>CM067222.1:3354984-3732484 GCA_034190945.1 Octodonta nipae
GATAAACTGAATTTCCTATTATTCACCTGATGACGATAGCAGATACACAGCTATTGAAACGTTGTGAGATCAACCACTTCAAGACTATGGAAGTCCAAGGAACCCTCGGGGAATAAATACTTTTTCGGAAGTGGGTACCAAACTAAAGGGAAAATAATTTGGGAAGTACATTTGTAAGTTATACTTCGCAACTTCGCTGTTTAATTTGGCATCAACTTCAGAAAAAGCATTTAATTATTGCAGCAATTTTTTTTTTGATTTTTAGTTAAGTTTCTTTTTTGAAGTCGTTTTTTGTTTTAAAAAAAGTTTTTTAATGAGTAATCTACAAATACACAACGTTTTTAACTAAACTGACTTTGTAATTGCAGTAACAACAAACTTAGCAAGAGTTCTAACTTAAAAATATTTTAGTTATTTGGAAAGTTGCTGATTTATAATTTTTACATTCAATTGTTATCAGTACCTAAGAAAACGAATACAAATTATACGAAAATAAATTTGCATCGTTAAATTTCGCCAACAAGGTTTCGTCAAATAAATGCACCACTAAATTTCTATAAAAGTTAGGAAGCTCCTACACATTTTTATTCAGGATGGCCATTAACGGTGAGATCAGCAAAATTTCGCGAGATAATCTTTTCACATCCTCCATCATAATAAAAATCCAGAGTGTGTGTATATGAGTGAGCGGCTCATATTTTTATTAATCCCCGCACCATTTCCACGGTACGGCCGTAATAGCTCCAGATAAATGCTTTTACTTCAACAAATGGCCGTAATAATATTTACTTGCACTTAATTACACTTGCTAGATGGATATTGCATTTGTTTTAATCCCCGAGAATTTATTGTTGTTTATGACGCAACATAAAAATCGCACTAACGGGCGATACTCTTTTTTTTCGTTTTTATTTGGCGAACCTGCTACACGGGGCCGTCGGTCGCCCCCTTTCAACATCGGCGGTTATAAATTTTGATCTGTCGTTGCGGTAAATGGACGAATTTTTGTTTTTATTTGTGTGCTACTCAAAATTAATCTGTGGCCCACACCTCTTTTCATTCTAGTTAGTGCTGTTAGCATGGAATTGGAAAAAAATGTTTTATCTTTCGTTTGAATGAAGGGTCGCTAGTATACACCAGTCTGTAGAGCGAAATAGTAGGAAATAAAACCATGTTTTGGACATATACATACGAGGGCTGCCTTTTATATTTCGAGATTAGACAACCCTAGTGTTGCAATCTGACAACTGACAGCTCTATCGTAAAGTTTGACATTTTTGAGGTTATACGAACTCAGAACGTTTTGACATACGAGCGCTATGTGTTGTTTACAGTAACTTAAAGGATTCATCTCGGCCAAAAAATGGAATTAAATCGTGAACATTTTCATGCAATTATTTTTTACAACTTTCGACGTGGATTAAGTCAGCAAAAGTGCATGGATGAACTTAATTTAATTTTTGGCGATGAAACTCCATCAAGGACCACTGTTCATCGATGGTATGGTGAATTCAATCGAGGTTGTAGTTCACTCCAAGACGAATTTCGTGAAGGTCGTCCAAAAACAGTTGATGTTCCGGAAACCATTGATGCTGTGCGCGAACTGATATTGCAAGATCGTCATGTGACCTATCGTGAGATTGAGTCAACCTTACACATTAGTGGGACCAGCATACATTCAATATTGCATAAACATTTGAATGTCAAAAAAAATTGTTCGCGTTGGATCCCACACAATTTGTCAATCGTTCAAAAAAAGGCTCGTGTCGATTGGTCGAAAGAAAAGCTCAAAAAATATGATCGCGGTGCTTCAAAATACGTTTATGACATAGTGACAGGTGATGAATCGTCGACTTATGTGTATGAGCCCGAAAGTAAACAGCAGTCGACTGTATGGGTGTTTCAAGATCAGCCGAATCCAACAAAAGTTGTTCGCGCACGAAGCACTTCCAAGCAAAAGATCGCCTGTTGACAAGAAATGAGGAAAACCAACCGCAGAAGACGGATCACTCTTCACCACGACATTGCGAGCTCTCACACATCGGCTCAAACAACTGCATTTTGGACCACTCAAAACATCGATTTGATGAGTCATCCGCCGTATAATCCTGACTTGTCACCAAATGACTTCTTTTTATTCCCGTACGTAAAAAACAAACTGAGAGGTCAATGTTTTTCGACACCTGAAGAAGCGGTTGCTGCGTTCAGAATACATATTTTGGAGATACCTCAATCAGAGCGGAAAAAGTGCTTCGACAATTGGTTCAAGCGCATGCAAAAGTGTATAGATCTTCATGGGGAATATTTTGAAAAACAATAAAGCGATTTCGATGATTATTATTTGCTTTTGTTCTCTAATCCCGAAATATAAAAGGCAGCCCTCGTATACAGAGTGGCCCAAAGAAAACTAGACCCCTGGAATATTTCCCCAAACTCATGATTTTGAAAATCGCAGAAACATGTCAAAAGATTTACGAATGACGACAATTTTTTTTAAATATAACCCTGCCATAAGTGACACTTTCTTTTAAAGCTTGTTTAAAAAGGAATTCAATGGTGTGTCGTTTTTGATTTGACCACAACATTCAAGGAAATTGCGAATTAAAAAGTGATTCCTGGATATTTTTCTGATCTCTCAAGTTATTGACGAATAATAATTAAAATATATAATTTGGCTTATAATTTTAAAGTCATTTTGCTATTACGGCAAGAAAAATGGATTTTAAATCACTTTATTATACATTACTTGCAATTCATTGAATATATTAGAGAAAAAGTATGCAATAAGTCGGCCACATTGTTTGTACCTGAATACGATTTTTCAGATTATCCAGTGACTCTGGAAGAGTAGCATACATGCGGGTCTTTAAATGACCCCCACGAAAAAAATCCAGAGGGGTTATCTCTAGCAAACTTACTGACCATTCGATGGAAGTTCCTCTTCCAATCCATCTTTCAGGACATTGATCATACAGAAACTCTCTAAGTGGCAAATCATAATGTGGAGGGCACGGTCCAGCTGAAAAACAAAATCGTCTTCTGCTGCACTATCATCTGTCTCCAAAATCTGGAGCCGTTCCGTGTAATTGCTGTTCTCCCTTAACTCCTTGGACAGAATGTCACGAGTTAAGGGAGAACAGCAATTACACGGAACGGCTCCATATTCGGAACCTTTGGGTGCTAATTCTCTCGAAAATCCTAGATGTCGGTCTTACATCTCGTGGCTTCAAATTTAACGAAATGTTTCAAATACATAAAGAAGTGTTCGAGAGAACATTCAATTGTGGGAAGCGCAACTGATGAAGGTTCCCTGATCAGAAACAATATATGTTATATATAATATATATTGTCTTGCGTACAAAGGAATGACACGTCGAAGAGAGTATTCCATATATCTGACAGGTGAAGTAACCTGAAAATTTTTATCGTGACATTCTGTCCTAGGTGTTAAGGGAGAACAGCAATTACACGGAACGGCTCCAGATTCGGAACCTCTGTGTGCTAATTCTCTCGAAAATCCTAGATGTCGGTCTTACATCTCGCGTCTTCAAATTTAACGAAATGTTTCAAATACATAAAGAAGTGTTCGAGAGGACATTCAATTGTGGGAAGCGCAACTGATGAAGGTTCCCTGACCAGAAACAATATATGTTATATATAATATATATTGTCTTGCATACAAAGGAATGACACGTCGAAGAGAGTATTCCATATATCTGACAGGTGAAGTAACCTGAAAATTTTTATCGTGACATTCTGTCCTAGGTGTTAAGGGAGAACAGCAATTACACGGAACGGCTCCAGATTCGGAACCTCTGTGTGCTAATTCTCTCGAAAATCCTAGATGTCGGTCTTACATCTCGCGTCTTCAAATTTAACGAAATGTTTCAAATACATAAAGAAGTGTTCGAGAGGACATTCAATTGTGGGAAGCGCAACTGATGAAGGTTCCCTGACCAGAAACAATATATGTTATATATAATATATATTGTCTTGCGTACAAAGGAATGACACGTCGAAGAGAGTATTCCATATATCTGACAGGTGAAGTAACCTGAAAATTTTTATCGTGACATTCTGTCCTAGGTGTTAAGGGAGAACAGCAATTACACGGAACGGCTCCAGATTCGGAACCTCTGTGTGCTAATTCTCTCGAAAATCCTAGATGTCGGTCTTACATCTCGCGTCTTCAAATTTAACGAAATGTTTCAAATACATAAAGAAGTGTTCGAGAGGACATTCAATTGTGGGAAGCGCAACTGATGAAGGTTCCCTGACCAGAAACAATATATGTTATATATAATATATATTGTCTTGCGTACAAAGGACTGACACCTCGAAGAAAGTATTCAATATCTCTGACAGGTGAAATAACCTGAAAATTTTATCGTGACATTCTGTCCTAGGAGTTAAGGGAGAACAGTAATTACAAGGAATGGCTCCAGATTCGGAACCTCTCTGTGCTAATTCTCTCGAAAATCATAGATGTCAGTCTTACATCTCGCGTCTTCAAATCGGCAGTTATGACGATTTACCTCACCATCTTTATATAAATAGGCAGAGACAAAACGGTTCGGTCCCATTTGCTCCTCTGTCCCTCAACTGATTTTCTTTATTTTTGTTTTGTTTAGTAGCTATTGACGACCTTCAGTGTAGAATATATAAAGATTATTTATGTCTTTTAAAATAAGTAATTTAAAGATAAATTTTTAATAAAATTCAAGTGAGATAGCGCCCACTATGAACAACGCTTAATTAATATTTAAAATCTGACAACATTCGAGAATAAAAACCCAATTGTGTACAATCGTGTAGCGAGGTATAAATATTACTAAAATAATGGACTTTTACTTACAAATACAAAGATGTATGATGCTCTAAAAACCTTCTTTTCTATTCATTTACGACGTTACATTTTTACAAAAACGATGATGACAGCAACTATTGAAGTGATCAAATTGAATGTGTTTATAAGTTTGCGCATTTACAGAAAAATCCAAATAAAAAATTGTATACAAGTACACTTTAGAGATTCTAAAGTGAATTGATACATTTGATTTCCGAACCCCACGAGTTCAGTATGTACATTCTTTCAGTCATGAATTTCTCACAAATCTAATAATAATTTACTAATATTTTGGAAAAAAAATTTGACGAACGGTTGAATTTAAGAGTAGAGATTGTTCACCCATGTACTATTAAGAAAAATCTTTTTAACGCACCTCGTATAATAAAAATAAAATAATAAATGTAAGATATCATGATTTCGTTTTAGGTTTCAGACTATGAACATTTTTTTATGAAGACTAATTCTAAATATTATTGATAAGAAAATGTTCAATACTATTCTAACTTAAATGCACCCTGTTATATATGCAAACAAATTTAAAACATACACCTAGAAATATTTTATGAAATTCAAATCTATTTTCAATTAATTTCATAGATTTCGAATTAGAATAACTAAAATGTTTTAATCCAGCGCATTCTCCATATATTAAGATACAATCAATCAATCAATCAATCATTTATTGGTTTTGTAAATACAAAGTATAAAACAGGTCACGCAAAAAAAACAAATTACAAACTAAGTACAACAATACAAAGTAGGTAGGGACAATACTAATATAAAGTAGATTAAAGTAAATCAGAAAAATATAATTTGTGGAAAAATCTAATACAGTTGGCTTCCAAGGGATCACCTACTTGAGAACATCTGTAATATCATAAAAAATGTTTTCATGTAAGTGTTTTTTTAAGTATCTCCTGAAAATGTTGTAATCCTCTACTTGTGTGATATTTTCTGGAAGTTTATTAAAAATTCGAATTCCCATACTTAGTGGGCCATTAAATGCAAGTTTCATTATATTAATAGGGGTTTTAATCAGATATCTAGTTCTGGTGTTATAACGATGTACATCACTCTGAGTGATTAGTGTATTTTTATTCTTGTAAATATAACTAGCTGCCTCTAAAATATAGAGACTTGGTAAAGTTAAAATATGTAATGAAGAGAAGAGAGATCTGCAAGGATCATTCCATTTTTTCATCATAATAATTCTAATACATTTTTTCTGTAAAACAAAAAGCATTTTCTGAAGTGAAGAAGATCCCCATAATAAAATACCATAAGTTAAACTTGATTGTACTTCTGCATAATAGAAATTTTTTAATGCTTCTAAGTTTAAAACTTTCACTAGACATCTCAACTGAAATACCTTAGTATTTACTATTTTTATTACTTCATTTATTGAATTTTGAATATTACCAAAAAATAAAAACACACCAACCTCAGTTGTTGCTTCCCTATTTTTTTTGTTTATAGTTGATGTTCTCAAATAAGGCCTTCCTTGGAGCCCTTAGTACTTCTTCCATGGGGCACACTATTTCACAAATGTCTGTTGGATGTGAGTGTCTTAAAAATCCTGTGGATGGTTGTAGTGTTTATATCTCCGAAAGTCAAATCTTTTATAAGCAATAGATCTTGGCCAGGTTGAGGATTTATATATTTCATGCTTTAATTCAAAGTTTACGCCACACATAAAACATTTGTTCTGATCTTCATTAGTTGGTAGTTCTTTGATAATGATGTCTGCGTCCTTAAATATATCTTGTTTTTTTAAGAATCTGCTGATATCCTCTGCAGTAACTATCCTTTTTATTCTATATAGATATAACCATACTCTTCTTTGTATTCCAAAATCATTTCCTTCATCATTATCTCCAAAATGTTTCGCTTTCATTTTTTGTTTATTTCCTTTGTATACAACTCTCTTGAACTCATTATTTTGTCCATCTTGTTTAACATCTTCATTAATTTGAATTATTTCATTCATTAAATTTGCTTGTTGATTGATCAAAGCATGATGTGTAATCATAGATTGTGTCGGTGAATTATTTATATTTGCTTGGATTGCTGTCACTGGGTTTTCATATTTAAACTGATATTTAGGGTTTCGGTACATTTTGTGGTTTGGCATATCTGTACTGCCAGAATTCAACGTTTCGTGATCCAAGGCCAAACGCTGATTTATCTTTTCATTTGCGATTTTATTGTGTTGTTTTTTATCATTTATGTTTTTTACCTTGTCGGTTTTTTTTCTTCTAAAAATTTGTTGTTTTGTTGTTTATTATTATCTAATAGTAACTGGTATTTTTCATCTTTTTCACTTAATAAACTCTTTAATAGTTGGATTTCTTTTCTTAGATCTAGGTTATTGTGTTCATTGCCAGATAATTCTGGTGTCACATATTTTAATGCACTGCACTTTATTTCTTGCTTTACATGAGAGATGATAAGTATTTCCACAGTTATGCACACTAATAATTTCGTGGATTTAGTTTGACAACATTTTAGTTATTTTTCTTTGAAGTTTTCTTCATTTACAGGACAGAGCAAATTCTGTTGGTCATCACTTGCGGCCATCTTGAATTGAATTTTATAAATACATATTGGTGTCAGTAATTCGTTTACTTACTTATTATGGCAAAGTAGGTGAGTATGTACTGAGAGGTCTCGCGTTCTCTTACACTCAAACTAAGTTTTCATCGTAAGCACTTGAAAGATATCAATCTAAATACTAACACAAAGTACACTACAACGTCGAATTCGATCATGAGAGTTGTTTAAAATCTTTCAATTAGATCTAAGGAACTATATAGACAAAACTAAAAGGTGGTCCGGAAATGTGTTCAAATCAATTACCAACACATAAAACCGAGGCTGTAAAATGCATCAATCTAACTACTAAAAAAATGTTCACTCGGACGTCGAATTTGATCATGTCAGTTGATAAGAATCTATCCATTAGATCTAAGGAACCTCATAGACATTATTGAAAGGTGAACTTCCCTTTTTCGTTACTTTTTTCTTTTTTCATTGAAAAATAAAGGAAGTAGCCAATAGACGAATTACGCGGCTAGCTGTATTGCTGAGAATGCTGAGATATTAACATAACACCAGTTCTAGGATCTCGGTACTCGAGAAAGTTCTCGATTCGTAAAAGTATTCGATTCTGTCCGTCACTAGTTTATCCGATTTTTTTTTTGCAAAATGGGACATTCCATGTTATTGAAAAAAAATTTTAAAAAATATGGGACCAATCTGGAAGTATGTTATGTTAAATGAACAAAGAATGATCAAAATCGTTTCATAGTTGCCGGAGTACTAAGGAAACAAAGTCTAAAAAAAATACAACCGAATTACTGAATTGAAAACCTCCTCCTTTTTTGAAGTCGCTTAAAAACACTTTTTGATGAAGGGTACGAACCAACGTGGTGGTCGTCTTTGGAGATGACGCACATGTGAAACAGAAGCATTAGATGAATCCTCTAACCGTCACAATTTCTATTACAAAACAATCTCTTCTAACAACTGGGAAGTCTTTTTC
Organism: Octodonta nipae; assembly: GCA_034190945.1. NCBI lineage: Eukaryota > Metazoa > Arthropoda > Insecta > Coleoptera > Chrysomelidae > Octodonta > Octodonta nipae. Next base: position 3,363,375 of record CM067222.1, read on the forward strand.
AAGCAGATCTTGATTTAAAAAATATATATATCGATTATGAAGCCCTTAAAAGCGCGAATTTAGACGCCAATAATTTTTGATACATCCTATTTCTCAGTAATGAAAATAACGAATTAAAAAAGAAGCCCTCCTCCAGGAAAAAGAAAGAAGCAACTTTTCTATGAAAGACTCGCCAGTGAATGGCGTTTCAATTAACCCGACAACAAAAAGCATAAAGCCGCAAAGAAGCGAGAAAAATAGAGGAAAGAAGTCCCTTTCGTATAGCTAACGGTCCATTGATTCGAGATCAAACATATTTGATGAAAAATGCTCTTCTCTCCAATCGCTCTCTTCTTTTCATCGCTTTACTTTAATCGAATATTCGTCGTCACTTCGCTCCTTCTTTTCCAATAAAGTCCTTCAATAGAGCTTCCCATTGTCGATGATCAATTTTCAAAATGGCGCCACAGCTTCGATTCGCGGATTACACAAAACCAATTTGTCACCATTTTACGGTTTCAATTGAAAACATCGTGAATTTTCAAACGCAATTTCTTACAAAGTAGGCGAGAACGTTTCCCACGATTTTCGCGATTTAATTCTGGTGTTGGAATGCCGGGGAATGGCAGGGAAACTGCACTTGAACCCGTCGGTAATTGAAAATGATGCATTCCATCCTGTTGCTTGATTTTTTCTGGTCCTATTCAAATACTAAATTGATTCGGCCCATACTTGTTGGAAATTCATTATAATAATTAACTGATACTACAATTGCAATTTCCACAATTTAGGTTTTTTTAAAAATACTGTCCGACGCGTTTCGAATAATGTCTTTCTCAAGAAACTAGACTAACTGGGTATTTCTTGAGGAAGTTGTATTTATATTCAACGATTGATATAATTACCAGGTACTTAATTATGAACAGGATTATTTAATTTTTTCATAGGTAACTGGATTAACTAAAGAGGTTTATTAAGGGAGAATTATTTATTTCTGTCTGGTCGTTTAACAAATTACGGGTATTTTTAAGTTTATTAATCTCCAATGATTCTAAAAGGTTTAATTTATTGCCTTTATTTTCTGAATGTAATAATTTAAAATTTTCCTGGAAAAGATGGTTTTCTGTTATTAAATGTTCGGCATAATTGGAATCTGTGTTTTGATTAATTAAAGAATTATAGTGCTCATAGATAAGTTTTTTACACGCTCTGCCACTTTGACCAATATAGGCTTTAGGGCATGACCCACATGATAATTTATAGACTCCAGATTTATTTTTTGGATCGTTATTTTTGATAAATTTTCCAAGACTATTGTTTGTTTTGAATGTAACGTTAATATTCTGTTTTCTTAAAAAGGTTGCTATTTTTAAACTTGGTTTGCCAAAATAGGTTATACTATTACATGAATCATTATTGGTTTTGCTGTCTGGGTAAACTTCTCTTAATGCCTTTTTGTGTGTTTGATTTCCAAGAATATTTTCTATTAATTCGGCCTCAAACCAGTTATTTACTGCTATCTCTTTGACTATGTTTAATTAATGTTATGTTATTATGTTTTATGGAAAGTAATCTATGAACCATACTATTGTAAGCGGAAAGTTTTTGATGATATGGGTGTATAGAAGTGCGATGAATCGTTAGATCAGTTAGATGAAAACCAATAATGATTCATGTAATAGTATAAACTATTTTGGCAAATCAAGTTTAAAAATAACATCATTTTTAAGAAAATGGAATATTAACAAACAAACAATTGTCTTGGAAAATTTATCAAAAATAACAAATGGAAAATCGATCCAAAAAATAAATCTGGAGTCTATAAATAATCATGTGGGTCATGCCCTAAAGCCTATATTGGTCAAGGCGGCAGAGCGTGTAAAAAACGTATCTATGAACACCGTAATTCTTTCATTAATCAAAAAACAGATTCCAATTATGCCGAACATTTAGTAACAGAAAATCATCTTTTCGAGGAAAATTTTAAATTATTACATTCAAAAAATAAAGGCAATAAATTAAACCTTCTAGAATCATTGGAGATTAATAATCTTAAAAATACTAATAATTTGTTAAACGACCAGACAGAAATAAATAATTCCCCCTTAATAAACCTCCTTAGTTAATCCTTTTACCTATAATAAAATTAAATAATCCTGTTCATAATTAAGTACCTGGTAATTATATCACTCGTTGAATATAAATACAACTTACTCAAGAAATACCCAGTTAGTCTAGTTCCTTGACAAAGAAATTAGTCGAAACGCGTCGGACAGTTTTTTAAAAAAACGTAAATTGTTGAAATTGCAATTGTAGTATCAGTTAATTATTGGTCCTATTCACTTGGTATTTAGCCTTAAATTCTAACTTTGACTGCAGGTATTTGTGAGGTGTTAATATAAATATTTTTTACTGCCGTTAAAGCAAAATTGAAGGTATTTAAAATTAACTGCACCTCAGTAATAGTCTATAGAGGATAAATGACATTATTTTAACAGAATATTAGTAACTTATCGAGACAATAAAAAGGTACAAAAATGTTTTGTTTTTTTTAACCCCCGAAGCCAAAAGAGGAGTGTTAAAAATTTAAGGTGTATATCTGTATGTATGTATCTGTGAATCTGTGTACCTTTGTGAAGCATCGTAAGTACTAAACAAATGGACCGATTTGGATGTGGTTTTTTGTGTTTTAAAGCTGCCATAATTGACATGGTTCTCAGCTATAATTTTTGAAGATTCAACTCGGAAACCCAAAATCTTGTTTAGATATGTTGATGACACTTTTGTCATCTGATTGTCTTCTAAACGTTGTTTGTGGCATATTCTTGATTACTTTTATGTTTTTTTGGGCAATAACACCACAATAGAAATAAAACGACGTATATTGCAGGAATACCAAACGTTTCAAAGTCTAATCTGACTTCGTTGTCAATGGCTTTATATTTATTGATGTAGATTGCAAAATGTCATAAATCAAATTTTCATTTTGCAATCTACATCAATAAATATAAATCCATTAACAACGAAATCAGAATAGACTTTGAAACGTTTGGTATTCCTACAATATACGTCGTTTTATTTCTATTGTGGTGTTATTGCCCAAAAAACATAAAAGTAATTTTGTGTAATTAATGCCCAACATTCGAATATAATCTATATATAAATACGCAAAGACAAAACGATTAGGTACCATTTTCTCCTCTGTCTCTTAACCGATTTTTTTCATTTTTGTTTTGTTAAGTAGCTACTGACGACCTTCAGTGCATAATGCTAATATTAATTGATAATATTGGTTCATTCATTAAATCAAATATAATAAAAATTCATTATTTACGGCCATACTGTCAACGCCAAACAACTGACAGTGCCGCCGTCATTGAGTAATTAAATATGGAGGGAGCGATCGTTAGATACTGTTATATTCTTAGAGCATGTACTTCTGAAAGTGCATACAAGCGTTGTTAGTGTTTAGTGGTAAAATAGTCTATGTAGTAGATCAGTATTGATTTTTCGGACGCGTTCTAGTAACTTTCATATTAAATATTCTGTTTTTAATGTGAATTTAATTATTTGATTAATATATTATTATCACAACCTTCCCGAAGGTGTTATGTAAAAAATTGTCAGACAGCGTATTTATTAAATATTTAAGTTCTCGTAGGGTTGTTGGTCCTCTCTTTTCTTTAATATTCCTGAACTTGATTGAAACCGCAAGTGACGAAAACTTTTAGGTTGCAAAGAAAAATATTCCAATTATTATATCGAATAGTTTGCCAGGAGCGGTTCTAGACAAAAATTTGGGGAATCATTCATTTGTCAAAAATATTTCGTATACTGATATTTGATTACATTTTTTTTATTGCAATAGATTTGTCAATATGAGTGAACAATTTTGGTCATTACATCTACTTCTCCGATTTCTCCACAACTCTGTCTCTTAACACTAGTAATAATAATAAGATGTTTATTACCCTCTGAGTTGCAGCACAATATATAAAAAAGTATGGAATATAAAAAAACTAAAGAGGTTAATACGCTTATAATGCAGCTTCTTAACCGAGGTTAAATGCTGTTGAAGCACCAAATTAAAGTACAAATAAACATGGAGGCGGTAAATACATTATTTATAGAAAATATAAAAAAATATATTATAACAAAGCTATAGCACGGAAAAAATCACTATGATCGTAGGAATAATAAGGGATAATGGGTGAGGTGGGAATATGGGTGGGGGAGTTATGCTATTTATTTTTGATGAAGCAACTTTTTTTTTCAGTAAACAGAGCCACGAGTATCAGATATGCTCAAGTTGTTGATTGAATTTGCAATTTGATTGTTAATAAATTTTTTCGGGGCAGATTTAATCTGTGCACATGTGTGCGAAAAGTAATTTTGTTAGACAGGTAAGGAGGACATTTGAATTTCGAAATTTTGTAGAAAAAGCAAAAATAATCAAATTTACGATGGAAATTGAGTCCAATGAATACCTACTCTTCATGGACGTGTTGGTTTCACGGTTACCAAATGGTCACATGGGCCACTCAGTGTACAGAAAACTAACACAAACCGACAGATATCTTCACGCCCCGTCCCATCATCATCCATCTCAGAAATGGTCAGTCGTGAACTCCCTGATGCATAGAGCTATCTAAGTTTCCGAAACCAAAAGTTTGAGAAGGGTATTAGCTTAGGTAGAGGGTAATCTATTAAACAACGACTACAATAAAAGAGAGATTCGCAATTCCATTTCTCGTCACCAAAATCCTCTTCCTAGGAAAGCATTGGTGCCTAGTAAATCAATAACATAATTTCCATATATTAGCAAGGTCACAGATAGTATTGGGAAGCTTCGCCATAAGCACGGGGTAAAAACAGTCTACAAACCACTATCCAAAATCTCACAAGTGTTACCCTCTACAAAGGATAAACAAAATTATCTTTCATCCAAAGGTGTTTATTCCATTCCATGCTCTTGTGGGGCAGTATGTGAAACAGGTGGATCTATATACACATGTCTATGTGAGCACAAACGTTGTTTGAAATCGGGTCTTCTTCCAAACTCCTCTGTAGCTCAACATCATCACGAAACGGGCCACCAAATACTCTTCGACAGCTCCTCTGTCGTGGCCAAATCTCCGTATTATTTCAAAAATTTCAACCGAAACAAAGGTTTTGAACTTTCGCTCATCTGGCAACCCTGCATCCACATTTCAACACAAATCTCATCAACGGAATAAATCACTAACATTTTTACTATTAAGTACTACTTCTTCTTCTTCGGGTATTATTATTTCTTAAAACTATCGTTGTAGTCTTTTACAATTTGTGCTTCGGTGTGAGAAGTTAAATAAAGTGAAGTTTCAAAGTGTGTTGTGAGAAAAAGACTAAAGGAATGTAGTCGCTGCAAGGTAAGCAAAATTTGTATTTCTCATCATTGAAAAAGCTCCATACAAGTGTGAGCAAAATGTCGGAAATCCTTGTTTATAAAGTGGTTTGGATATATAAATAAATTAATTTGATAAAATTTCGGAAAAAAAAGCATTTTTTACCTTATTGTCCTTTAGAAACACGAAATAAACAAACAAATTGTATTTCCGTATATACACTACGCTTATTAATGAAGATATATCTGATTAATTTTAAACCTAAATTAAATCTACCAACAAACAACTTTTAAAGTGTCTTTTCATTTCCCCTCCCAACCAAATTTTATCAAGAACTTTTTACCTTACCAAAATTCTTCAAAAAGAGGGATAAGCACACTTTCACTTGTAGGTATATATTAATATGAAAACTTTTTAAATATATCAAAAAGTTATTTTGTCTATTCATGGGTTTTCTCTCCTCCAAATTTTTTCCTGTAACAGATAAGTATTTAAAAAAAAAAAAAAAAAAAATTGTATATGTAGAACAAAGTGTAGTAAGGCAATTTCGTAAAATTGCCCGGATTACTGGTTGTCTGTACAGAGATTCTTCCTCACAGTTTTTCTGAGAGAAAGAGATGTCTATAAAATGATCAACCAGTATTCCTGTATATAAGTAATGTATTGTATATTGTGTAATACTTATCTGTGTATGGAGACGTTTCAACTCCGAGTCTGGAGTCGTTGTCAATTGTTTAGTGTTGTTTTCGAGGCTTTTTTCTAAAAAATTTTCGCTTTGATTTTGAATTTTTTGACAAACAATAAATTCAAAATCAAAGCGAAAATTTTTTAGAAAAAAGCCTTGAAAACAACACTAAACGATTGACAACGACTCCAGACTCGGAGTTGAAACGTCTCCATACACAGATAAGTATTACACAATATACAATACATTACTTATATACAGGAATACTGGTTGATCATTTTATAGACATCTCTTTCTCTCAGAAAAACTGTGAGGAAGAATCTCTGTACAGACAACCAGTAATCCGGGCAATTTTACGAAATTGCCTTACTACACTTTGTTCTACATATACAATTTTTTTTTTTTTTTTTTAAATACTTATCTGTTACAGGAAAAAATTTGGAGGAGAGAAAACCCATGAATAGACAAAATAATTCAAGACCTCCTCAACAATCTTTTCGAAATTATATCAAAAAGTTCCCATTTTATACAAATTTCCTAGTTTATATAAAAAAAATGTATTAAACTCACCAGTGTTTTTTTCATTATGCATGACAGACAAAAATTGCAAACATTGGTGTTTTATATCCTGAATCGATGACTATCTACAGCTTCACCACCATTATTAAATTCCCAAATCGAAACGTCGTACTAATAATCAACAAACTCTCTCTCCTTCAGCTTAAAAATTGATAACATATCATTTTTCCACTACTGTATGTCAAAATAATAGAAATGAATATTTTCTGTTAGAAACACCATTCTTATCTTGGATAGAATAAACTAAGAAGCATATTGCAAGTAGGAATTAACGGAATGATGTTTCAATTTTCTCATTTTCAATACATGAAGACAGAAAAAAGGGAATGAAGCTGAATATGTTACGTGGGGGTGAACACCCTTGAAGCTTTTAATAGACAACAGGACAGATTAATCTGGAGAGTATTTAGGACGTTTTCTTATCAGGAATGCATCATCCCTATTCTAGAATTCTCTATTGACCATTGCCACGGGGGACTTGCAAAGAGCTTTGTATCGTGGTGGAATAAGTAGGAACTAATTCTTTTGGGCTACATCGATAAATTAAAATACAGGGATATCCAAGATGTTACAGGGTAATAGGTTAATTGTAATTTTTGCAGATTTCAACAATAACTGTTGAACTATCCTATGACTCCTTCAAAACATGATAAAACGTAGAGTAAAATGAATGGTTCAGTTAGAAAATAAAACAGATCATAAAAGGCATAAAATTGCAGTATCTGAGATTTTGGAATAACTGACAATTTAAATAAAAATTTAGAAATATATAGAAGTATGAGTACAATAAGAAAAACAAAAGAAAGTGAAAGTATGTGAACGAGTAGACTATTCAATTGGCGCAGGTAGTAGGATAAGGAAGCTTGGAAAGTAATATCAAAGATAAGACAAAGTAAGGAGAAAGCAATTTGTCTCTAAATAAAACGGAAGAATGGAAAGAGTATTTCCAGGAAATGCTCCAAAAAAATAGAGACCAGCGTAAGCGATCAATTAACGTAAGACAGAAGTGCATGGTGAAAGACAAAACAAAGTCTGTATGACCCAATTAACGAGTTGACGACGTAAACCAAAGACTGTTGGCTTTTTTCTTGCGTTATCTAAATCTTGTAAGCCCTTAAATGAAGATCTTTGTGCAAAATTCTGAATAAAGTGGTTTTTGGAATATTCAAGTGCTGTGCACGATGACGAATTAATGTTTTTGGTTGTTCAACAACACTAGCAGCTGCAATATTTTATCAGTTCGACGGGTATTTTGTTGCTATTTTTTGTATGTATGTTACCTGATTTCTTCTCTTGTGGTGAACCGTTTTGAATGAATATGGTCTTGTTTAATAGAGTATACATCCGGATTGGTGAAACTTCAAATTTTGGAAAAGAATTCTATTGGTAAAGTGATAAAATTTGTGAATGAACACATGCGTACATGGAAATCGACCAATATCCCTAATATTTTAGTCGATTTTTCGATAACTCCTTATGGATGTGTATAGTTTTTTAACGTTGAATCTATTAAGGAAGATCCTTAGGTGATCTCATATACTTTTCTGCGACGGGCAACTTGCAGTTTTGCAGAAAATCGCTGAAAATTCCAAAATTATTATCAAAAATTTCATCAAAATGACATAACGGACATTTCCTCATAAATATCTTAATTCCAACGTAATAGTGCGGGAAATGTAGGCACTGGAAGTTTTAATTGCGAATTTGAAAATTTTCTTTGTACATCTCAAGCATATAGGTAGTAAAGCATAGTATTTTCGGCTTCTTAAATCAATGAGTACCAATCTCGTTTTGTTTGTATACCAGGTAAATACCTATTTAATGCAAATTTTTCCATTTTGCTTATGGTTGTCACATTCTCCCGGCCTAATAGAAAATTCAGTGACAACACATGTCATACTTTAAACTGCAATTTGGTACATTTATACATAGGGTGTTTAGTTATAGCAAACAAAATCACAAAGTAAAGTAATAGAAGGAGTTGCATTTATATGATGATTGAAATATAGAGTAGAATGATAATGGTTCATAGGCAGCCGTATATACAGCATGGTTGGAATATAGGGTGGACTGGACGTTTGGTGGTATAAAAATGTTGGAAAAAATGTGAAATTAAAATTATATAGGGTGATTAAAAAACTGTTATATGATGTGGACATAAGCAAATCATATACAGGATGGTTGAAATATATGCTGGAGTTGAATTATATTTATACAGTGTGATTAAAAAATTATTTCCTTTATAGCCCATAAGAAGTTGCATAAAGTGTGGAGAGAAATTAATGTTACACAGGGCGATAATATAAAATGTTAAAACTGAAATAATTTATGGGGAAGCCCACAAGGAGTTATATACTATGGTTGAAATATAGGACGGATTTGACTCCGTTAATATGGGATGGATTCTACTCCGTCCGTTTACAGAAGGCAGCTAACAAATTTATGCTTGTCCGTGGCCAGTCGTATGTATATGATGGTTGGTACCTAGGGCGGAGTGGATTTATCTATAGTTATACAGAGTTGTCAAAAAAAGTTGGAAAAAGGTTACATGGCGTGGTCCATAAGGCATAAATAAATATAATTTGGGCTTATTAAGTCAACGCGTACTAGTACATTTTGTTCGTAAACATTTACCTGTCAATTTAAATGAAAATGTATCATTCTGTAATGTTGAGGCTTTCGATGTTACCTGGTTCTGTCTGTTAAGGTTATACATACAACATAAAAAATAAACAATGAAAACTCCCTGAGTTCAAAAAAACTAAAAAGTTGAAAATAATACATTTTTTTTTAAATATAACCGATTTCCACCTATAACTAAAAAGCTAAAAATAATTGTAACAAAATACAACTCTAGCAAATAAATAACACATTCAATGTTGTTAGGTTCCTACCCAGGAAGTAAAAAATGTAAACATTAAAATGTGCTTATTCTGTACAAATTAATTCCCTACCAATCTAGTATATTTTTGAAGTTGGTGCCAAGCAACAACCAAGTTTGATAAAGTAGTAGAAAAGTACGCAATGAAGGACTTTAGATTTGCTTGGCACCGACCTAACAACATTGAATTGAATTTATTTGCTATAGTTGTATTTTGTTATAATTATTTTTAGCTTTTTAGTTATAGGTGGAAGTCGGTTATATTTTTTTAAAACATGTTTTATTTCATCTTTTACTGAACCAGTTCCCACAAATTTTTGAACAATTTTTCCAATGGTAACATTTGACGGACAATTTTCTGTTCCATATTCTGTACGAAATCGTCTTCCAACTTCTGCATTACTTTCACCAATTTTAAAATAATTTTTAAGAATAAACACACTTCTCATCTGTCAAATAACATATGATATTCTAGTACTAATAATATAAATGACGGCAAATTTAAACATTATCCTCAAATTGGAACACCCGTTATAAGCGAAAAACAAAAGAAATTCGTATTTTAAGGGTATTTATTATTCAAATAGTTTACTTCTACTACGAGTTTGTTGTTAAAATCTTAAAAATAATTGTCTATAAACGAATTTCTGTTGAATTTTATGTCGGAAAATGGCGTCAATTTTACTCTATAAACTGGTGTATATCTGACTTTCTCATCAATGACGTTAACACGTTTGCAGAATTCATACTTATAAAAATAATCAATATTGAAATGGAGACATTTTCCAAGCGATTGTCTTAAAAAAAACTCAGGTAGAAACTTTTCCACCGAAGCGTTTTTCATTTGTAAACAAATCAACGTAAAGAAAACAACCGGAGCTCCGACGCCTAACAAAGACAAATAACGTTAGAAAAATAAAAAAGTACCGGCAGAAGTAAAAGTGAGAAAAAGCAGTCGAAGAAACGATACCATTAGTTCTCGGGTATACCGCTATTGCCTCGAGGCGCTGCAAATTGCCACTAAATGTCAAATAAAAGACTATCGCGCTTTTTACAGCCCGCCTCCGATAATAGAAAACGAGAACGAATGAAAATTGTTTTTGTTTTCGCCTTCTTTTTCGTATTGCTTTCAGATCGGGTCGCTTTTAAGGGGTCATCGCGAAATTGAGTCGTATACGGAGTGTTGTCAGCGAATGGAGTTTTCCCTTAGCTTTTCTATATAAAATACAAAATTATTGAAATATTAGATAAAAACAGATTACGAATGTAAATATGTTGTATTGATTTAACAGAAATGCATTTTTAAATATTTTTAACAGACTTCAAATAAGAACGAAGGTTGTGAATTAGTCTTCATGCAAGGTGTAACCAGTATGGGTGCAAATATTTTCACGAATAGCAGTTCATTTTTTAAAAAGAACTATAGTTGGTCACAAAAGAAATTATTCGAGTTGCGCACGTATTTTAACGGTCACAAACACGCAATTTTGTGTTGAAATCTCTTCTAAAACTTAAAATGTAGCTACTAAACAGGCCATCTGACTTGATTAATAATTTTAATATTGACAAACCACTTTTGCAGCATAACTCAAGCTCATTCCCAGTAAATACAACATTTGCTTACGAAGTTTTTATATTATTTGGCTTGCTCAGGCTACTCATCATAAGAAATTGGTGATTCTAATTCATCAGTTCAAAGAATAGTCAAAAATAAACAGCAGAAAAGCTGTGATCGCCCCCCCTTTTTTTTCACTGAGGAAAAGGAAAAGAAAAGGCGTTTGAAGAACGGGACAAACCACCTAGGTAGGAAGAGGAAGAGCAACACTATTATAACCGTATACTAAAATCTTGTCGGAGAAACTTAGACGAAATGCACACATATATGGAATCAGAATGTTCTTCAAAAGCAGCAACACTCTAAGGAGCATGATTACAAGAACGAGGCCGGACGCTCCAGCAATACCAAATAACTAACTGTATGTACAGTATACCTTGTGAATGTGGCAATCTTTGGAGAGACAAAGCGACCGCTGGACACCAGGGTTAAGGAACACCGCACAGCTACTCAAAGGGTGGAGATAACGAAGTCTGTGCTAGCTAAGCTAAAATCACGCCTGAACCGAACACCATAATATCAACTGGCACCGGGCCAGAGCAAGCCAAGCTAATGAAGTCTGGGCTAGCTAACCACGAGTGGACCGAACACCACAACATCAACTTGGACCAGGCCAGGGTAATTCACAAGGAGGAACATTGGTATAAAAGAAAATTTATAGAGACAGCATACATAATCTCGAACGAGAATATAATTAGCGAGCCCAGCGTCCAAATTAAAAACATTTGGAAACCCCTTCTTCGGCCACTGTCGCTACGCATCACCGACAACCAACCGAGATAACCGGCGACGCATTACCGATTAAAGGTATAAATACCATGGATAAACTGAATTTCCCATCACGAAACGATGTGAGATCAACCTTTTCAAGACGATGGAGGTCCAAGGAAACTTCAAGGAAAGTTATTCTTTCCCAATCTGAAATATTTTTAAGTAAAAAAAAATAAAAAAAATAAAAATTGAAGAACTTTAAAAAATGTGGAACAAAATAGGAAAGTTGAAGAGAGTTGTGGCTTCTGACGTGATGAGGTACATTAATATACTTAATAGAAATGTATTATTAAATATTTATTGTAAAATTACTAGTATATTGGATTCAGAATGTCTTCAAATAGCTGCGACCAAAATTCCATAAAAATATGTTTCTGAAAAACAACATCGGATTTTTTTACCCAATTATTGTTCTAACATTGGTGTTACATTTTATTTTACAAGCGATATTCAGAAACTACCAATTATGCCCCCGATCTACGATGATTGGTTGGCCCATCGGGAAACCGACTTAGAGAACCTTCCAGGTCAGAGTGGTGCTGCTGATTTTCTCACTACAAAACCTGTTTTTTCGGCTGACCTGCCTCAAATTGGCTCAATCACTCCAATTTCAGAAGCAAATTTCGAGGAGAATTATAAACGTGATATTGAAACAAATTTCATTTTAAATAAGGTGTACAGTTGAATTTACAAGATGAAAAAATTGCATCTTGGAGTTTAGTCCAAAAACTAGTCAGCACTGAACTATCTGCAGCTCATAACGAGGACTCTTTAATGCCAAATGTAATTTTTAGTTCTAGATTAATTTCCGAAAAACATAATGGTTAAAATATCGCAATTTGAAACCTGATACCATAGTAATGTGATTTTCAGTCCTACTCGCAGTATTTTAAGAATATTTCATATGTTTTTGTTCATTTTTTTAGCGACAAACTTCACCAAACAACACTGACTCCCAAGATAATCACATTACTACAGTAACTATACCGTACATACAGGGTATATCATAAAAATTTAAATTAAATGGGCAACAGATATAATATTAAAACATCATTTAAGACAAGAAACACACTAATTCAGTTATATCAAAAGCAAAACCAGAAAACACATCTCAATATACAAAAAATTGCATTATAAGTTCCTTGTGAATATAAAAAAATTTATATTGGAGAAACTTCTAAACCTCTAAATGTTCGAATAAACGAACAACATTTGGATGTTTGAGTAATATTACACAAAGAAGAACACAATACGAAACGAAAACTATAAAACTATTGTATCGCTACTACCTCCGAAGAATTCAGTCGTGCCTGGTTGCTGATACGGGATAGTTCATATGGTTTTTCCTAGGTTTTCTCTTATGATTTTAATGGGATAACTTAATCAACAAAATTCTTTGATCGGATTTTTGGTGAATGCACTATTTTATGTACCTAGGAACGCCACATAAAATTCTAAAGATCACCCCTTTCTAATCATTCCAATTTGAAAGTAGCTTTATTATTATATGATCTACCCTGTAATATTATCAAAATAAAGTCTCTTAGTTACGTCATAAGTCAAATACGATTGTCAAACATTTTAATTTTATATTTGGAATTATGCCTTTTTTCATAATTTATTTGCTATTGACAACGGGGTCATATGTTTGGAAATATACAGTAATTTCGTGAATTGTGGTGTTATTTCCCAAAAAGTGGTTCAGGATCGCCATATGATATTATAACGTTGCAGGCAGCGACCTCGACCAATAATTCTAGTTGTAATTGTTTATTAATATTTCCTAAGAGTGTCATGGGGAATTTCCGTTACACTTAAACATTGACAACTATCCTTCAGGAAGCAAATATCTTACTATAACATCAATTTGAAGCTGACGTTACAATAAATACCACATAGAGATTTGCTCCAGAACCGCTATGCGATATTTTACAACGAAGAAGCGTAAACTATTCCAATCCTCGAGACACCATCCTTGCAAATTTTTATCTAACGATTACCTCTTTAACATTAAAAGCACCGCAGCTTTCCACCATAGATTACCGACGACTATATCATAAAGTTCTTGCGACCAGTACACTCTACATACGAATTAACCACATTAATGAACGAAATTACTAAAACGCATTTACCGTCTCCAGCAAGCAGCTTCTCAGCTACAGCTAATCTCTCAGCTATATTTAACGAGTAATTAAAAGTGCAATTTTGGATTATATAGGTGGCTGTATGCTCAGTGGCCATTAGTTGGTCCCTCGACTGCGACTCGGGGCTCTCTGGATGCGATGATGATTGCGGTGGCAAAGTGCCGCGTTGGCGGTGAAGAAGAAGAGCGATATGAGGCGGTAAGTGTACAAGGCAGTCTTCGTCCCTTGCCGCCGATAAATTCATCAAAGTCATCAACTGGATGTTGGCTTGAGACGAAGTTGAAGGAAATTGTTGCTTGAATGGGGGAATTTCTCTTCTGGAGTCACAAGTTCAGAATTTTTATATAAGCTGTTCTTTTGCCACCATTTTTATTTATATATACAGATATATATCCACATATTTAGAACTATATCATTCAACGTATGAAGACCGTTTCGAACCAGAAGTTCTCGTCAGATACGCTAACTTGAATGACAAGTTCTAAAGTGAAATACTTGGATGTAATATACTATGCCATAAGATATACCACCCTCTTGAGAGATGGTTCAAGTGTTTTATATAAAAACACATAATTAAATATATATATATATATATATATATATATACAGGGAGAGTTTTTTTGATGATCAGTATGGGGATCTCGGAATTGTATCCCGAATATGATTGTCATGTCCTCGTTTGCGTGACAGCTCTCGTTTTCGAGATATGACACAAACTTATCTTTTCTTGAATAGAAAACATAGTTGGTTATTAACTCAAAAAATCGGACATTTTTATAGCTTTTCAACGATATAATACTCGATATAGTTATTAGTGAAAATAACGGAGTTATGGATGCTTTTCTCTCTTATTTTCACTTTTAACGTAGGTAGCCATGAAATAGATTGATTTATTAATAACTATTCCAAAAAACATTGAACGATTGTTTTATTAGGTATATCAGATATAACGAAAAAACTAAATAAGTAGGTACTTACTAAAAACTTAAGAAATTAAACTACATAATAATGGTTACAATTTATATTCGAAAAGTCCACCATTGTTATTTAGACAAAAATTGCATCTTTTTAAAATTGACATTACCGCTTTCCTCACAAACAGCCTATCAATTTCTTCAATTGCTTGTAATACCGCCTCCTTTAGGTCACCAACTGTCTCATACTTTGTTTTTTAGCACACCCCATAAATCGAAGTCTATAACTGCCAAATCGGGAGACCGGGTTGACCATTCGCGTGGGCCATTTCTTCCTATCCAAGAGTTTGTATAGATATTATCTAAGTGTTGTCTTACTAATAACGAGTTATGAGCAGGTGCTCCATCAAGTTGGAACCACTCAATTTCTAAACGAGTTCTCAAATTCAAATTATGCGACATGTCTTGAAAAGTGTATTGCACCAGTAAGTGATTCGTCATAGATAAAAGGCCCCAGAATAGTAGACCCTATGATACCACACCAAACATTAAAACAAAATTTTATCTGGGGTCGTCTTTGTTCTACATGGAAAGGTACATACTGCAGTTAGTAAATCTAGTTATATCTGACCATAACACCTTTAATGGAAACTGTGAATTGTCAAGGCACATGTCTCTAAACCATGTACAAAAAAATTGTCAGTGTCAAATTTTTTGACAAACAACAAATTCAAGATCAAAACGAAATTTTTTTAGAAAAAAACCTCGAAAACAACACTAAACGATTGACAACGACTCCAGATTCGGAATTGAAACGTCTCCACACACAGATAAGTATTACACAATATACAATACATTACTTATATACAGGAATACTGGTTGATCATTTTGTAGACATCTCTTTCTCTCAGAATAACTGTGAGGAAGAATCTCTGTACAGACAGCCAGTAATCCGGGCAATTTTACGAAATTGCCTTACTACACTTTGTTCTACATATACAATTTTTAAATACTTATCTGTTGCAGGAAAAAATTTGGAGGAGAGAAAACCCAATGAACAGACAAAATAAAAACAATATACGTCGATGTTCATCACCAGCATGCAAAGTTTGAGAAACTGAAAGTTTGTACGGGTGAAACATTTGCGCTTTCAGTACCTTAACTACAGTTCGTTGAGATGTGCCAGCTTCTGCCGCAATCTCACGAGTGGATGTAGATGGATTTTGATTTACCATTGCCAAAACATTTATTTGTGCTGCTTCGTTAATTTGATTACGTTCCTTTGGTGGTTTAGTAAAAGATCCATATCTGCGTAAACTATCGTAAAGCCTCTTAAATGTACATAGAGCAGGTTGACGACGATTAAAATATCTATAAAAGTATTCCTCAGCTGCACGAACTGAACATGGCATATGATATAACATTCCACCATATTCAGTTTTTCTTCGTTAGAATATTTCATTTTATCACGAAAACTTCTCAATATCGACTGTGACTTCACCACTACTAATGGAATTACTCTCAAATGAGGAAACGTCAAAGTGAAAACAATCTTTTTCATGGCTACCTACGTTAAAAGTGAAAATCAAAGAGAAAAGCATCCATAACTCCGTTATGTTTATAAATAACTATATCGAGTATTATATCGTTGAAAAGCTCTAAAAATGTCCGATTTTTTGAGGCAATGGCAATTATGGTTTCTATTCAAAAAAAAGATAATTTTGTGTCATATCTCGGAAACGAGAGCTGTCTTGCAAACGAGGACATGACAATCATATTCGGGATACAATTACCGAGCGGTTTGTTTATATTATTATTAGGTATTGAAGTAAACAATATCAAACCCTTTTGCCTACTGGGAGATGAGCTAGTTCCCATACATCATATAGGATAGAAGTTCATCTTCGATGGCTACAAAACACTTATCCCAAGCCAAGCGCTTCTTGTAATGTAGATGGCTCATTCTCCAATGATATAAATAGTTTTCTTATAATAAGCGATTTAAATTGATTGCCATTGATATAATTAAACCAACAAACTTGCGTTTTCATAACTCTAACTACTTATTGAATAACCTTACAAAATTTGGCAGATTACACAATGCGATAAGTCTTATTATTCGTGTCGATAGAGATTTCATTTTAGTTGCAAACTGGTTGCAACCTCAACTGGTTTGCAATCGTTATCTCAAAACAACTGCTCCGTCTGCGTTGGTCCCTAATTCCATTCCTTGGCCGACGTCTATTTTTCATGTCGGTGTAAACAACGCAAATACTTGAACATCAAATCGTTCTGGATGTATATAGTGAAAAACAGTCGGAACTTTACCTTAGAGAAGTCGTTTGACTGATGATGAACCTTGTAAAAATGAATAAGGACAGGAAACCTAAATGAACGAACTAACACAATCTCAAAATGACAACTTCCTCCTTGGTTGCATTCTATACATTTTCAGATCTCTAACAGCTCCATATCTCAACGATATGTTGTTTTGCTGCTAACCCTGTAACTATATCAGCAACACAAAAGAAAGCACACGTCTAAATACAGTAATTCATAATAGAACTCCGTAGCTATTACCCACGTTTCAATGCCGTAATTCATATCCATTGGGACACCAGGGTTATAACGCTCTGTTGACGCCACGAAAAAAGTTCAACATTTTCGGAGTGCAGTTGTGTCATCATTAATCAATTACAGAAAATCTTTCTGGTGCAGATCGGACTGCTGCGGCCACACCAACGGCCGCCGCACAACCACCGCCGGTGCCGGCTGTTAATAAAATCATAGTTCATGATTTGGAACACGGCAACATGTCGATGCCGGGGTCGGGTTGTAAATCGTGATGTTGCGGCCTGTACCCCATAAATCGTGATGGATTATGTGGATGTCAGGTCGGCGGTGGTTGGAGAGTCGGTTAGGTGCCTCGTTCTCGGTGCAGTTACATCGCCGGCGTGTTAAAACATCTACATGACTGTTCGCCATAAGCTCTCACGTCGACCTCGTCGACAATTCGACGGCTTTCCACAAGTTATAACCGTAAATCTGGTCATGTGAGAGTGTGTTTGTTCTAAGAGTAGGAAGTATAGTTGCTAGAAAGCGGCACATACGATTTATCATTTCAGATGCCACTTCTGAAAATCAAATATCAAAGTTGATCCCACTTCTGAAAATTTTTGACAGTGGGTGGTGATCTAGGTGGCCAGTTCATTTATTGGAGAAGGTATATTTAAATTTGTGTTCTAGAAACGTATATTTGAATTCAAAAGTTGACTTGTCTCAACGATGATTTTACCTACATCGATAGGCTGGATATAAAAATATCCAGCATACACTGTAAACATTTCTTCTGCAATATTGTAGTTGATTTCTTGTTTTTTTTTTACACGAAGGGTTCTTATCGGAGGCCCACACTCATACATATCAAAATCGACAAAAAGATCAAGTTTTCAGATGGTAGAGACAAGGTTAACTAATAAGTGCAAGAAGTGGCTAGAATAGCGCTGATTTAGAAAGAGGGTAGATGTGAATTGCTAAATATAATATAATATTAATGTATTTTTTTAATCAAGATATGTAAAATATATGTTTCCTATTTGCTATTTGCTATTTACTACATCAGCGCCACCGTAATTTAATATATTTTGACGGACACTTTGTTTAATACGTTTAGAATTGCACTATATTACAACAAAAACATGTATGATAAACAGCAAGTTGACTTTGGGCATTCATAAATGCCAAACTTGACCGAAATGCGAAGAAAAGTGATAAAATTAAATACCTACACGATAAGAGGCAAAGCTTATAAGCTCATGATTACTTATTTACAAGACAGAAAACAGCGTGTTAAAGTAAATGAGGTTGTAAGTGAATATTGTGCTGTTTGAACAGGTGTTCCACAACGAACAGTACTGGGGCCTTTGTTATTCATTCTGTACGTTAATGACTTAGTAACTACTATGCCTGATGACGTAATAATATCATTTGTGGATGACACAGCAGCTATATCTATAGGAGAAAGTTGGGCTGAAGTAAAGATCAAGATGAATAACTATCTTGAAGCTATGAGTAACTGGCTAGCTTTAAATAAACTATCTTTAAATTTGGATAAAACTGTTTACATGACATTCGGAAATTGCAATATTAGTATTCCGGTAAACCTAAACATTTCAGTCAACAGAAAAAAACTGAATAGGGTGGATCATGTAAATATTTGGGAATCTTCTTTGATTACAGAATGAAGTAGGATAAACACGTAGAATACATTCTTAGAAAAACAAAGTATTTAGGATTTGCATTCTATAATGTTTCGAAGATTATGAAAACGGACACATTGATGAAGTTGTATTACGCATTTTTCCACAGTATGATCAACTATGGAATCATTGCCTGGGGGCGCTTGCTCCAACGCTACAAAACGTCTGCAGTCACCAGAAAAAACCATTAAAAATCGTAAACAAGAATAAAACGAACACAGATAACAATTCTTTAAATTTGGAAGAGCTCTTCTCACTTGAATCTTTAAAATATCACTACATTACTCTGAAAGAAAAATTCCTGAACTGAAACAGTATTACGAGGAACAAGAGCATTCTTCTCCCACATAGATCTAAAACAGTTAGCAAAAAACGCAGTTTTATAAGAGCAATAAATGTATACAACAGTCTTCCAAATGAACTAAAAGCGTTAAGTAATGTAAGTGCAATAAAAAATAAGTTAAATAATTTGGTCAAGTGCGAGTTGGACTCGCATACTTAGGGTTCCGTACCACCTTCAAGATTCGAATATTCCAGTTTCAGACAAGCAGGGAATGAGTGCATTTTCTTATATTTACCCGTATATCTTTTAAAGGAAACGTTTTAAATTTATAAAAAATATACACTTTGATTTTCCAAAAATAGACTTTTTATTTTATCTGCTTTAGGATTCGCTTGATTTTTATCACAATACATATGTATTAAATTTTCTAATTTGGCCCCCAAAAAGTAATATTAGAGTTTTATTTTACTAATAAACTTTCAGAAATGCCTTTTATAATCTACTGTCTGAGTTTTGAGGCTCTGTAGATTGGAAGAAAAACGGCAAAATAGGTAATAGTATTTTATTTTCCGTTTAATTCTATTATTTAGAGGCCAAATAATAGAATAAGGGATTTTTTTTCATATTTTTCCTATAAACAAAATAAATGAGGTCTTAGAGTTTGGGGAATAACGGGGAGAATGGGTAATTCTTTTAAAATATTTTTTTAATGTATTTTAAAATATTCATTTAAAAAAAATAAAAAAAAATATTTGTACCTATTCGTCATAATGAGCCCTGGGATTTGATATATTACATGACCCGTTAGAAACAATAATAATTTTTTATTTTCCATTTAATTCTATAATTTGCCCCCCAAAATGAATATTAGGGGTTTCTTCTTATTTTTCCAGTAAAGTTCAGGTGAGGGGCTATACTTCCAGTTTTTCAAAATTTTTCAGCTTATGGTTTCGGAAATAAGGGGGGGAATGGGTAAATTTTTTTATATATTTGTTAATATCTTTTAATTTATTTATTTTATAAATATGGAAAAAATATACTTGTTTTCTTCATCATGAGCCCTTTTATTTGATATATAACATGCTGGGTTCCTGATCGGGTCACCAAACTATACATTGATACCAAATTTCAACCTCTTCCGTCCAGTAGTTTAGGAGAAAATGGCTGTGATGTGACAGAGACAGAAATCCTGAGTGATATTATAAGGGTATCCGTATATTGTATATACGGAACCCTAAAAAGTGGATAATTAATAATGATAATAACAGAATATAATTGAAAAAAAGTCACCGTTATTGAAACTTCCTGAAAAATTATGTTTTATTTATTTATTTTTTCTTTTATGTTCTTTTTTATTTTATGTATTCTTAGATATTTTCCTTTATGTTAAGTATATATTTTCCATAGGATAGGTTTATATATTATTAGTTTTAGGTATTATGCCAAGACCACGAACAAGTAACTCCGATTACCTCTGTGGAGATTATGTAATAATATCCTAATATTATTGTATATATCTATTGGTTAAATAAATAAATAAATAAATTTTGAAGATTAGTCTAGAAACGTAAGTAATGCTCCCATAATTTAATCTGTTATATTTAAAGTGACCTCGTTATATATTACCAGAATATTAAATAGATGAAGTATGTTTGAAACGTTATAATTCAACAAATTTTATATTTTAGTTAAAAATTTACTTACACGTCACATGTTTCTCTGTAGTTATATTTAAATGAAGAATTAAATTTGCACATTAGGATTAATACTTGAGTCTTAACAAAATAGTGACAATTATTTTAATTCATCCATTATTTTAATTCATCTATTTATATCCATTACTCAGAATGACACAAAAAAGAGAAACAAAACAGGGAAATGATGAATTAGGTTAAACCAGTACATTTCGTAAGAAGTTTTCGCTATAAATATAAATTGTTTCTGGTTAGGGAACACTTCTTTATGTAGGATTTTCGAGAGAATTAGCACACAGAGGTTCCGAATCTGGAGCCGTTCCGTGTAATTGCTGTTCTCCCTTAACTCCTAGGACAGAATGTCACGATATAATTTTCAGGTTACTTCACCTGTCAGAGATATTGAATACTCTCTTCGAGCATTATTCATTGTTTGTATATGTTTGAAAATGGCGCGTAATCACCGATAATAGTCTCACACATTGTGAATAAATTGTAAGTAATCGAAATCGAAGAAATTAGGTTGAGTTAATCAAAATTTCGTATTGTAATGCAAAACAAATGTTATGTACCAAGGATGAAGACAGTATGTCAACAGTTAATTAAATATTTCTGCTTTTAACTACTTTATATTTAAAATCCTATACAAGTTAAATATATACCTATAAATGGACATAAAAAAACGTTTCTTTTAAAAATATATTTTTAAAATATCTTAAAAAAAATCTTCAAAATACTTTAAAATAAACTTTTATTCAAAATCTGCATGAAAAAGCATACAAATATAAAATCATCACAAATATTAAGTGCTTTTCTACATTCATACAATAACAGACCAAGTCAAAACTGCCAATCCATCTTCCAACCCTCAAAGTCATTGTTCGATCTGTGACTGATGATGATGTTCCAGTCATTCCTTCCTTGATCATTTTCAGCATGGGTTGGTGCGTTGTACTCGGAAATCTTTGTGATGTTCCTGTAAAAAAGTCGACAGTAAGGGTGGATTATTGTTGGGCTATATTGAGCACATGTGGTCTGTTTTAGTTGGAATTAAATGACATATTTCGATTGTGCTCGGGTTAAAGGTCTCGCGAGGGTTTGAGCCTTTGAGGATGATGCTGATGATGAACGAGTAAGGGTTTTTCGAATGAATAAATGAAGGAAGAATTGCTTGTGTAACATCATACAAAAATTAGAGTAGGTATATCTGTGATACTTTGGGTAAAGACTTGTTTATTAACAATAGCGGATATATATATATATATATATATATATATATATATATATATATATATATATATATATATACCATTATAAAATTGTAAGTTTGTCTGTTTATTTGTTTGTTTGTTCGGGCATCACGTAAGAACTACTGAACTGATTTTGCTGAATCTTTTTTTGTTGCAAAGCCTATAGTTTGACTTAAAATCTGGTAGACGTTTTATCTCCCTAAATTGACAGAAACGGTAGATATAACAAAAAAACTTCTACCATGTTGGGTAACACAATTACTCAATTGGTTCCACCGCATGCACAAAATATTAGTTAGATACTGGCATCAGCTTAGCTTTTATTCAAAATTTGGAATGTGCCAGTGCAATATGTTTCAATTTAACAAAAATCAACAATTTTACAGGGTGTTCTGTATATAGGAAACTTAGAGCGGAGTAGAATTAAATGGATTTAAAAAATCTAAATAAGTTTTATTTGGGGTCCTATAAGCAGCTGCATATATACAATGTGATTGAAATAAGGGGAGTGGAATTAGTTATACGTAGTGGTCTAAAAAAGTTGTACTGAGTAGGCCATAAACTGTTCCATATACCAAGTGGTAAAAAACGATGGAATATTTATACAGTTTTGATAAAAAAAATTAGAAAAAAATGTGTTATGTAACCAACTAGGATTTTTGAATTATGTATGTTTATAAGATATTATAGTTATGAAATGGGTTTGAAGAAATGTTAGAAGCAGTTGTTTATACAGGGTGTTTGAGATATAAGATGAAGTGGAATTACAGTTTATGTTGAGGATAAAAACTTGTTTTATATCCACAAGCAGTTGCATATATAGGATGGGAAAATAATTACATCTATACAGGTGGGTTTAAAAAATAAGTAATGTAATGATCTACAAGCTGTTCCATTTACCAGATGGTTGAAATATAGGGTGGGGGGATATGGGGTGGGATTCTAAGGATACATGGTGGCAAATAAGTAGTTGCATATAAAAGGTTGTTTAAATATAGAGTGTTGTAGAGTTATAATTATACAGGGTGGGTAAAAAATGCTAGAATTTTTTTTTTAATTGTGAAATAGCTTAATTCATAATAAGTTGCAAAGATAAGATAGTTCAAATGTAGGGTGAAGAAGTGTTATGGTTAATTATTTAAAAAATGTTATATTAGTTAACCAATAAGGAGTATACAGGGAAGTTGTAATACATACAAGGTAATTCATAATTCAAAAACATGCTGAAATTTCCAGGCGTTAGTATTTTTTTAATTGTAATTTCGTTATTTTTCAAAATGCGACTGAAATATACACAATATATACTCCATTGGCACTATAATAACCACTAAATGATTAAAATTTCAATACTAAATACCAACGAGTTCAATTTTTCTATACTATGCCACGGCATTCATTCAATAAAGTGGTCTATTTCGTCTTGAAAAATAATATCCCAAGCTACCTGTATTTCATCTTAGAACCTCCAAAGTCTTTGAAGGCTGGGGTAAATTTCCGAGCATTCTACCCATCATATCCTAAACATGTTCTTCTATGGGCGAAAGATAGGGGCATCTGAGCGGCCATTGTAACGATTCACATGAGTCTCTTCAAAAAATGAGCAACATGAGTCGGAGCATCATCTTGTTGAAATATTGATTCCATGATTAAGGTAAGGAAGTACATATGGCTCCACTACTTCCTGAAGATAACGATGTGCTGTTATGTTGCCTCGAACAAAATTTAAAGGTGACCTACTTGGAATAGCACCCCATACCATAACACCTACTGTTCGGTGTACATTGCTCCACTCCACATCAAGTTGTGGGCGTCTAACCCTTCTTCGGCTATCAGGTCCACCCAATCAGAATCGAGATTCATCAGAGAAGACGAACTAATGCTATTCCACATTTCCATGTTGTCGGTTTCTCCACCACTGTTGGCGTTGCTGTCGATGCTAGAGGTCAGAAGTAGAACAAGATGGAGTCGATAATGCTGCAGACCAAAAGACACATACAAAAAGGCTTTTTTCTCGTAACCATTCATTGGCCAAATACGAGGGCTGCCTTTTATATTTCGGAATTGGACAACCCTAGTGTTGCAATCTGACAACTGACAACTCTATCGTAAAGTTTGACATTTTTGAGGTTATACGTACTCAGAACGTTTTGACATACGAGGGCTATGTGTTGTTTACAGTAACTTAAAGGATTCATCTCGGCCAAAACATGGAATTAAATCGTGAACATTTTCGTGCGATTATTTTTTACAACTTTCGACGTGGATTAAGCCAGCAAAAGTGCATGGATGAACTTAATTTAATTTTTGGCGATGAAACTCCATCAAGGACCACTGTTTATCGATGGTATGGTGAATTCAATCGAGGTTGTAGTTCACTCCAAGACGAATTTCGTGAAGGTCGTCCAAAAACAGATGTTGTTCCGGAAACCATTGATGCTGTGCGCGAACTGATATTGTAAGATCGTCATGTGACCTATCGTGAGATTGAGTCAACCTTACACATTAGTGGGACCAGCATAACCATTTGAATGTCAAAAAAATTTATTCGCGTGGGACCCCACACAATTTGTCAATCGTTCAAAAAAAGGCTCGTTTCGATTGGTCGAAAAAAAAGCTCAAAAAATACGATCGCGGTGCTTCAAAACACGTTTATGAAAAAGTGACAAGTGATGAATTGTGGATTTACGCGTATGAGCCCGAAAGTAAACAGCAGTCGACTGTATGGGTATTTCAAGATGAGCCGAATCCAACAAAAATTGTTCGCGCACGAAGCACTTCCAAGCAAATGATCGCCTGTTTTTTCGGAAAAACTGGACATGTCGCAACCGTACCACTAGAACAAGGCAGAACAGCCATTTGCTTGCCCGTTGTCTTCCAAGAAATGAGGAAAACCAACCGCCGAAGACGGATCGCTTTTCACCACGACAATGCGAGCTCTCACACATCGGCTCCAACAACTGCATTTTTGACCACTCAAAACATCGATTTGATGAGTCATCCGCCGTATAGTCCTGACTTGTCACCAAATGACTTCTTTTTATTACCGTACGTAAAAAACAAACTGAGAGGTCAACGTTTTTCGACACCTGAAGAAGCGGTTGCTGCGTTCAGAATGCATGTTTTGGAGATACCTCAATCAGAGTGGAAAAAGTGCTTCGACAATTGGTTCAAACGCATGCAAAAGTGTATAGATCTTCGTCGGGAATATTTTGAAAAATAATAAAGCGATTTTCGATGATTAATATTTGTTTTTGTTCTCTAATCCCGAAATATAAAAGGCAGCCCTCGTACGAGTTGTGAATTTTGGTCTCTAAAGGTCAAAACTCTTAGACGTCGACCTTGAATTTCATTTTTGCCCCTTCGACGACCGGTTTCAACACAACGAAAATAAGAACAGAGTATTTTATTTGGCCCAGAACAGGTATACGAAACGACAAAAAAACGATAGCAACGCACCAAGTTCATGAAGGGTGGAACTAAAACGGTGGACCATGTAACTATTCGTCTAAGTTATTATTTATTAGGCATACTCAATTGAAATGGTTTACTATATCTGTCATTATAGTCAATTTTGTTTATATATGTGATAAGTTGTTTAATTTAAATTTGAAATAGTATAATCTGAAAACTTTCTTGTTGTTAGAAAGAATTTTGAAAAAAAAAACAAAAAACTTCGGATTTACTTTGTAAGAACTAAATTTTATTTGCATTCCTAATCAGTTTTTATTCCAAAACATGTGAAGTAATAAAATTAAAACTCATGGTAGTGGAATACTTTGATAACAATTCAAAAGTTTTCATTAGTGCATTAAAATATAGATTATATTGTCAATAATCACTTGTTCCCGCTATTTTTTAAATGGTAAGTACAGTTTGATCAAACATGTCAGTAATTATTAATCAGCCAAAGAAAAAGAACAGGCATATTTAACAATCTCATATGAAT
Source organism: Octodonta nipae (assembly GCA_034190945.1). Taxonomy (NCBI): domain Eukaryota; kingdom Metazoa; phylum Arthropoda; class Insecta; order Coleoptera; family Chrysomelidae; genus Octodonta; species Octodonta nipae. The sequence continues at coordinate 3,389,759 of CM067222.1, forward strand.
GTAAAAAAACAGACGTAAAATAAAGTACTGGTCAATTCAATAATATACATTTCAGTTTTGTATCTAAAGAACAAAAACAACATCAAGACAGGACATTTAGACAATAATCTATAGAATTACCAGAAATCGATGATCACAGATATGTAATTTTTTTAAATAAATGTTATATATTAATGCTACAGTTGCATTAAAAAGAATTCAGTTTAAAAAAATACATTTGGGGGCAATTCTCAGTTCAATTGGTGGGCAGATTTGCAGTCATGAATAAAACATAATTTAAAATGACCGTTATGATCATGTACTGATTACCCTTTGGATTTTCTAACATATAGATTTGTTAAAAAGTTTTGCTATCCAGGATAATCAGCATTACAAAAGTATCTCAATCAAACATCTTTCAAAATGGGATAAGCAAACCATATATTTACAAAATCATAGTAGGTAAGCAATTTGATGATTATCAATTAATTGATAAAAAAAATTGACATGAAAAAACGTTCATTATAATATTGTTTTGGTAAAACACAGATGCTATAGTTTTTCATGTGTTTTTATCAATTAATATTGTATTCGTTTTTCCATTTTTTGAGGTATTAATCTAGTATCTCATAATGCAAATGACAATGTTAAAATTTCCTATAAACTAGTAACTCCACAAATTTCCTAAATAATAAAGATCTTGGCCTGTAATTGCGTCTGTTCTTGACATCCCATTAATTTGAAATAATCTTCAATTGTTAAAGAAAACAACCACAACAAATTCAAGATAAAACCATTCGAGCTATTTCTATTGCGAGTTGAAAAGCTGTAAAAAAAACGAGCATATTAATATAATGATTTCTTACTCCCGAGGAAGTCAAAGAAAACGCTCTGCCGCAATTTTCCATAGAGTATAGGCATTTTACTCGGCAAGTAATATGAAAATGAACTCGCATTTATCACAGGCAACTGATTCGAAAGTAGACACAAAAAGAGGTAAATCGTACTTTTTCCGAGAGATTTTCATTTACAAATACAGCAGGTCGAAAACCCCTGCGAGCAGCATCACGTGGAAAAATGGCGGTGCCGGAGGGGTGAAAAGTTATTAACGTTAAAAGGCGCGTTGAAAAGTGAACCGCGAAATAATATGGCGGGAGTTTATCTTCTTGTCCTCCAGGGGGCCATTCTCGACAAGAAATAGTAATGCATTTTCCTTATATAGCGTTTTTTATTATGTCTATCGGCGCGAGAAAAGAAAACGCGACAATCTCCAATATTGTCGGTGTGGGACAAGGTTGGTCTTAAGGCGGGCCATTTCGGATAATATATTTTCCAATATTTTCAGAACCCATGAAGGGTCCAGTGTTTTGATTTCAATACAAAATTCAACAACAACACATTCTAACATGCTTTTATTAGGCCGTTATTACATTGTCAAATCTTTGATCAAATATTTTTGGTAAAAATATTTAATAGTATAATATCCAATCTTTGATCAAATATTTCTGATATTTTTGACGTTAAATGTCAGTGAAAATGAAAATTTGCGCCTGCGACGTTTATTGTGAATTGTATAGCAAAAATTTTATTACAATTGAATGTCCTCTCGAACACTTCTTTATGTATTTGATACATTTCGTTAAATTTCAAGACGCGAGATGTAAGACCGACATCTAGGATTTTTGAGAGAATTAGCACACAGAGGTTCCGAATCTGGAGCCGTTCCGTGTAATTGCTGTTCTCCCTTAACTCCTAGGACAGATTGGCACGATAAAATTTTCAGGTTACTTCACCTGTCAGAGATATTGAATACTCTCTTCGAGGGGTCATTCGTTTGTACGCGTAAATTAAGACAGTTTCATTATTTATCGCCGAAACGCAAATTATACAGGGTGTTAAACAAATAAACATGGATTACCCTAATTCGAACTTCATAACAAACACCCTGTAAAAGTACCATGAAAAAAGATTAGTTATGGAAACCCTGTATAAATTAGAAACAATAGATTAATTGCCTCTAATGGAAATCACCTGATGACGATAGCAGATACACAGCTATTGAAACGTTGTCAGATCAACCAGTTCAAGACGATGGAAGTCCAAGGAAACTTCGAGGAATGTAAAATTGTTATTGTGATATTTGAATCAGCTGTTGTATATTTGATATAAATAAAGTTCTACAAAAGTGAAAGTTTTATAATTTTAAATTGAACCCACGGACTTACAACAATTTGGTGATCAGAAGTAAAGGATTAAGTGCAGTAAAAATCGTAATTTGATTTATGGAAACCCGTAGCATGGACGAAACTACCAAAAAAATAGTCAAGCAGGTTACGGAGGGACTAGACGAAAAAATAGCACAGATTCTAGAAAAACGTGACAAGAAGGAGAAACAACATCAAGAAGAGTGTGTGTGAGTGAGCTATAAATCACATCACAAATCTATGTAGATAATGAAGCGCAGTGTTGTACTCGATTAAATTGATGTAGGTGAACCCTCTACAGGGTGAGTTTTTTTTGATGATCAGTATGGAGATATCAAAAACTAGCCGAGATAGAGCAATAGTTAAATTGGGAAAGATTTGCAGTTTTACTGGCCCAATTTAATGAAACTTTCGGATCATGGCTTACTAGATATTTTGAAAAAACGAAATTCTGTCGATTTAGTCAAATCTCTCTAGCTCCATTGTTTTTGATTTTATAAAAAAAGTGTAAATATCAAAATTGAAGGGAATCCCGAATATGACTCATGTCCTCGTTGGCGTAATAGTCTCGTTTTCGATATATGACACAAACTTATCTTTTTTTGAATGGAAACCATAGTTGGCTATGACCTCAAAAAATCGGACATTTTTAGAGCTTTTCAACAATGTAATACTCGATATAGTTATTCATAAAAATAACGGAGTTATCGATGCTTTTCTCTCTTATTTTCACTTTTAACATAGCCACTTTTAACGTAGGTTGCCATGAAAAAGATTGTTTTCACTTTGACGTTTCCTCATTTGAGAGTAATTCCATTAGTAGTGCTGAACTGACACTCGATATTGACAAGTTTTCGTGATAAAATGGAATATTCTAACGAAGAAAAACTGAATATGGTGGAATGTTATATCATATGCCATAAAAATTCAGTTCCTGCAGCTGCTCTATGTACATTTAAGAGACTTTACGATAGTTTACGCAGATATGGATCTTTTACTAAACCACCAAAGGAACGTAATCAAATTAACGAAGCAGCACAAATAAATGTTTTGGCAATGGTATATCAAAATCCATCTACATCAACTCGTGAGATTGCGGCAGAAGCTGGCACATCTCAACGAACTGTAGTTAAGGTACTGAAAGCGCACAAGTTCCTCCCGTACAAACTTTCAGTTTCACAAGCCTTGCATGCTGGTGACGAACATCGACGTATTTTGTTTTGTACATGGTTTAGAGGCATGTGCCTTGACAATCCACAGTGTCCATTAAAGGTGTTATGGTCAGATGAAACTAGATTTACTAACTGCGGTATGTACAATAGACACAATGAGCATATCTAAGCTAAAGAAAACCCCTTTCATGTAGAACAAAGACGACCCCAGATAAAATTTGGCTTTAATGTTTGGTGTGGCATCATATGGTCTGCTATTCTGGGGCCTTTTATCTCTGACGAATCACTTACCGGGGAGCGCTACTTGCATTTCTTGCAATACACTTTTCAAGACATGTTGCATATTTTGAACTCGTTTAGAAATTGAATGGTTCTAACATGATGGAGCATCTGCTCATAACTAGTTATTAGTAAGACAACACTTAGATAATATCTATCCAAACTCTTGGATAGGAAGAAATGGCCCACGCGAATGGCCACCCTGGTCTCCCGATTTGGCAGTTATAGACTTCTATTTATGGGGTGCGCTAAAAAACAAATTATACAAAAGAAAGTATGAGACAGTTGGTGACCTAAGGGAGGCGGTATTACAAGCAATTGAAGAAACTGATATGCGGTCTGTGAGGAAAGCGGTAATGTCAATCTTAAAAAGATGCAATTTTTTGTCTAAATAACAATGGTGGACTTTTCGAACATAAATTGTAACCATTATTATGTACTTTAATTTTTTAAGTTTTTAGTAAGTACCTACTTATTTAGTTTTTTCGTTATATCTGATATACCTAATAAAAAAAATCGTTCAATGTTTTTTTGGAATAATTATTAATAAATCAATCTATTTCATGGCTAACTACGTTAAAAGTGAAAATAAGAGAGAAAAGCATCCATAACTCCATTATTTTTATGAATAACTATATCGAGTATTATATCATTGAAAAGCTCTAAAAATGTCCGATTTTTGAGGTCATAGCCAACTATGGTTTCCATTCAAAAAAAGATAAGTTTGTGTCATATCTCGAAAATGAGAGCTGTCACGCTAACGAGGACATGACAATCATATTCGGGATACAATTCCCTTCAATTTTGATATTTACACTTTTTTATAAAATCAAAAGGAGCTAAAGGGATTTTTCAAAATCGACAGAATTTCGTTTTTTCAAAATGTCTAATAAGCCATGACTTTTTACAAATACCCGAAAGTGTCATTAAATTGGGCCAGTAAAACTGCAAATGTTTCCCAATTTAACGATTGCTCTATCTCCGCTAGTTTCCGAGATCCCCATACTGATCATCAAAAAAAACTCACCTTGTATATTATATAATTTTTTTCATTTCTGTATTTCTTTAGCATTTAAAATAGACAATTATCCTATCAACATCCATAATGTGGTCTTATCCATTCAAAAGTAATTCTTTTACCACGCTTGCTTTCTGTCTCAGCTCTTCTAATAAGTTTAGGTGTAGAGTAGTTATTAGCAGTGTCGGCTTGCTGTCCGTTGGTGGTTATCTATTCTTCTACGAAGGACCACCTACGCCCGTTTGAAAAAAATCCAACAATTGATCGTAGAACTAACATTTTGCTTAAACTACTAATAAGAAGTTTTGCTTATCATGCCCACTACTGATCATCTACGAGGAAGATTCACGGAACTCAACCGCATGGTGGCGCCACTGCATATAAGGGTACAATGGCCGCCACATATAAAAAATTTTCATGCATGGCAGCCATTTTACCCTTGTATGCAGTGGTGCCATCATGCGGTTGACGTTCCGTGAATCTTCCTTATACCTGTCTAGGCGCTTATTACTTTTTGTTTATAAACTGACTAAAACTGTAGCCATAAAAACATACCACAATAACACAAACAATCATGAAATTACATAAATTCCTCATTTTGAAGACAGAATATTTGATCAAATATTTGATGTAGTGTATATGTCATTTAATGAAATTTGTTCTGACATTCATTTTAAATATTTGATCAAATGTTTTAAAAAGATTTTATCAAAAATCTTTGACAATGTAATACCGGCCTTAGGTTGACCTGTATGTATGTATGAAGTACATACATGAGGTCTGAAGACAAGTTCCTCCGTTATGTCATGTAAAATTTCCAAAACAATATCAAATATTTTACTTTCTAAAATTACATCCTTTTTTCTCTAATGTGATGTTATATTCCATCATTCCAACAAAACCATATAAAAAACTATAAGATGCCCCAAATAATCCTCAGATACTATTTAATAAACTAGGCAACCAAAAGTACAAGACCTTAAAGTTACAACCGCTTGTCGTAAGATGGCGGACAAATGTCAGAAACTCTAAAATTTTGTTGAAATTTGACTTGGAATCTTAACTTGAATGTCATCAAACGTCAGTTACTTTCTTGACTTTCATGTTAAGTTATTGTTTTGTGATTCAAAATTTGTACTGTGATTATACAAAAAAATATTGGTTGCTATTTATCCATTATTAAAATTTATTTACAGCATTAAACATAACTGCACCCATCCATGGCTAATTTAATTAAACAATGCATTTTTCAGGTATGGACTGCATTTTAAAATGATCTGTTGTTTCTAACCTATTATTTTTTTAGGTTCCAAAATTACTTACCTCACCATCTATATCAAAAACCATACCCAGACATTTTTCTATAAGTATAAATGTTTCATTTTGATTTACACATAGTCTAAGTCACGTTATTTTCAGCCCATTCTTTGTTAAGACCAAGAGTTCAACAACCGGCTCCGGCATTTGCAGGTACTGCAGTAATTGATGATTCTTTTAAAACGATCAAACTCAGTGACTACAAAGGAAAATATGTCATACTGTTTTTCTATCCTTTAGATTTGTAAGTACCAAGATTTATACTTTTAACATTATAATGAATAGAATCATTTTTCCAGCACCTTTGTATGTCCAACAGAACTAATTGCATTAGATGAAAAAATTGAATGTTTCAATTCCTTGAATACAGTCGTAATAGGATGTTCAATAGATTCTCATTTCTCACATTTAGGATGGATGAATACAAAACGATCAGTAAGTTTTTTTTTAGTGAAAAAATCAGTGATAAAAACCTTTCAATCATTTTAGGAAGGCGGGTTAGGTAAACTTAGATATCCATTACTCTCAGACATCAACAAAGACATTGCTAGGAGTTATGATGTGCTACTTGAAGATGAGGGGGTAGCTTTACGAGGGATGTTCATTATAGACAAAGAAGGAATTTTAAGACACATCACAGTGAACGATTTGCCAATTGGAAGATCTGTGGACGAAGCCATAAGACTCATTGAAGCTTTGCAGTTTAATGAAAAACATGGTGAAGGTATTTAGCTACATAAATATATTAATTAAAAATAATTAAATTATTATTTTTTTTAGTCTGCCCAGCCAATTGGAAGAAGGGAGAAAAAACCATTAAACCTGACCCTAAAGGATCTCAAGAATACTTTAAGTCTACCCACTCATAAAAGTTGTCAGATTCATTATACTTAAGCTGAAAGGTGTTATTGATTGAAATTGTTGTTTTTTGAATATTGGGAAATAGAATTTTAATTTATATTTTCATTTAAAACTGTTGACTTAATTGAATCTTTATTAACATTTGCAATCTGAATTGCAAATATAAGCATTTATTAAGACTTAAAAACAATATTTTTCAAGATATTGTTGAAGGTTACTGTGGTTGACTATTGTGGGGTAGAATTATAGTTGTCCAATTAATATAAACTCCGTTTGACACCTTCCTAATTAACAATAAAACTCAAATTCAAATTACAATCTGATGTTTAATCTCAAACTAGAACTCAACTAAAAAGTAACTGATAGTTTGGATCTTTATAAAACATCTTTATAAAATGCTATCCTAGAGAGTTCCAGTTTGTTTCATGTCAGTAGCCTAGCAAGGTAAAGAATTGTTGAATTGTCAATTACAATTATCTGTCAAGACAACAGTGTCACTAAGTTTGTATATATAGGATCTAAACTCGAGTGAAAGTTTTGTGACAATATTTTCACCAATTATTAATTCATTCATTCTGAAGTAGAGTTTGAGGGGGGAGCAGGCATGAGCAGATCGAGAGCCTCAAGAGGCTAACTTCTATCCTTTGAGCAAATAGTTTAGGTAGCCTTTAATCTTTGAATAAAAAGATGGTCTATGTTCTAAGCCTTTAATACAGACTAAAAGGAGAGCCAGAGACTAATTCACTGAATTGGGAGCTACTTCCAATAAAAAAATGTACAGAAGGTATTTTATTGGCTGTTTCCACCCAACAAGTGAAACAGACTGTTACCCTCTCTTTCTGGTCTTGGCACGATATTTGTACATTGCAGGCTACCTCCAGAAGTGTATGCCCTAAACTTCTGTGGGTTTACACCACATAACGACTATTTTTAATGTAATAGCCCAAGAAATTTTTGTTTAAAATCAGGTTAGGTTAACTATTTTATTCGACGTTTTTTGAATCACCTTGAATAACTGTAACTCAAGTTCACCCTATATTGCAACCATCCTGTATATGCTGCTGTTTTATAATTTTTTGAACACCTGACTATAACTTTTCTCTACCCTATATTTCAGCTATGCAACTGCTTATACCATGTGACTGCTTATACCATGTACATGCAGCTGCTTGTACCATGTATAACAATTATTTCTGATATTTTTTTAACCACCTTTTAAAGTACACACACTCTAAAACTTTAATCTTGCTTCTCCCCATATTTCAGATATTCCATGTAGTAGAATGCAACTGTTTATGGTCTACCCTATATAACATTTTTGATCATATTTGTACGGCCCTGTATGCTTAGAATCCTACCCCACCCTATATTTCAACCATCCGGTAAATGGAACAGCTTATAGATCATTACTTTAAAATATTTTTAAACCCACATGTATAGCTGTAATTATACTCCGCTAAATATTTCAACCATCCTATATATGTAACTACTTGTTAATATATAACAAGATTTTAACCACAACATAAACTATAATTCAACTCCATCTTATATTTCAAACACCCTGTATAAACAACTGCTTCTAACATTTCTTTAACCCCTTTATATAACTATAGTATCTTATGAACATAATTCAAAGATCCTGACTGCTTACCTAAGACATTGTTTTATTCACTGTATAAATATTCTACCCTTTTTCAACCACTTGGTATATGGAACTGTTTATGGCCCACTCATATAACTTTTTTGGACAAGCCCGTATAACTAATTCCACTTCCCCATATTTACACCACATCGTAAATATCCAGCTGATTATAGGACACCAAATATAACTTTTTTTGATTTTTTAAATCCATGTAATTGAGCTCCGCTCTAAGTTTCCTATATACAGAACACCCTGTAAAATTACCCTTGATATATGTTGATTTTTGTTAAATCGAAACATGTTACATTTGCACATTCCGAATTTTGAATAAAAACTAAGCTGATGCCAGTATCTAATATTTTGTGCGTGCGGAGGAACCAATTGAGTAATTGAAATACCCAACATGGTAGAAGTTTTTTTGATATATCTACCATTTCTGTTAATTTAGAGAGATAAAATGTCTACCAGATTTTAAGTCAAACTATAGGCTTCGCTACAAAAAAAGATTGAGCAAAAAAAGTTGTAGTTCTTACGTGATGCCCGAACAAACAAACAAACAGACAAACTTACAATTTTATAATAGTATAGATATAGCGGAATGATGACTATTGAGGTTGAACAACAAATGAATAAGACATTATTAGGACATAAATTTAAGGAACTTGTTCAAAAAACTTAGGGTATTCAAAATTATAACAAGTGAAAGTAGTCATTACTCAAAAATAATCAGTAAAATGAATCTTCCAGAGCTTGCATTCGTAATTTACTACAATTTGAAATGCAATAATACAAAAACTAAAGACAATAGTCGTTAATCATACAATGCAAATAAAACTAAACATTCATTAAATCTTCTTTATTTACATTCACAATATTTTACAGAAAAAAAGTATAATTTCTTTTGTTTATTAATCTGTAAAGAATATGTCAAAATTCTTCTGACCTTATACAAAATGTTCCAGTGGTTACAATTTATAAAATATTCTTGCCTATATAACTAATACTACTGACATCTGGAAAATATATTTACATAAAATGTCATGGTTGTTTGAGATTCTCCACTGGACATTCATCGAATCTGTTATAAGTACAAACACAAGATGTTGTTTCCTAAAGCCTAATCTTTTTTTTAGATTGTCTGCCATTGCAGCAGTCAAGCTCCAGTCAACTGCTTTAAACAACGTAGAGATAAGAAGTAAAAACAATCCCATAGATTCCAATAAAAAAAGTGTATGGTAACCTAATGTGTTTTGTCGCTATCAATCCACGTATATACACATACAAATGTTTAACATAAGTTCTATATTGTTCTTCGTTGTCAATACAGCTGTTACAAATAGAAAACATTCTGGAAAGACCATTCAAATCTTTTTTACTGTGTGTTAGGAATTACACGTAAGCTCCATAATTCAAACCCGGCTACAACAGAAACAGATACATTTCCACTGGTTACCTTCATATAGAATACATATGATTACGGGACACATTAAAATATCATTAACTCCAATAAAGAACACTTGCTATATTGAACTGGCAAATAGATTACAATAGGTTCAAAAATGGTCCAAAATCTATAAAGTTTTCTTTCCATATAGACTTCATACAAACTATTAGAGTTCTGTTTGGAATTCTATTGGATGTTTTCAACAAGGAAACTTTGTATTTGTACACATGTGACACAAACGGGTTCTACAGCATATTACACTGTAACTTTTGTTCAATTGGTTAGGATTACAGGTCTTCTGTACCATACAAACTTCGATATAAATCTACCTACAGTTTTACTAGCTTTGGCTTTCATTTTGTACTAATATTATGGATGTTGATGTTTATTTCATGTCTTTCCAAAACGTTTCAAAATGTAAAACCTTCAGAAAAACTGTCATTTCAGATTCTCTCAAGTGAAAGCAAAAGATGATATTTTTTGGACAACTCCTATCCAGGATACAACACCAACCTTGGCCTACAAATACAACTACATACTTCTTTAAATTCTTGAATGTGGGCATTCCTTTCAATCAAAACATACAAAATATATGTACTCTAATTGTAAGGATATGTTTTTAAAACCCGTCAGGTATTTTTAATTTTTACAATATCTTTCCTGTATCTAATCTGCAGATAAAATCGTCGATATAAAATACCAAACAAGTTCTTTTGAACCTTACTCGAGAATGCATTCCTGAGAACCACGTTTTTACCATTACAATTACCTAAAAATATCACAGATCGAATCATCACTTAGGAAAAATTATCCACAAGAACATCGTCGTTGGTAAAATTTGTTCGCTCGGCAGGCCTAATGAGCTGCTTCCGGTTATCAACGATCAACACCACTGATTTTCGTTTTCTTCTATGATAGAACAACCAGAACAGAAACGGAACTATCAACAACACAGCTGGTATTAAAAACAGCAGAGTCAATGAAGAACTGTTTTGCTTAACCAATCTACTAACTGGTACTCTGATAGTTACGTTTTGAATGTTCTCACCATATTGCGTCATTGCCAAACAAGTGTAGATGCCAGAATCCACGTCTCTTGCGTTGAAAATCGAAAATTTGCTGATGTAGATGTTGCTGGTGTTGTAACTTGAAATCGAACTTGTGAGGTGACAGGAGCAGGTTTTGTTGTCCAATCTGATGTCACATTTTTTGCCGTAGCAACTTTTGAACCAAAATATCGTTGGTGGTACTTCACTGGAGACGTTGCATTGTATTGTGTACTCCAAGTTGGCCTGGCTCGTTAGATTCGATGTTTTTAGAGGGGAAATGTGTGGAGGTATTCCCTGATATCCGTATGCTGTAACAAAAACAAATAAATGTAACTTAAATAAAAGGAATACAAAACACGCAATTCTAAACTCTAAAACAGAGGCATTGAAATGGTTGCATGGTTAAATAATTCTAAGCTCTAAGACGTATTTATTAAGTATGTCTTAGATAAAATTCCTAGCCACAAAAGTAAAAGTTTTACCCAAATGTGCCGCTTAATCTCAACAAAAACTTACCAAAATAAAAGTTATATTCTTGTTTTAATGTTTTGTTCAAGTGATTGGTTTATCTTAGCTGAATTATAAACAAATTCATCCAAAAAAATATACTATTTCCATTAAAAATAAGTTGAAAGACAGTCAACTTCCGGAATAACCGGAATTGGAAGACGGTTCAAATTATTTTAGTTGAAAAGAACATTCCCTAAAACGACATACTGTTATATATCAAATGAAAGGGCTCATTATAGGGAAAACAAATATTTTTTTTCATATTTTTTAAATAAATTAATTAAAAGATATTAACAAAAATATAAAAAATTTTACCCATCCCCCCTATCTCCGAAACCATAAGCTGGAAAATTTTGAAAAAACAATGGAGGTATAGCCCCTCACCTGAACTTTACTGGAAAAATAAGGAAAAACCCCTGATATTTTTTTTGGGGGGGCAAATTATAGAATTAAATGGAAAATATAAAATTAAAATTGTTTCTAACCCAGCATGTTGTATATCAAATAAAAGGGCTCATGATGAAGAAAACAAATATATTTTTTCCAAATTTATAAAATTAATTAATTAAAAGATATTAACAAAAATATAAAAAAATTTACCCATTACCCCCCTTATCTCCGAAACCATAAGCTGAAAAATTTTAAAAACTGGAAGTATAGCCCCTCACCTGAACTTTACTGGAAAAATTAGATGAAACCCCTAATATTCATTTTGGGGGGCAAATTATAGAATTAAGTGGAAAATAAAAAATTATAATTGTTTCTAAGGGGTCATGTAATATATAAAATCCCAGGGCTCATTATGACGAATACAAATATACTTTTTTATTTTTTTTTTAAATGAATATTTTAAAATATATAAAAAAAATATTTAAAAAAATACCTACTCCCGTTATTCCCCAAACTCTAAGACCTCATTTTTTTTGTTTATAGGAAATATATGAAAAAAATCCCTAATTCTATTATTTGGCCTCCAAATAATAGAATTAAACGGAAAATAAATTATTAGAAAACCCCCATAGTAATTTTAGGGACAAACTATACAATTAAATGGAAAACAAAGATTCAATTTTCAAACGCATCATGTAATATATCAGATAAAAGGCTCATTATGTGAATTACAAATATATCATATTTTTAAATCATTTGTATAAAAGATATTAACAAAAATATTAAACGTCGACACTTTAGAAACTACACTATTTATAATTTGAAAAATATATTTTATTTATATTTTTAAATAATTTGAATAACAGATTTAATAATTTAGATTTAAACTTTGACCTATTTTGCCGTTTTTCTTCCAATCTACAGAGCCTCAAAACTCAGGCAGTAGATTATAAAAGGCATCTCTGAAAGTTTATTAGTAAAATAAAACTCTAATGTTACTTTTTGGGGGCCAAATTAGAAAATTAAATACATATGTATTGTGATAAAAATCAAGCGAATCCTAAAGCAGATAAAATAAAAAGTCTATGTGTGGAAAATCAAAGTGTATATTTTTTATAAATTTAAAACGCTTCCTTTAAAAGATATAAGGGTAAGTATAAGAAATTGCACTCATTCCCTGCTTGTCTGAAACTGGAATATTCGAATCTTGAAGGTGGTATGGAAACGGAAGTATGCGAGTCCAACTCGCACTTCACCAAATCATTTTTAAATGGCGTCACCCAATTTCGATCATGCTAATTGAAAGAGAGTGTCATTGTAGGTAACCATATTCAAAAATTATGGTTGACTGACAGATAAAAACTCGAAATTGTTTTTTTTTGTTTTTTTTTGTTTCTTATGGATTTCATATCTTTTGTTTGGCAAAAGCAGTGTGTTTGAACTATTTATTGAATAGTGACTTAGTCATTAAAAAAAATTTAATCAAATTGATAGAAGAAATAAAACAGAGAATTTAATAGTGTTATAGATACTTTTGAATAAAATACATTACAATTCTGGATAATTACGAGGGGGCAATATATTTAATTTTATAAACATTGATATACTTACGAATTACATACACCATAAACGTTTTTCTGACTTCACCATTCTCTTTGCACCTGTAAATTCCGGTGTCGTTAGTTCTGGCTGACTTGACGATCACTCGACCATCGTGAGATCGTATTTCAGACCATTTGTTGTTACCATCTTTGCACTTACCGTGTATGACTTTGTGACATGGCTGTAAATCAAAAAAACTTTTCAAGAAATCTCTCCTGAATTTTTCAGAGAATATCTATTTCTTATTTGCTATGTTTGTTATGCGATGCCTATTTGTATATTATGGTATTTATTATAATTGCAAGAAATGTAATAAACCTCGAATTTAACAGTTCTTCCTCATATATAGAGAAGATATACCCCAAAGTAATTTTTAAATAAGTCTAAGGTGATTGGTGTAATTAAATAGTGATGGACCGTAGATAAGACCTATATCTTAACATTTATCTTATTTAGTTTCGCACGGGCGTACTAGCATTAATACAGTAATGCCAAGGCCCAAAAATAATATTTTTAGATTGAACGTGAAGCGAACAATAGAAATCTTAGATTTTAATAAAATAAACACTTTCCGCACAACAGCTTTCTTTCAAAAGGAACACTTTCTATAAATGTAACTCTAATTCATTCAATATCGTAAACACATTGTATATGGTTCTGTGCATTGGCCACCTCTATATAACTTATTTGTCTATTATTTTCCGAACCTGTACAACTATAATTCAACTCCACACGATATTTCAAGCGCCCTGATATCTTTAAAACCACCTTGTATAAGTATAAATCCTCTCCAAATTATTAACCGTTCCTATTTTCCAATTGTTTAAATTATACCTGTATACTTATAATTTTACTTCAACTCATTTCACATTTTTTAACCACATTTTGTAAGTATAATTAAACTCTACCAGTAATTTCAACAACCCGGTATATGCAACTGCTTCTATAAATTTTTGAACCTATCGCTATAACTATATTATACCAAACCCTACAATTCAAATATCCTAACTGCTTATGCTTATACAGAGTGAGTTTTTTTGATGATCAGTATGGGGATCTCGGAAACTAGGGGAGATAGAGCAATGGTTAAATTGCGAAAGATTTGCAGTTTTACTGGCCCAATTTAGTGACACTTTCGGATTTTTGTATAAAGTCATGGCTTACTAGATATTAAAAAAAACGAAATTGTGTCGATTTAGTCAAATCCCTCTAGTTCCTTTGTTTTTGATTTTATAAAAAAAGTGTAATATCAAAATTGAAGGGAATTGTATCCCGAATATGATTATCCTGTCCTCGTTTGCGTGACAGCTCTCGTTTTCGAGATATGACACACACTTATCTTTTTTTGAATCGAAACCATAGTTAGCTATGACCTTAACAAATCGGACATTTTTAGAGGTTTTCCACGATATAATACTCGATATAGTTATTCATAAAAATAACGGAGTTATGGATGCTGTTCTCTCTTATCTTCACTTTTAATGTAGGTAGCCATGAGAAAGATTGTTTTCACTTTGACGTTTCCTCATTTCAGAGAAATTCCATTAGTAGTGCTGAACTGACAGTCGATATTGACAAGTTTTCGTGATAAAATGAAATATTCTAACGAAGAAAAACTGAATATGGTGGAATGTTATATCATATGCCATAAAAATTCAGTTCGTGCAGCTGAGAAATACTTTCATAGATATTTTAATCGTCGTCAACCTGCTCTATGTACATTTAAGAGGCTTTACGATAGTTTACGCAGATATGGATCCTTTACTAAACCACCAATGGAACGTAATCAAATTAACGAAGCAGAACAAATAAATGTTTTGGCAATGATAAATCAAAATCCATCTACATCAACTCGTGAGATTGCGGCAGAAGCTGGCACATCTCGACGAACTGTAGTTAAGGTACTGAAAGCGCACAAGTTCCACCCGTACACACTTTTAGTTTCTCAAACTTTGCATGCTGGTAGCGAACATTGACATATTTTGTTTTGTGCATGGTTTAGAGACATGTGCCTTGACAATCCACAGTTTCCATTAAAGGTGTTATGGTCAGATGAAACTAGATTTACTAACTGCGGTATTTTCAATAGACACAATGAGCATATCTGGGCTAAAGAAAACCCTTTCCATAAAGACGACCCCAGATAAAATTTGGTTTTAATGTTTGGTGTGGTATCATAGGATCTACTATTTTGGGACCTTTTATCTATGACGAATCACTTACTGGGGAGCGCTACTTGCATTTTTTGCAATAGACTTTTCAATACATGTTGCATAATTTGAATTTGAGAACTCGTTTAGGAATTGAGTGGTTCCAACATGATGGAGCACCTGCTCATAACTCGTTATTAGTAACACAACACTCAGAAAATATCTACCCAAACTCTTGGATAGGAAGAAATGGCCCACGCGAATGGCCACCTCGGTCTCCCGATTTGGTAGTTATAGACTTCTATTTATGGGGTGTGCTAAAAAACAAAGTATACAAAAGAAAGTATGAGACAGTTGGTGACCTAAGGGAGGCGGTATTACAAGCAATTGAAGAAACTGATATGCGGTCTGTGAGGAAAGCGGTAATGTCAATCTTAAAAAGATGCAATTTTTGTCTAAATAACAATGGTGGACTTTTCGAACATAAATTGTAACCATTATTATGTACTTTAATTTCTTAAGTTTTTTGTAAGTACCTACTTATTAAGTTTTTTCGTTATATCTGATATACCTAATAAAAAAATCGTTCAATGTTTTTTGGAATAGTTATTAATAAATCAATCTATTTCATGGCTACGTTAAAAATGAAAATAAGAGAGAAAAGCATCTATAATTCAGTTATTTTTATGAATAACTATATCGAGTATTATATCGTTGAAAAGCTCTAAAAATGTTCGATTTTTTCCATTTAAAAAAAGATAAGTTTGTGTCATATCTCGAAAACGAGAGCTGTCACGCAAACGAGGACATGACAATCATATTCGGGATACAATTCCCTTCAATTTTGATATTTACACTTTTTTTATAAAATCAAAAACAAAGGATCTAGAGGGATTTGACTAAATCGACAGACTTTCGTTTTTTCAAAATATCTAGATAGCCATGATTTTTTACAAAAATTCGAAAGTATCATTAATTCGGCAAGTAAAACTGCAAATCTTTCCCATTTTAACTATTGCCCCATCTCCGCTAGTTTCCGAGATCCCCATACTGATCATCAAAAAAAACTCTCCCTGTATAACAAATTTTTGATAAACTTTGAATAACAATAATTTTACTCCACTCTTACCTCAACCACCTTGTATAAGCAACTACTTACGTTCAACCCCATATAACCACCCTTTCTTTATAACTGTAACCTTATATTTCAACTATCCTGTATATTCAACTACTTCTAACATTTTTGAATCCTTCTGTATAACTGTAATTACACTCCGTCTTATAACGCAAATATCCTTACTGCATATGTTTTTTTAACAATTTTTTTAACTTTTTTTTATCCACTCTTTATAACTATAGTTTTAACCCACTCTTATTTCAATCACCTTGTATCCGCAATTATTTACGTGCCACCCAATACAATATTTTTTTAACCACATTGTATGACTAAAATTAAATTCCACCTTATACTTCAAACAGTCTATATATGCTTATGTACCACCCAATATCACGCACAAACACACACCTACAGCCGTATAGTATATAAGAAAGATCGGCGTAATAATTTTTCGTTTCGATACACTATTGGAATGTTTTCTGCCATTTCACTAAACTGTAAGCTCCGTATTAGATTTTTTTTTTCGAAAAGAAACTGACTTCAAAATGAATCAAAATGGAAACAGTTACAAACACCCTGTACGATATACTTTTATGGCAGATCTTGAGATTTATGCTACATATTTGTGATGGCAATTCGACATTTACATTGACGTATACCGATTTTTGAACATATTTTTCGGATTCTCAGAAAAATAGTGATCAAGCTGGAATATATTTTTGTAGAATACAATTTAATAATATTCAAATTAAATCAGCCGTTTTAGAGAAAACAGTGAAGATTCATTGAAATTTAGTCCCTTAATTTCTGTTAAAGCAAATTCTTTATGAGATATCCTGCACATTTCAACATCTTAAACTGTTGTTCTTACGTAACTATTGGAATTTTACTGGAAAAAAAGCAGAAAGAAAAATTCTTACCTTGAAATCCCAATGTTTGGCTTTTTTCTTGCACTCTAACACAAAGGGTGCCCCTCTTTGCACTGTCATAGGAATTCTTTTATCATCCGGACCTGAAAAACACAGTTTGTAATAATTTGAATGATCATTCTTCGATTATTATACCTACTATCAAGAATGTGAACGACTAGTCTAGTACAGATTTAATAATAATAATAATAGGAAAAATCAACGAATTGATCACACCGGCATGAAAAAGGACCTAAGAACAGAGTTTTATAGAAGGATAAGACGACTGCTGACGACCGGACTTAACAGTAAAAATCTGTTTCAGACTATTAATACCTATTAATACGCGTGTTCAGTGCTTAGTTACTCTTTCGGTATAGTTAACTGGTTTCCAGACCCACATTAAACAATTACAAAGGAAAGTTCGAGTACTACTAACAAAACCTCAAAATCACCATCCAAAGAGCTGTGTCGAACGTACAACGTTGCCCCGGTGTGAAGGAGGAAGAGGATTGACAGATATAGGAAAGTTACGTGATCAACAAATGTCTAATATGCGCAATTATTTCCAGAGAATTTTCTGATCTACACAGAGTCATATGTCAGGTTGATGACTCAACACCTCTGCGACTGACAGAACAACAATTCAAGTATACCACCAGACAACTGATCAAAAACTGCTCAAATGGAAGACATATAAATGACTCAACCAAGAATATGTCGACAGTTCAGCGTCGAACTACTGATTGATCTATGGTCATATGTTTCTTGAAACGGAAGGCTTTATATTGGCAATCCAAGATCAAGTAATTCCAACTAAGAACTATCTAAAGTACATCGTCAAAGATTCCTCTATCAACAACGACAGATGCAGATATGGTTGCCAAACATATGAATCTATTCAGCATATCACAGGAGGTTGCCAAGCGTTCGCTACAACTGAATACAAAGAACGACACGATGCTGTGGCAAAAATACTGCACCAGGAACTAGCGCTGAAACTTGAGCTATCCCAGTCGGTAAGAACACCCTACTATATATACAAACCAGCATCTATTTTAGAAAATATCAACTACAAACTGTACTGGGACCGGACGATATTGACCGATCAGACTGTTGCTCACAATAGATCAGATATAGTTTTGGTGGATAAAGTCTCTAGAAAAACAACCTTATTTGACATAGCAATCCCTAACAACAATAATTTAAATATTAAGCAGGTTGAAAAAATAGCCAAATATAGGGATTTAGAATTTCAAATATAGACAATGGGACATTGACCTATTTTGCACTTTATCTTCTAATCTACAGAGCCTCAAAATTCAGACAGTAGATTATAAAAGGCTTCCCTGAAAGATTATTAGTAAAATAAAACTCTAATATTAATTTTTGGGGGCCAAATTAGAAAATTAAATACATATGTATTCTTATAAAAATCAAGCGAATCCTGAAGCAGATAAAATAAAACGACTATGTGTGAAAAATCAAAGTGTATATTCTTTATAAATTTAAAACGCTTCCTTTAAAAGATATTAGGGTAAATATAATAAAATGCACTCATTCCCTGCTTGTCCGAAACTGGAATATTAGAATCTTGAAGGTGGTACGGAACCCTTAGTATGCGAGTCCAACAGGTCAGTAAAGTTAGCACCGCCATTTTACAGAAACTCAAATTAAAACATATGGGAATTACGAGCTATTTAGGAGCTCTTGATTTTTACCTAAATTGATTTTTGAGCTCAATATTTACTATGGAAAAAGTGCAAAAAACTATTGGCTAACTTTACGTAAAGTTAGCACCGCCATCTCAGAAAAACAAACAAAAAAATTTTGTGAGGCGTCTCAAATTAGGAGCTATTTACGAGCTTTTAATTGACGTATTGAACGTCAACCCCTAAATTTGTCTAAGGGGTAAAAACCACCCCCGAAAAAATTTTGAATTTTAATTTTAAATTTAAAATCTATTAAAATTATCTACGATTTACGAGCTCTTTCCTGGTGTAATGCACATAAACATCTAAAAATGTCTAAGGGGTGAAAACAACCCCCCAAGTATGCAGTTTTTTATCGAATTTTATGATTATTAAATTTTCAAAAATACCAGCATGATCTACGATTTACGAGCTTTCCAACGGTATATTACACGACTACATTCAAATTACTGGAAGGGGTGCAAACCACCCCCAAATTGTGCAGTTTTTTCAAAATTTATGATTTATAAATTTTTAAAAATACCAGCATGATCTACGATTTACGAGCTTTCCAACGGTATATTACACAACTACATTCAAATTACTAGAAGCGGTGCAAACCATCCCCCAATTATGCAGTTTTTTCAAATTTTATGATTTATAAATTTTAAAAAATACCAGCATGATCCACGATTTACGAGCTTTCCAACGGTATATTACACGACAACATTCAAATTACTGGAAGGGGTGCAAACCACCCCCCAATTATGCAGTTTTTTCAAATTTTATGATTTATAAATTTTAAAAAATACCAGCATGATCTACGATTTTCGAGCTTTAAAATACTACATTAAAATTTTTGGAAAGGATGCAAACAACCCCCTTAATTTCCCAGTTTGTCTATATTATGTGATTTTGTTCATTTTCAAAACTGACAGCCTAATCTACGATTTAGAAGCTCTTCAAGGATACATAACACGATTACTTTCAAATTATTGTAACGAATGCAAACAACCCCCAAATTATGAATTTTTTTCCAAATTTGTAGTTCTTAAATTTTCAAACTGTCAGAGTTTTGAAATGGATGAAAATATTAAATATTATCCTTACTGCGGCAAAGGTTTACAAATGTTGTGATTTAAAAACTTGGAAATGGTGTAAGGTGTAATTATCTAGGATGTATAAGCTTTCCAACAATATGTTTAAAAACGACTACTGTTGGTAGTCATTATTCGGATAAATAATTGTATTATGAATTATGTTCTTTTAATAAGGTATTGAATCTAACGAAAAATTGTAACCAGCTTTATGGACCACGTGTTGTTACCGTTTCTTCTGGTTTTGTATTCAACTCGCTTCTTCTTCAAAATCTGTTTCTCGAAGTTTTAATAATTACCTCAAAGTTTTTTGTTTCTAATTAACATATTAAAACTTAGTTGTTTCAGATAGAACTAGCAATATTTTTATGTATTACGAAATGCATAGATTAATTCTAGTCGGCATTTTTCAAATATAATAAGAAAATATAAGTCAAATAATATTCTTATTTTTATCTAACCTTTACAATTTGAAAATGGGCTGAATCTATAATCTATACAAGAAATATAAAACAGGAGTTTGGTATCTGAGAGGGCAATGTATTTCGTTATTATTCTCTCAACTATTATTTTTGTACCCACAATAATCAAATTATTCATAGCAAACCAAAAATACAAATAGGAAGACATAAGAGATCAACGGTACTTGAATGAATTAAACAAATTTGTTGTCTCGCCATCTAGGTGCCAATATTCCTACCTGTAACTAATAACTCCATAGATGGACGATTTCACATTTGAAATTACTGGTTTAATGTCATAAAATATATTAGATTTTTTTGTTAAAATGTTTATTGATAATAAATATATACGTAACTACTACTACTACAACGTACTTGAATTTCAAAACGAAATTTTCTTAAATCAAATAATAGCGATTAATTGTATAATGAAGTATATTATATATGAGTTTGAACGTAAGGGATGAGTACAGAGTGGCGTATATTACTTATGTGATTCAAGAATTTAAGTAACCCCTGCAATAGAAAATACCACATTACGAATTTTTTACTGCTTTAATAAAATATATTGCCTCGACTAGAACCAGTGGCACCAATCAAATATTAGATAACAATTATCAGAGAACTGTTTTCAATATATTCACATAATCAGTGTATTCAAATTTATTTTTTCATGCTACAGAAAAGGCCATTACAAACACCGGCAAGGAGGCTTTTTCGAATGTTTCATCAAAATATAAAATGAAAATTCTTTAATAGGCCAAAAATAACGTTCTTTTTCATTACTGAGTATCCTTATTGGCAAAACTACATTACTGGTGTACAAACCGCATATGAATGAATTAATTGAGAAACAATATTTTGTGAGTTAATCCAGCACTGAAAAATTTAGTTTCCTCAAGTTCTTGTTGTTTTCTTAAGTATAGGAACTTACAATCTTATTATAATTTGAAAAAACCGCACAATTGGGGCTGGTTTGCACCCGTTCCAGTAATTTGAATGTAGTCGTGTAATATACCGTTGGAAAGCTCGTAAATCGTAGATCATGCTGGTATTTTTTAAAATTTATAAATCATAAAATTTGAAAAAACTGCATAATTGGGGGGTGGTTTGCACCGCTTCTAGTAATTTGAATGTTGTCGTGTAATATACCGTTGGAAAGCTCGTAAATCGTAGATCATGCTGGTATTTTTTAAAATTTATAAATCATAAAATTTGAAAAAACTGCATAATTGGGGGGTGGTTTGCACCCCTTCCAGTAATTTGAATGTTGTCGTGTAATATACCGTTGGAAAGCTCGTAAATCGTGGATCATGCTGGTATTTTTCAAAATTTATAAATCATAAAATTTGAAAAAACTGCATAATTGGGGGGTGGTTTGCACCGCTTCTAGTAATTTGAATGTTGTCGTGTAATATACCGTTGGAAAGCTCGTAAATCGTAGATCATGGTGGTATTTTTGAAAATTTAATAATCATAAAATTGGAAAAAACTGCATACTTGGGGGGTTGTTTTCACCCCTTAGACATTTTTAGATGTTTATGTGCATTACACCAGGAAAGAGCTCGTAAATCGTAGATAATTTTAATAGATTTTAAATTTAAAATTAAAATTCAAAATTTTTTCGGGGGTGGTTTTTACCCCTTAGACAAATTTAGGGGTTGACGTTCAATACGTCAATTAAAAGCTCGTAAATAGGTCCTAATTTGAGACGCCTCACAAAATTTTTTTGTTTGTTTTTCTGAGATGGCGGTGCTAACTTTACGTAAAGTTAGCACCGCCAGTAGTTTTTTGCACTTTTTCCATAGTAAATATTGAGCTCAAAAATCAATTTAGGTAAAAATCAAGAGCTCCTAAATAGCTCGTAATTCCCATATGTTTTAATTTGAGTTTCTGTAAAATGGCGGTGCTAACTTTACTGACCTGAATCCAACTCGCACTTGACCAAATTATTTATTGTTTAAATAAATTATTTCTAAGAATTTGCTGTTAAAATCATGCAAAATATCATCTATGAACTAATGCTGTTTGCTGTTGAATTTTATGTATCAAAATGCCTTGAATTTTGCTCTATCGACTGATGTATAAACATAATTTAAAACAAAGAGGCGTTCATAAACCAATAAGGCGTTCCAAAATTTATTAATTAATGAAGAACTTGCAGGAGTGGAATCATATCAAAAAATTGCCTTATGATAAGTGTTAGAATTATTCCAACAATCACAGATAAGTACCACATTTTTAACATTAGTAAATTCCTTGAACCGACGACACTTATTCTTTACACAAGAAATTAATGCTATATTTAAGCGTAACGTGTTTGTTGACTGGAAATTAAAACAAAGGTTGTGTTTGCGTATGTTGTTGATATGCAATTAAAGAATCTGGAATTGTTAATTAATTATTAAATTATCTAATTAGTAATAACTGTAACCGTTTTTGTTATCTTTATACCTTATTATATATTATACTTGACAATAAAGTGGAAGATATCCAAATATATGATAATGTTTATCATCATGATTTAATCATTTTTCTTAAACAAGATCGTTTCTGGTTGATATCTCTCTCACGGTAAAATTATCTTTTTTTATTTTTTAAATTGAACTTATTCAATTCGTGTAAATTATTGAAATCTATCTTACGAAATATGCATAAAATTATGTTTTGCTCAATAGGGTGGCACTTTAACTTGTCATAATTATTTACACCATGGAGTTCAATAAAATAATTTGGTCAAGTGCGAGTTGGACTCGCATACTAAGGGTTCCGTACCACCTTCAAGATTCTAATATTCCAGTTTCAGACAAGCAGGGAATGAGTGCATTTTCTTATATTTACCCCAATATCTTTTAATGGAAGCGTTTTAAATTTATAAAAAATATACACTTTCATTTACCACACATTGACTTTTTCTTTTATCTGCTTCAGGATTCCCTTGATTTTTATAATACATATGTATTCAATTTTCTAATTGGGCCCCCAAAAATTAACATTGGAGTTTTATTTTACTAAAAAACATTCAGGGAAGTCTTTTATAATCTACTGTCTGAATTTTGAGGCGCTGTAGATTGGGCGAAAAAGGAAAAAATAGGTCAAATTTTAACTTATAAATTATTAAATCTGTTATTTAAATTATTTAAAAATACAAATAAACTATATATTTCAAAATTTAAATAGTGTAGTTTCTAAAGTGTGAATTAAGTCAATGTTTAATATATAATAATGTATAATTTGTGCCTAAAATTACTATGGGGGTTTTCTAATAATTTTTCTTATAAATTTTAGGTGAGCCCCAATACCCCTAATTATTTTCAAATTTTAGATAGTATAGTTACGGAAATGAAGCGAGAAATGAGAATTTTTTTATATCTTTATGTTAATATCTTGTAAACAATTAATTTTTAAAATATGAAAAATATATATTTGTATTCCTCATAATGAGCCCTTTCATTTGATATATTGCATGATATTATTTTCCGTTTAATTCTATAATTTGGCCCCCAATATTAATATTAGAGATTTCTTCATATTTTTTCTGTAAACAAAAAAAAATAGGTAATTTTTTAAATATATTTTAAAATATTCATTCAAAAAAAATAAAAAAATATACTTGTATTCGTCATAATGAGCCCAGTGATTTGATATATTACATGATCCGTTAGAAACAATTATATTTTTTTATTTTCCATCTAATTCTATAATTTCCCCCAAAATGAATATTAGGGGTTTCTCCTTATTTTTCCAGTAAAGTACAGGTGAGGAGCTATACCTTCATTTTTTTTAATTTTCCAGCTTATGGTTTCGGAGATAAGGGGGGGGGAATGGGTATTTTTTTATATTTTTGTTAATATCTTTTAATTTATTTATTTTAAAAGTATGAAAAAAATATATTTGTTTTCGTCCTAATGAGCCCTTTCATTTGATATACTCGTATAACATGATGGGTTAGAAACAATTTTAATTTTATATTTTCCATTTATTTCTATAATTTGTCCCCCAAAATGAATATTAGGAGTTTCTCCTTATTTTTCCAGTAAAGTTCAGGTGAGGGGCTATATCTCAATTTTTTTTCAAAAATTTTCCAACTTATGGTTTCGCAGATAAGGGGGGGAATGGGTAATTTTTTTTATATTTTTGATAATATCTTTTCATTAATTTATTTTAAAAATATTAAATAATATATTTGTTTTCCTCACAATGAGCTGTTTCATTTGATATATAACAAGATGGGTTAGAAACAATTTTAATTTTATATTTTCCATTTAATTCTGTAATTTGCCCCACAAAATTAATATTAATAGTTACTTCTTATTTTTCCTGTAAAGTTCGGCAACTACATTTCCTTTTTTTTAATTTTAGGCTCGGTAGTTTCGGAGATGAGAGGGGGAACGGTCGATTTTTTTAGTTTTTCCCCCAGAAGTACCCCTAAAATCAAAATTTCTTCTTTTACGATATGTACTCCTGATCTCCCTTTTAGGGATCTCTTAACCACATCTTCAAACTCAGATCTGTGTCTTATCCAGCAGCTGGTTATATTTGGAGAGTTAGTGAACCATTTTTCATGAAGGTTTGATCGATGTAAATATTTTACATAAAGGTATAGATAAGATAGATGAGGATGAATGGGTAATCGATTGTTTGCCTTGCCTACGTGGAGACAGAAGGTAGTGCGCATACAAGACAGGTGTACAGGGAATACCACGTTGAGCTGAGTAGATATGTATATGGGAAACTACTGGAAGTATTATTTTGAAAATCGGTATATGGGGTTTTTTCGAGGAGCTGGATTCAAGTAAAATATTTTCAGGTTCTGCGTCTTGGGACCGCAAGTGGACCCCAATTTTGTTTTTTTAAATAGAACACCCTGCTATTTACAGCCTTTTTAAAATCTGCAATAAGTTTTAATGCAACTTTATTGAAAACATCATATATCTGAATGACTCTAGTTGAACGTCACTTTTCTGAATTTTGACAGCTCTTCACAAGATTTTTTTTGAAAGCAAAGGGGGCTAAGTCAAAAATATCCAGAATTTGCCTGAAAAAAAATTGAAGAGTCCTAAATCGTTGGAAACTGTTCAAAAATTGACGCCGAATTCGGCTATCTCGAAAACCGTAGAACTCATTTCTTTCACATCGCTACCCCTTTTTTTTCAACGTCAGTGGATTTACGCTAAAAAATAGAAGGGGGGGGGGTATGCTTACAACCACATATATAAATTAAGCCCTTTCAATATCAAATTCTCTCAAAATTAGAGGTAATGTTTAATCTTGAGATGTCATTTGAATAGATGGGGTAGTCGGTTAAAAGTTGTATTACTTAATTTTAATAAGACACCTTGTGGTGACTGTAATTAAATTTTTTAGGAGCAAACGTGACTTGTTAAATCAAGCATCAAGGTTAGAACGTAAATACATAACCGTCTTCAATAACAAGTAGAGTCTCAATTAGTCTGTATCTGTTTTTTATTTGTGTTCAGCGATTATTCGAAACCGGTAGAAGCAATTTGGATCGTTTAAACTGGATTATGTTAATGCAGATCCCGAAGTGGATTTTTTTCAAGGACATACCTTATACCGTTTTTAGAAAATCGGGAAAAACTTTTTAACAGACTTCCGTAAAAAGTATATATAGTATATTTAGTACCTGGGTGACCGAGCTTCATTCGTAAATTCAAGGTTTTATCATAAACGTACATATATCCAAATAATCGGACATTTGCTATGTTAACTAATTTAAACTCCCTAACATAATATTTTTTTCTTACATTTCTTATTTACATGGTGTTACTACAATTCAACTCCCCCTTATATTTCAACTACCCTATATATTCAACTTCTTTTAAAAAACCCATCCAAACAGTTTTTTCTAACATTTTTTTAATCACGCTACAATTCCACTCGATTCCATATTCCAACAACCCTGTATATGCGACCGCTTTTGACCATTCTACAAAAACGTTTGTTTCCAAATTCTTTCATTTTGTATTGAAACATTTTTGTAAACACTTTGTATACCTAACTATAATTTCGTTCCACCCTATATATGCAACTTTTTACAGGCTACCTAATATTTTAAATCACACTGTATAACTACAATTTCACATCAGCATATGTTTTAGCTACCCTGTATATGCATTTGTTTATGGCCTCCCGTTATAATTTTTTTTGAACCACCATGTATAATTATAATTCCAGTACATCCTATACTGAAACCATGCAAATGCTAATAAGCTACCCTATAGGTAAAACATTTTATTAACATTTTTTTAGCGACAATACTTTTACTCCGCCTTTTATGTCGCTATCATTAATTTCCAACTTCTTATGCGGTACCCTACACAAATATTTTTTCTCGCTTTTTTCTAGCCATACTACAATGCCATTTGACGCTATATTTTAACCATATCCTGCATAGCAACTATTATGGACCATCTAAAATATTTTGAAAGACCCTGTATAATTATAATTTTACACCACCAATTCAACAACAAAACTCAGAGTTACCCACAATACCTTGAAGAAAATATTCTCAAAGTAATCTTAAATACACAAAAGAAATAATGTAAGCTTATATTCAATAATATTACTTTAAATAAAATTGATTAAAAAAATATAAAAGCTGGAAAAAATATGCTTTAAGTTTTAAGCATACTTTCTACACTTGACAGTTCTCTGAAGTGTTAAGGATTATCAGATTCCGTGACGGATTAAGTGTTTATCGACTACTACTTTTTAGAATCGCTGTCGATTTGAAGTGTTTTCTATTTAAAATTGATAGTCATTTTATAGTAGTGATAATAATTTGTGCTACCATTCTATTTTTCGTATTTTTCACAATATAGATTATAATATAAGTACGATTTTACTGTAAGAATTTATAAAATATAAAATTTATTTTTATGCTAACAAATTTCAATTCCTTAAAGTTCATGCTTCAAACCCGACATCCCAAAATTTCGAGGGTTTAAAATACCCCCCCTCCCCTACCTACCCCGCGTGGCTACTTTTGTATGCAAAAATATATTGTTTCTTACAGAAAAATCATTTAACGTCGAAAATGTTGATAGCTCAGGTGGAGTTTGTTTAGAACTAGCTCCTATTATGTGAAACTTCGGTTTTTACCAGAATGTCTCCATCAGTTTGTTTGGAATACGAATATCGATATACTGTAGTTGAAAAACCTATGCTTAACCTAGAAAAACAGAACGGCTAAAGCCAGCTGTACACATTATTTTTTTACATTTGGGTTTATTAAATTATATTTTAATGTGAATTTCGGCATTTATTGGTGCTAAGCCTTTTAATCGAGTCGCATTTTCAGGATTCCCTACCATGATTTTCTGACAAGATTAGGAGTACATATCGTAAAATTTAATTTTAGAGAGTACTTCTGGGGCCAAATTTTACAAAATATGACTATCCCCCCAGCACTATCTCCGAAATTAATGTGCTTAAAAAATCTGGAATATTGCCCAAAATGTACTGGAAAAAATAAAGTGAAAATCCTCCCTGCCTCCAAAATTCAATTTGGAGGACAAATTATAGAATTAAATGAAAAATTACTATTTTTTTTTCAATGGCATCATGTTATATGTCAAATGAGGAATGGAAATATACATTTTTTCATATTTTTTAAATAATTTGTTTGAAAGATATTATTAAAAATATAGAAACATCTTTTTTTAGAATAGGGTCTCACTTGAACCTTACAGAAAAAAATAAAACAGATATCCTAGTAATAATTTTATATAATTAAAATTCTTCAAACACGTCATATATACCAAATGAAAATATTTTTTTCATACTTTAAAAATAATTTAGTTAAAATATATTAATTAAATATAGAACTTTACAGGAAATAATTATAGTTAAAAAAAACTAAAAAATGCGCTTTTGTACCAAACCGAACTGAAAAGCAGAAAATAATTTTTAATTATGAACAGTTTATATTACAGCAGTAGAAAGTCGAACAATCAATCATTATTAATTACCTGAAAATAAAAATATAAGTTATTAACAGAATAATTCGATACAGAATAAAAAGCGTGGAGTGCATTTCACCATATTTGCATAACTCTCCTCTTATACAGGGTGTTCCTAAATTGGAGGTACAAACGAAAAGGGGAGATTCTTTGAATAGTTTTAGGAAGAAAAAGTCCTATAAACACGGGTCCGAAAACGTTTCGTTTTCAAGATACAGAGTGTTAAAGTTTCAATTTTTTTCAAGTTTTTTTCTCATAGTATCTGCACTTCAAAAGATAATCAAATGAAATTTGGCATACATATTACAATTAAGAGTTTACACCTTGTGACATACCAATTTCGATTGCAAATCTACAGGGTGATATTTTTTCGGGAACACTATCCACTGTTGTCCTTCAGAACTTTTTTTTGGTGAGCCACTGGTACTTTCAAAAATTGTAAAGAAAAGCTTTGTTGTTATACCAAACTTTATGTTCTCTTTTAGTTTTGTCGTATCTACTACCGGTTTCGAGAAAAAAAATTTGAATGATTCTCTTGAAATCCTCAGAAAATTCCGAATTGTCATAGGAATCTAGTTACCTACCTAGTAGGCTGTGGTAAATGAATAAATTTATTGTTAGTTTTGACACATCAAATTAAACTCCTGTGTTTTGAAAATTAAAGATGGTTGCATTTTAATATCAAAACATGCCGAATTTTACGAATTCCGAAATGGCTGACATGTATTTCATGTATGGTCTTGCAAATGGTAATTCAAGAAAAGCTAAGCGTCTTTACGTGGAACGCTATCCCAATAGAGTGATGCCTAGTCATCGGATGTTCTCTAATATTCACATGCGTCTTTCAGAAACTGGATCTTTTTCTGCGAAAAATATTAATGCAGGTAGACCACGAAGTGTGAGAACACCACGACTCGAAGAGGCAGTGCTGAACGAAATAGAAGAACATCCAGGAACCAGTACAAGAAAAATTAGTGTTACCTTAAATACAAGTCATCAGTTGTTTGGCGGATCTTGCGGGATTCTTTGCTCTATCCTTATCACATTCAGAGGGTGCAGGCGTTCTTGCCTCGAGATTGTCATCCAAGAATTATTTTTTGTCAGTGATACCTCAACAGACTATTGAACAATCCTCATTTTGATTGCCAAATCCTATTCACTGATGAAGCCTGTTTCTCAAGGACTTCAATCATAAATTTTCATAATGAATACATATGGGCTGAGGAGAATCCACATGAAATTGCAGAAGCTTATTTTCAAGAGGAATTTTCATTAAATGTGTGGGGTGATAATATTGGCGATTATTTGATTGGTCCTTTCTTCTTGCCAGGGCGACTTACTGGTCAATCATATAGACATTTTTTAGAGAACGATTTGCCCTTGTTATTGGATGATATACCTCTTATGATGCGACGTGAAATGTGGTTCATGCACGACGGTGCCCCTGCTCATTTTTCACTTTTGGCTAGGGAGTATTTGAACGAAAATTTTGTAAACAGGTGGATTTAACGAGGTGGCCCGCCAGATCCCCAGATTTAAATAGTTTAGATTTCTTTCTATGGGGCCATCTGAAATCTCTAGTGTACATAACGCCAGTGAATACCGTAGACGAACTGAGAAATCGTATAATAGGCGCGTTTGATACAATTAGGAATACTCCAGGAGTGTTTGAAAGAGTTTGATCGTCTATGAGAAGAAGAACAGAAGCTTGTATAAGGGTTGGGGGAGGACATTTTCAACAATTGCTGTAGTTTAGTTCCTTTGTTGTTATTTAGTTTTTTTATTATGATTAATTTTTGAGTTGTACGTTTCTTGCAGTAATACATTTTTTTTTTGATGATTATACCAGTTTATCGAATCTTTAAGAATCATTGCTAGTTTAATAATTCAATTTTTTTTTCTCGAAATCGGTAGTAGATACGACAAAACTACAAGAGAACATAAAGTTTGGTATAATAACAAAGCTTTTCTTTACAATTTTTGAAAGTACCAGTGGCTCACCAAAAAAAAGTTCTGAAGGACAACAGTGGACAGTGTTCCCGAAAAAATATCACCCTGTAGATTTGCAATCGAAATTGGTATGTCACAAGGTGTAAACTCTTAATTGTAATATCTATGCCAAATTTCATTTGAATATCTTGTGAAGTGCAGATACTATATACTATACAAAAAATTGAAACTTTAACACTCTGTATCTTGAAAACGAAACGTTTGCGGACCCATGTTTATGGGACTTTTTCTTCCTAAAACTATTCAAGGAATCTCCCCTTTTCGTTTGTACCTCCAATTTAGGAACACCCTGTATATAGTTGCCAATAGAATAAAAAAAATTTAATATATCAAGCACCCAACGCCTTTTACTCTGAATTAATCATGATTGATTCTTCGACTTTCTACTGCTAAAATATAAACTGTTCATAATTATAATCATAATTAAAACTTATTTTCAGCTGTTTAGTTCGGTTTGCTACTAAAACGTATTATTTTAGTTTTTTTAAACTATAATTATCTAAGTTTTTAGTCTTATAACGATGTCTATAGGATTTAAAATTAAAAACTTTACTTCATGTTTGAGTAACCCTTCCATTTCTTTACAGCAAGTTCTTCTACTGCCAACTAGATGGCAGTGTTAATAGACGAATTTGTATTTAGGCAAGAACAGTGACAAAAAGGCAACAAACGGGAAAATTCAACTTAAAGAATTGTATTGCCATCGGCCCTTGAGACGTGTGCCAATTTTGAACGTAATTGGACTTCTTTAAGTTGGTGAAAATTACGTTGAAAGTTTCCGTTACATAGATAGATACCTACGTACACATGAATCTAATAAAAGCGTACTAATTAAAAAGAGGAGAAAACCTTAATATTAATTTCAGGGCAGGTGGCAAATTATACTCGTAAAACTAAATAAAAAATAACAATTATTTTTTCAATGGCATCATGTTATATGTTAAATGAGGTACAGAAATATATGTCTTTTTCATAATTTTAAAATAATTTGTTTAAAAGATATTAACAAAATTATAAAAAATCAAACTTTTTTAAAATAGGGCCTCACTTGAACTTTGCAGAAAAGAAGCAAATAGTGTAGTATTAATTTTATATAATTAATATATTTAAATGTAAATTTTTTAAATAGTATTTTGTATAAATTTAAACATGCCAATAAAATTTTAAGCATGCCCACCAATTTATTCAATTCACTTAATCAGGAATCAATGTGGCACTTTAACCCTGAAAGTAGGACTAAAATACAAACTTTCGATCAAGGTATAATAATTTTTTATATAAATTTTTTAACGGACAACATACATATGAACATTGCAGGTTAACTAACAGCTTGTAATAAATTGCAATAAAAAAAACAACATAATTCGTTCAAATTAAACAAACTATAGGATAAACACGAATCAAAGGGTTGTTCCGTTTAGTAGTATAACAAAAAATCAATTCAGAATTGAATCAACGAAAGAGCATAAATTTAATAAAGACACCATCTGTGTGGATGAGACTGGTGACAATTTTTACGTCTCTATTCAAGTCAGCGACGGAAAATAAAGCAAGCACTTCTTGCGTTTGATCAAAGAAGTGAAGACAACGTTCGTTATGATTGACTCTCTCAAGATTATGGCTTTCGACATCAAACTGTTGACAAAACCATCATAATAAACACAAAATTCTAAAAAAAAGTCTTATTGGAACTTGATTAAACAATAATGGTCTGGCAAGCGACAGTTTTTTCCTAGATCTACTTTAAATAACTGTTATTTTCCCGTTCTCTGCTGATTACCGACAATAAAAATGATTAATTTGTGTAAACTGAAAACATAAAACCAATATTTATCCGCTCGACATTTACACCCCCACCATTGATTAATTAGCGATACATTCAAAAACATGTGATGGAAGCAATAAATTTAAACTGTCAGTAGGGTTTTAGTTAGACTTCTGTAAAGTTTATTAGTACTTTCTAATTCTATAAACTAATTTATTATTACATATATCTATCAGATAACAAAGAAAAGACGTCAAGGAAATAATATTTCAATAACTATTGGCAGCGTACAAAAAATAAAAGATCATTTCATGGTAACTAAATAATAAAAGGATAAAAAGTATATTTCTATTCAGTATATAATTACGCTAGATACTATTGAGCTGAGTACTTTTATTTATTAACCGACTTCTAAAAAAAAGATCTCAATTTGTCTATATACAGGGTGAGTTTTTTTAATGATCAGTATGGGGATCTCGGAAACTAGCGGAGATAGAGCAATGGTTAAATTGGGAAAGATTTGCAGTTTTACTGGCTTACTAGATATTTTGAATAAAGAAATTCCTTCGATTTAGTCAAATCCCTCTAGCTCCTTTGTTTTTTATTTTATTTTAAGTGTAAATATCAAAATTGAAGGGAATTGTATCCCAATATGAGTGTCATGTCCTCGTTTGCGTGACAGCTCCCGTTTTCGAGATATGACACAAACCTATCTTTTTTTAATGGAAACCATAGTTGGCTATGACCTCAAAAAATCGGACATTTTTAGAGCTTTTAAACGATATAATACTCGATATAGTTATTCATAAAAATAACGGAGTTATGGATGCTTTTCTCTCTTATTTTCACTTTTAACGTAGGTTGCCATGAAAAAGATTGTTTTCACTTTGACGTTTCCTCATTTGAGAGTAATTCCATTAGTAGTGCTGAACTGACAGTCGATATTGACAAATGTTCGTGATAAAATGGAATATTCTAACGAAGAAAAACTGAATATGGTGGAATGTTATATCATATGCCATACAAATTCAGTTCGTGCAGCTGAGGAATACTTTCAAAGATATTTTAATCATCGTCAACCTGCTCTATGTACATTTAAGAGTCTTTACAATAGTTTACGCAGATATGGTATCTTTTACTAAATCACCAAAGGAACGTAATCAAATTAACAAAGCACCACAAATAAATGTTTTGGCAATGGTAAATCAAAATCCATCTACATCAACTCGTGAGATTGCGGCAGAAGCTGGCACATCTCAACGAACTGCAGTTAAGGTACTGAAAGCGCACAAGTTCCACTCGTACAAACTTTCAGTTTCTTAAACGTTGCATGCTGGTAACGAACATCGACGTATTTTGTTTTGTACATGGTTTAGAGTAATGCACTTTTCAAGACATGTTGCATAATTTGAAGTTGAGAACTCGTTTAGAAATTGAGTGGTTCCAACATGATGGAGCACCTGCTCATAACTCGTTATTAGTAAGACAGTTAGATAATATCTATCCAAACTCTTGGATAGGAAGAAATGGCCCACGCGAATGGCCACCCGGTCTCCCGATTTGGCAGTTATAGACTTCTATTTATGGGGTGCGCTAAAAAACAAAGTATACAAAAGAAAGTATGAGACACAGTTGGTGACCTGGCGGTATTACAAGCAATTGAAGAAATTGATAGGCGGTCTGTGAGGAAAGCGGTAATGTCAATCTTAAAAAGATGCAATTTTTGTCTAAATAACAATGGTGGACTTTTCGAACATAAATTGTAACCATTATTATGTACTTTAATTTCTTAAGTTTTTAGTAAGTACCTACTTATTTAGTTTTTTCGTTATATCTGATATACCTAATAAAAAAATCGTAGTGATTTAGTAAAAGATCCATATCTGCGTAAACTATCGTAAAGCCTCTTAAATGTACATAGAGCAGGTTGACGTTGTTTACAATATCTATGAAAGTATTCCTTAGCTACACGAACTGAATTTGTATGGCATATGATATAACATTCCACCATATTCAGTTTTTCTTCGTTAGAATATTCCATTTTATCACGAACATTTGTCAATATCGACTGTCAGTTCAGCACTACTAATGGAATTACTCTCAAATGAGGAAACGTCAAAGTGAAAACAATCTTTTTCATGGCTACCTACGTTAAAAGTGAAAATAAGAGAGAAAAGCATCCATAACTCCGTTATTTTTATGAATAACTATATCGAGTAATATATCGTTAAAAAGCTCTAAAAATGTTTTTTTGAGGTCATAGCCAACTATGGTTTCCATTCAAAAAAATATAAGTTTGTGCCATATCTCGAAAACGAGAACTGTCACGCAAACGAGGACATGACAATCATATTCGGGATACAATTCCCTACAATTTTGATATTTACACTTTTTTTTATCAAAAACAAAGGAGCTAGAGGGGTTGACTAAATCGACAGAATTTCGTTTTTTCAAAATATCTAGTAAGCCGTGACTTTTTACAAAAATCCGAAAGTGTCATTAAATTGGTCCAGTAAAACTACAAATCTCTCCCAATTTAACCATTGCTCTATCTCCGCTAGTTTCCGAGATCCCCATACTGATCATCAAAGAAACTCACCCTGTATATTTTGTTGTTGAAGAAATGCGCATTTAAAAATACAAATTAACGTGTCCAAATAGTTTTTCCCAACACGCTGTCCTTCGTTATCGAATTTATTCCATTTAGCTCTTCCACACTGTATAGAGATCTATTGAAAATCTGTATCTAGAAGTTGGTTAACTGGCATTTACTTGGATTTAATTTCAATCTATTTTCAAATCAATTTATTAGAACCTGGTTCCGAACAGAGACATTTCCTTTTTTAATAATACTAACGCCTCCACCAAATATTGCTATAAAAGAAACTAGGCCAAAGAGTTTTTACCAATTTTCTAAAAAACAGTATAAGCTGTGCTCTTGAAAAAAACAAGGGACCACTTCGGGATCCCCCTTAACAAAACCCAGTTTAAACGAACCAAATTCCTTGAGCCGGTTTCGAATAATCGCTGAACATAAAAAAACATAAAAACCTAAATTGAGAACTTCATTTTTTAAACTCGGTTAAAGATACGCACTACGTACACATTCTTACTGAGTATAAATAAATAAACAGAAACATTTGAATAGCGTACTTACACTTAACTTTTTATCTCATTTATACTATAATGTTATTTGAACACCTCTTTGCTGATTTTTATGCAACATTTTAGAAACAGACCCTAGAAAACAACTTCAACTTACCCCTGTGGTTGTTGTGCGTGTGACAAAAGGCGACCATCAAACAAACAACACCAAAGACAAAGATCGAGTTGTACATCGTTCCAGATAAACAAACAAACAAACCGATTTTATGACTGTCAATAAATCTTCCAGCTTAATTTCAAACCGCCACCCGTCGGATGCTCAACTACCGCACAACGAATATTCAGGATAATCCATAGAATTTCTCATTTCCAAATCCACGAAGTCTGTGTTCGCTCAAACGATCCAAACATTTACACGGAAACGTCACAACAAACCTTTCAGCTTGGATATTTTTGGTATTTATAATATCTAAGATGATTGAAAAATTGGATTTTTTTCCTCAGATCCGCGCTGCACCAACTGCGTACACGAATGGATATTATTTCGCGTTTGTTTAACCACCTTCGATAGCCCGTCTTTAATCTTTCGTTTAGAATTGGGTAAACACAAACGCGTATAAAATTTTCTCGAGAGAGATGTAATACACGTCAATATATCGAAATCGCTACTGTATTTTTAGAGGCAACTATAGTTTCGAGAGCGTTGTTTAAATAAAACATCGTGTACTTACACAGGATCGAGAGAAACATACAAAACATATGAATGTGTGTCTATACAAACGCTGGTGGAGAGATAAGACAAACAATCGATTATTTTTGTTATCTGTTGTCACAATGATTACATTCAGAGGTACAATATTGTATATCAACTACCGATTTTATGGCCTCGGTTTGTTATATTGCCTTATTGATTACATAATGTCAATGGATTCGGTTTTTATCGAATTTGCAGCAAATATAGGTGATACGGTTTCGCAAAAATGTTTCCCCCGCGTTTGAATTCTTCAAATAAAATAAAATAAAACTTAAATTTTAAATAAGCCCTGACACCTAAAGCCCCTAAAAAGTAATAAATACTCGTACTTGCTATTACGTTTGGAATTTCATATGTTTGACTAGTCCTCAGATTTGCGTACCTGCTTCATGTTTAGTACCACAGTTCCAATCAAACAAACACAAAATATCACCCAAATCCATTTAGGAGTTCAAAAAAGTTTTCCTAGAACCCAATTACTGCACACTAGGGATGAAACGAATGTCCGACTTTCGATGTTCGCGAATAGGAATGCGAATGCGAATTTTCTCTTCCAATATTCGCGAATACGAATGCGAATATCAGATCAAAATTTACTTATTTTGGTTTAATCAAAAATTATAACCTAAATTGTGCTTTATAATCATTATAGAAAGCTACTCTTCTGTTTTTAATATATAAATTGAAATAGCTGTGGGATCTTTGTTGTCTCACAGATGTATAAGCACAAAATTTTGTATACTAACACCAAAGCATTACACTCAACGCTGTTTCAACAGTTAAGCTGTCGTCACATTGGAGTGAACCAAAAAAGTTTTTTTGATTTATGAGAGAAGTTATAAGAAGTTATTATAATTAAACAGAAAAATTATATAATTAAATTTATAATTTATGGAGTTAAATAAAAACTAAAATTATATGGATTGCCAAAAAAGGGAATTTTATTGTCATGTTATAACTTATCTTATTTATGGACTCATTTACATATTTATAAAAAATCAATTTCAACAACAAAGTGACGAACGAGTCTAACCTTTTTATAGGTTAAAAGTAAGATTCTGCAAGCTTGTATATTTCTAGGTAAAATGAGATTGAATGCATGAGAATTGGTCAAAAAATAACTGACTTATGACGAAGTATGTTTTGACATCCTGACAGCTAATTTCTCTTATTTTGCAAAATTAACTAGGCCTAAATACAAATTTCGTTTCGTTGGCTATCGCTGCTAATTTGAATTGACTTTAAATTAGAAAATTATACCTGGCGAGTTCTGCCATAATTTGTTGCTAGACGATATAATAAAAAAACATGACTTACAATTTTGTTAAGAAATTTCACCTATCACAATTGACAGGCGGGCGCAAAGTAGGCAGGTGCCCAAGGAGTGTAAGAACGCAAGGACAGTTATGGTGCTTTATTTCAATTTATCTAACTAATGAGGTTTTTTAGGTAGTGTTACATGGAAATACATACAAAGCATTCATTGTGTCCTTACTGGAAATTAAATTAGGGCTTTTGTAGCGATTTTATATTGTCCGATCGCGCAGTGGTTTGTTTTCTGTCCCAGATTCAGCGTGTACCTTTTTATTATTTTAATTCTATACTATATACAGTGATGGGCAAATGTGTGGAACCAAGTAAATATCTCTGGAATTATTAGAGATATCAAAATGAAATTTGGAAGGTGGAAACTGCAGTAGATTGCCTATTTGTTTCCAATTTTTTTTACAATTTGGATTTCGTGTTTTACCGGAAGTAATGTCGATTTTAAAATTTGCAATGCAACACCCTGTATAGTATTTTAGTTTCTGATGAAACATTTTATTGCGAATACAAAAATATCGGGTTTGATATTGTTTACTTCAATACCTACCGAGATATTAACAGAAAAGTAACTAAGGAAAGGAAAAATTCGATGGTAGCTAAACTCAGATTCACATTTCATTTACCCCCGATATAAACAAACCGCTCGGTAAGGATTTGTATTTCTATTGGCCAATCGGTGGCATTATACCGTCACAGCCAACAGCACTGCTTGTTCCATAGTCGAATACACGTGCGTTTGTTTAAATCAGGCGCAAATTAAATCTGAATCAAGTTTAGTAGTCCATGAAATTCATTGCAGAAGTGACAGTAGTTGTCAAAATAAGTTATTAGTTTTTTTTTATTTGAACGTAAAAAGATTGTATTGTTTTAATTTGATTGTAAAATGGCCGAATTAAGTGAAAGAGAAAGAATAGAAATATTAATGATGATTGGGTATGGGGAGTGGACAAGGACGCATCAAGAAGTTTGTGACCTTTTTAACATTGTTCATCCGAATACACAAGTATCCCGTTCAGTAGTGACGAAAAATTTGCGAAGGTACGACACAAGTGGAACAGTTAGCAATTTACTAAAAAGTGGACGAATAAAAAGTGTAAGTAATGAAGGTGTAGCTCAAAATGTTGCTATATCTTTGGAAGAAAATCCTGAATTATCCACTACCGACCTCGCCAATGTGCAGGGAATTAGCCGTCGTTCAGTAGGAAGGATATTAAGGCGAGAAAAATATCATCCATACAAAATTCTCATTCAATTCAAGAACTCTCCGAAGATGATTTCGACAGACGTTTGCAATTTTGTGAAACGATGATAGATATTTGTAACCCCGATAATAATTTTATAAGAAATGTGATGTTTTCAGACGAGGCTACATTTTGTTTAAATGGTACGGTTATACGACATAACTGCCGGTACTGGTCGCAAAGTAATCCTACTTGGGTCCAAGAGGCTCATACACAACATCCCCAAAAATTGAACGTTTGGGCCGGCATTTATAACAACAGAATCGTGGGACCCTTCTTCCTACAAGAAACTTTAAACGGAGATAGGTATTTACAGCTCTTGGAGACACAAGTTATTCCGGCATTGGAGGTAAATGGACAATTACCAAATAATATCTGGTTTCAGCAGGATAGAGCACCACCCCATTACGCTCGCATTGTTCGAGATCATTTAGATAGGACATTTCATCACAGGTGGATTGGAAGAAGGGGTACTTATGAATGGCTTGCACGAAGTCCCGACCTTAATCCACTAGACTATTTTCTGTGGGGTTACTTAAAGTCTAAGGTTTATGTTGATACACCAAATAATTTGCAAGAATAACTCAAGACATCCAGAGAATTACACCAGAAGTAATAGCTAATGTTACTAGAGAATTTAAAAACCGACTTGCTTATTGTCAAGAAATAAACGGTGCTCAGTTTGAACATCTAATACATTAAGTTTAGTTAAGTTTCAATGTTTTGAAAATCACTTAGATTTAGTTAATAATTATGATTATGTATTTCTTTAATGGATATTAGATTTTTCCTTTCCTTAATTACTTTTCTGTTAATATCTCGGTAGGTATTGAAGTAAACAATATCAAATCCGATATTTTTGTATTCGCAGTAAAATGTTTCAAAAGAAACTAAAATACTATGCAGGGTGTTTCATTGCAAATTTAAAATTTTATAGTTAAGTATACCAGTATACAAATTACATATGACATATCGAAAACATCCATCAATTTCATCGATATATCGCAAAGTATCGATACAACATTGCGATATATCACAGGGAAAAATCGATATTTTTGATCAATGAACATCCATCCCTATATACTCTTGTATTTTGTTCCCGATATTTATTAAACTCCTTTTTCTAATAAAAAAGTCAATATTTACCTATGTTTAAAAATTAATTATGAGAAAAAAGCTGTGTCAAAATAACTTTTTACATGTCTCCAAATGAAAAGATAAAATCGATTAAAGATAACTAAGGTTGCCTCCTTCTTACTTGCTTGGACACCCTTGTAAACACGCTAGTAACTATTTTCAGCTAACACAACTGGCAATTCGCTGTATACATCCTGTAATCACCGTGTATATCGAGTATACACGGTGTACAAACCGTGGCCAAGGTTGCAGATTAAATGGAACGGTCGGTATTATAAAGGACAATATATTATTAAATGGATATAAGGATTTAAATTAAATACAAATCTAATTAAATCATATTTTATATAAAATTTACAATATATACACAAAAATTAATCGTCACTTTTACTTATTATATATTTATACAAAGATATTGTTTAGAAATTAAGCTTGTTGTCGATTTTAACATATTTTCCGAACTTATGTATGACGGTCAATACAACCATGGTTAAATTGATTTTAAATTTTACAAAATTAATATTTCGGAGGCCTACTGTCTTAACTTTTAACAATTCTGGTCACTCAAATTCATTTCTAACGTATCCGAAATTTACTGAATTTTGAAAATTTCCCTGGTCGGCCATATTATTCGCTTGTGATTTCGAGAATCGAAAACAAAGGCCATGTCTTCTTTTTCAGGTATAGTTACTCACTGGAATACCCTCGGAAATATTGAGTAAAAATTAGTAGTATAGGCAACTCATTATACACTTTGAAATCATTGAAACCAATCTAACCTTAATAATTCCACAAATGGATACTAACTAAAGGTTTACTGGATAATTAAATAAAAAATCGGTCATGGATACATCCAGCATAAATATTCTCAAAAAACTCGCTGAATTCCAAGAAAATTGTTAATGAAAAACGTTCAATAAATGAACAAACTTGTTGAAACACGGTCAACGAAATCTCAGTCAATTAAATTCAGGACCTTTTTACATAATTTTTTGAACAACTCTATCTCTTGACAATCCAAACTACACCCTTTGATATGCGGCGTTCTCACGATGTTTTCTTTCCATATCAATTTGCTTTACCCAAGTATACAAAGCACTGCCAACAAGGACAATCATGTTAGACAACCACCACAGCAAAGATCTTGTTTCCTGGTACCAATAGGTGGCTAACACTGTTTGGGCACATGCCTTGGCGGTTCCTGATATGTTGTGAGTTAACGCTGACGTGTACTGAAACATAAATGATGTGTTTATTAATCACCACAATCATATTTTAATGTAAAAATGTTGTATATGCCCCTACTATGTAAAACAACCGTCAAGATGGCTATAGGAAACTATTGCATACCGTTAGCTATTTATATGGACTAGACTATATAGCACTCAAGAGTTTTTGCTGAAGAACTTGAAACCGAACTGTATTCTTCTGATTCTGTCAATAGATGGTGAAGTTATTTGATTTTATGAAACTCTAAATAACCAAGAACAACTTTTTGTTACAAAAGCAACCCTGAGTGATTGCAATTCTGACTAATGCACAGTTTTTTGAAGTAAATAAAACATTAGCAGCAAATGATATCAAAATTGGAATGAATTCTAAAGAGTTTTTATAACTAAAGTTTTACTGTAGATAAGAAAAATTTTCAAATCGTTTGTGAACCACTTTGCAATACCTGAATTAATATAAAATCGGAAAAAAATTGTTTTAGTTGGTTTTGGAAATTAAAAAGTTGGTATTGAGCCCAAAACTTCCTGTTAGCCAGTTTCTCAAACTACGGGACCTTTTAACAGGCAACCAGCATTACACATCCCGCTTTTATACATGTATTTTGTGTAATCTAAACATACATATACAAATTTATAGCCTCACATTCAGTTTTTCAGAATTTTTATTAATAGTTACTTTAGAAACATAAGAAAAAAAAATAAGTAATGTTAGCAGTATTATTAATAGAAATAAAGTAGTGAATTCATTCAATTTTGATAATTGTATAGAGAAGTTAAGTAAAAATACGACACATTAGTCTTTATTTGTTTATTTCATTTTTCTATACAATAATAGGTACTAGAACCTTTCCTCAAGCGTAAAAAGTCTTTAGTCTACCACTGACTAGAACACCAGAAGTAGGAGTAATCAAAAATTTGATTAATAACTACTTTGTGAATAAAAGTAAATAGATTTTCTCGAGTGATAGCCAGTAATCCTGATATTATTTATTGAAACTGCCTAACCAATATTTAATTCAGGTACAACTTCACATATTAATCATTTATAATGAAGAACTGAGATGAGAAAATTAATCAACATGTACTGTTAATGAAAATAATTATAAGTGCACTTTTATTTTGAAATATTCGCTAGATTGAGGCTCGAGTTGACGGTTTCTAAATAAATTTCATAACTAATGTTTGTCTCGCCATCTGTTGTCGAGTAGCTGAACTACTATACAAGCAAACTCACTTAACTCATTTCTGAATCGGATGGATTGTTTTTAAATTCTCAAACATTATAATTATAATTACCTTGATTTGCAATGAAGTGAAAAATCCTATCGTAAAACCGCACAGACCACCAACGGTGATTATGATCCAGAAATACGAATCATTGAAACCTTTGTAGGCCATAAGTTGGGGAATTTCTCCATTGAACACCATCATTGGTATCAACAAAATCGATGCATATATGTTGTTAGCATAAGACAATGCCCAAATTTCTCCATCGACAAATGGTAACACTTTCTTGGTAAATATCGAATACAACGAAAGTGAAAGAGATCCCAGTATACCAAATACCAAACCAGCAATCGACAGGCTACCTGGAAAATACTCAATAAAGTATATTAGACAACAGCAAACTGTCCACAGATCATACAAAACTGTCTTTAGAATACATTAGAAGCTTCCATACCGACGTAAGCGCTTTTTGCGGTCAAAATTTGAATCACTAACTGATTAAATCACAGCAATTAAATCGTCTGAGCAATAAAATTATAGTTTTAAAATAGCTGTGTAAATTGTTACATATATTTAATTTTTTCTTTCATATTTACTTTTTCACCTTGTTGAACAACAATTGCCTCTAATGAAAGATCCGTATTTTAACTTCAAGAATCATTCATGCCGTTTGAAATGCAGTGAATTACTAACCTGACAGATGTTCTTGATCTACGCCAAGCCAAAAGCCAAACACGATAAAACCGCAACACAAAATACACTTCAGTGATGTCCTTTCACCTAATATAACAAAAGTGAATGTTACATTAAATATCGTAGTTAAAGACCTTCCGATATAATAGTATGCTACTGACGCATATTTTAGGCATAAATTATTTGTCGTTATCATCGCTGTAAACAGCATTGATAAGGGAAAAATCTAAAAATCACAATTTCAAATCAAGGAATGCAGAAACATTTTCAAATACATACCGCATATATCGTACTTTTAGACCAGACATCAATGTCTGGAAAACTGAATCTTTTGGGAAAAGCTTGGCTCAGTTTTTTCTTGCCGTAACAAATGAGGGCAGTTATAACGGTTTGACTGAAAGCTATATACATTGGGGCTTCCAGGTTTATGTGACTAAGGAGTGTCTTATTTACAAATACTGTTGAAATTGATACAATCCTGAAAAATAATACATATTTATTAATACATATTTCTAATATAAAAAAATAAACTTAATAAATTATTATATTCATTGTCTAAAACCCCATAAGGATTAAGTCTGTTGAATTACGTGACTGACTTAGATTGTCCATTCATATGAAAAAAATTTCATAATAAAAGCAATTCACAATTAAGTAACAATGTAGGAAGAAGATTCTAACTTCCTTCAAAAACATGGTTTTATACATGATAGGTTCATTCCTTATATATATTTAATCA
The DNA here is from genome assembly GCA_034190945.1 of Octodonta nipae. Taxonomy (NCBI): domain Eukaryota; kingdom Metazoa; phylum Arthropoda; class Insecta; order Coleoptera; family Chrysomelidae; genus Octodonta; species Octodonta nipae. Next base: position 3,433,861 of record CM067222.1, read on the forward strand.
AGAATGGTGAAAGTGTTAATTTTTCAATTAGTGCATGCTAAGTTTTTTTCTTATATTCTCCTATACAGTTTTTGTGCCATTTATAACACATGCCCTTAATCGAAGTATAAAACAATAAGTGAATAAATAGTATGAGATTTTTTTTCCATATCCTGACTCACTAATGATGATCTGGTACACTCTTAAGTGTTAGAATTAAGAAATCTATTAGAAACCGCTATAAATTCATTGTCGTCAACGGAAAAAAATCTGGAAAAGATTATATACCTAAACACCAACAATTAAATAAAAATTATGTGTTGCCTATTTTCCCTAGTGATTACATCATTATAGATAAAATAAAAAACTTTCAATCAATGATGAAGTAAGAACTTTCAATAAAGAAGTCACAAGGCAAAACCTCTTTGTATGATCTGTGGGCAAAACCATACTTTACATTGTCAGTTGTCACAGAAATAACTTATATTCACCACTGACAAGGTATATTATTAATCATATGAATATTCTATAATACAATCTCTCTCTATATTCCATTCATTGTGCCACCCTGTACCTTAAAGGTAAACCTACCCTGTATAAAACTCTTTGTTTACAAAGGGTGTGAACAAAAGTAATTATCCCAACTACTGGAATGGAAGAAATAAACCTTTTTAATAATTAATTGAAGATAGTTTAACTTACCAATACCCAGCAACAACAAAAAATATTGTAATATATTTGCCAACCAAACTCTCCTTTTCAATGGGCTTCATTTCATCAGATTTCATTTTTGCCGTTTTCCTTAAACACCCACATAAATAATAAACAACCTAATGAAAATACTAAACCTAAAATGACACGCATTCATTTTTCTATAAAATCATAAAATCCGGAACTTTATCTCAAATACTTGAAATTACTGTATTTAAACGTCACATTTTGAGGTTATGTTAACTGTTGACTTTAATAATCTACATAAATTTATTTTCATTTTGGGTTATTTATGAATTAGCACCTTTCTATCAAATTCATGCTACAGATTTCATAATCGTACTTTTATCTTTTTGTTCAGAGACTGAAAAAATTTAACGTTTGTCTTAACGTCATATATTGAGGTTATGTTATTAATATGTAAACAGTATTGTCAGTATTAGTAAATTATTTTAATCTTTTATGTACAAAAAGTAAATTACATTTTTAATTTTATAAACCTATATTATTCTTTTTACTTTGGCTTATATCGTGAATTGTCAAGGGACTACCATATTGTTGCCACATATCAATAGATTTGTTTGCAATCATATCTGCATTTTCTTCGGAAATCTACAAGTATAGTTTTAAAAATTAATCATTCACTTTTTAAATATAGATATACATTTTTAATACAATGAAGAGCTTCAGGTAGTGTACCACAAGGTAACAGAAAATGCTTCAAAGTTGTCAGCATAACAACAATGACATAAACTAAAATTTTGTTGGATCCTCCACAAAGTTTGTCCCATATTCTGGAAATAAAAAACGTCAAGAATCTCGTTTTCTCTACTGATGATACTTTCTCACTTTGCTAAGGCATTTTCATGTAAAACCCCTGCGAAACAACACTCAAACCATCTGATAAGTGGAAGTTTTTCTAATATGCCACTATCTTTCAACTTGTGAAAATATAGCTCATCTTCTTTCTCAAGCAATACAAAAGATCGCTCTACAAGTTTAGGAATGTCAGCTTCAAATTTTAGTATGTTATCATAAAACTTTTTTGTCAACCAATAAATATCAGTATCATCATCGAAAAAACTATTAAATGCTTGTACTATAGGGATGAAACCTTTTTTAATGAAAATATTAATCTCCTGTGATCTGTAACCCACTTGAAGGACCCACATAGCCAAAAATATTTGCGATTTGGGAGTATTACTGTCAACTACTTTCATTACATTCAGTGCCCTGTATAAGTCTTGATATTCCTGTTTTCTTTGATCCATTACAAAACTGTGACATTCTACATGAACCGGGATAACACCTAAAATTCAAGTTTTTTTAAACAGTTATGACAAAAAAATCTTGAACATCTACCTAAAAGTAACTTCCATACAAAATTTCGATGGACCGCTGGCACTGTGAACCTCAGACAAAACTGTTTCAGTTTCCCCTGGTCCAAAGGTCGATCTTTCAGAAGAATCTCAAGCGATTTTTTTTCTTCCACACTTCGAAAACCGACTTTTTCGTAATATGTTGATCTAAAATTTCTTTCATCGGCAGCCATGACGCTTTTAATAAATGAGGTTATGTACCAATAAAAAAACTTTATTCTAAACAATTTAATAACATACATCACCTATATAAATAAATAAATAAAATATATGCTAGTACACATGCACCATTCCAAAAATGAATGTCCAACACAATATATATGTAAAAAAGTGTCCGAAAATCCCATTTAACAATAATGATTTCCTGGAAATGAAGTACTTTTTCCAGGAATCGATTCCTGCTTTGAAAAGTAACATGACCCAAAACACGGTAACTGTGAATACGAAAAACAGGGCCCCATACAATCCAGTTAAGCCCAATACACCTGAAATGGAAATTACTTTAGGATCAACATTATCTTTCAGAGAATTTTAATACCAGCAGTGCAGCCTGCCACAGCGGCCAAAGAAGTTCGGCAATATTCTACTACTGATAAGTTATTTCGTATTGCAGATTCGCTATATGCCAATGTTGGTTCATTTTTTGATTTAATTGCCATTTTTTTATTAATATGTTCAATAATTATTAAATGTCAAACTAATACATCCCAAACAGATGTCAATGACAGTGACAATTTAGACTTTGACAACTGACATATGTCGACTATTATTACTGAAACCACAGCTCGCTCTCTGGTGGTCATGTTTCTAAACTTTTGAAATTACGTCAGTTTGAAAGTAATTGAAAATTCATTCTTTCATAATCATTTATGTTTAATTTCCAATTAACTTGGGCAAAATTGTGACAAGATGACGGGTTAGACACAACGTGCTAATTAATTCTCACTAACTATAATTATTTTAGAAAAAATTGAGCTGCAACTAAGCAGTTATATCAGACATCGTTCAGAGTTGATGAAATCCTTGGAAATCCCAAAATTATCCGAAGCAAAAGCAATTTTAGGAGAAGAATTGGCCAAAATTGTGTTCGACCAGTGCGATGAATCATTAAAAGAGGATTTTGGTCTGAAACCTCCCTTAAAAGGTACATGGGGAGAATTATGGGTTTCACCAAGTGATCTCTTGAATGGAAAAGTTGCCTTAACACCACCATATTCTCGAAAGTGTGTTCAAGCTTTGACACATAAAGGAATATTGGGTAAGAACTCCTGTCTTGAATTTAGAGTGCCACTGTTCTCTCAATTTTAATTAATTCGTTTTTTTTTCAGATATTGGACAAGGTATTGAAAACAAGTTTCTGCACGAGGCCGAGCTCGATAAAGAAAATGCTTTGGCGCATCAAAGAAAGGAGTTATTAGACTCCTTTCAGGATATTATTATGAGCGAAATAAAAGACGCAGAAGCCAAAGAAAGAGCCGCCTGTCAGAGGGAGCTCGAGAGGTTGACGAACGAATTCGAAATTCTTTTGCCTCAAAAACTTCAAGAACTTGAGGACACCTTGAGAGCGGAATACGAAAGTAATTTTGAAAACCAAGAACAGAAACTGCAAGCTAGATGGCAGGAAAGACTTAAACAACAAGTCGAAGTTACGGTGAAAACCCTTACCCAGCAGTTTTTAGAGGAACTACGGATCCAGGAAGAACTACTGTCGAGAGAATTCAAATTCGAGTTAAGGTACTGCTAGTTTTTACAGATTTGAGCTTTAACAGTTGATTTAAAGTACTAAGAACATCACGGAGATAATTCTGAAATCAAATATTTAACTTCATTCATTCAGATTCATTCCAGATGTGTCCCTGTTTTAATTTTTTTGCCTCAGTGCCCAAAAGATTTTTTTCAGGACTTTTATTATATACAAAACCATCGTAGAGTGGTTTTGTATATTAAGAACAAGCATTTGCAGTCACTTATTCTAAAATGGTGTTTCTAACACTAACTTCTTTGTTTCTAGCAAAGCAGAAATGAAGAAATCCTACGAAATCGGAATTGAAAAAGCGCGATTCGAAGAAAAAATCAAAGAGCTAAGACACCAACTTGAATGCAAAAACATCGCCAACCTGATGTGTTTGTTGTGTATGGAAAGAAGAAAATGCTTCTCCGAAAAAACACTAGTGGAAAGGCATTACAACTCAGAAATAGCAAACCTAACCAAGCGATGGGAAACAAGTGCGGGAAAATCAAAGAATTAAACAAATCTCTGGAGAAAGCCAAGAAAGATATTCACCTTCGCGAAATATGTATCACTGAAATCATAAAGCAGTACCAGAAGTTCATAAATTTCGTTTTAAAAGCTTGCCCTACACAAGCCGAGTTCCTGCTGTCGATCGAAAAAATCATGTTGTTCGAACTGGCTGATACTGTTCTAAAGTCAGACTTTACCTTTGTTCCAGAACAGTGTGACACTGTCTTGAACTGGAAACGACCAAGCGAGGAGCCGAAACAGCAAAAATCCGATGTAGAACTGAAAGATGGTCATAACTGCATGAATGAAATTCCTGCACCTAGTCCGGACGACGTTTTGCCAGCTTTTACGTACAAAGACAAACTCTATGTGAGACAAGAATTCCGAGATATTCTCGCAAAACTGAACCAGAGAGAAAATACGTACGATCTTTGGTTGAGCGACAATGAACATGTCAGGTTATTGATTGATCTCATGAAAGAATCTGTGAAAGCTGGTTCCGAGTTAACTACGGAAAAGCTCTCCAAAAATGGGTAAGTATTATTGTACGTTGTTATTGGCCTATAAAAGTATTTCACTTCAAATTAATAATTGCAAGATACTTTTACTTCCTTTACGTTTATCTAACTTGTAAATGGTATAATTTTCAACCAGTTAGTTGATTATTGTTTGCACTCAAGTCGATTAGCAGCGTGCCATAGGCACTTTCCGGTACTAATAACTTCGTTATTATGAATATTTTTCATGTCTAAGCTCAACCGTAAGGTGGCGTCATTGTATATAAGGGTAATATGGCCGCTATGTACACAATTCCACAACATGATTTTAACCTGATCTTACGAATTTTCGATGACTTTCCAACATTTGCGGCCGTATATCGACAATAAGGCGGCGAATGTTGTCCTCCAAGTGGTCAATCGTTTCGGGCTTATCGGCGTAGACTAGCGACTTCATGTATCCCCATAGAAAATTCTCAAGTGGCATTAAATCGCACGATCTTGGAGGCCAATTCACGGGTCCGAAACGTGAAACTATGCGGTTATCAAACGTTTCTTTCAATAAATCAATTATGGCCCGAGCTGCGTGACATGTTGCCCCGTCTTGTTGAAACCACAGCTCGTGTGCATCATGATTGTTCAATTGATGAACGAAAAAGTTAGTAATCATGGCCCTATAGCGATCACCATTGACTGTAACATTCTGGCCAGCATCGTTTTTAAAGAAGTACGAACCAATTATTCCACCAGCCAATAAAGCACACCAAACAGTCAGTTTTTCTGGATGTAACGGTGTCTCAACATGAACTTGAAGATTATCATCACTCCAAATACGGCAGTTTTGTTTATTGACGTATCCATTCAACCAAAAGTGACCTTCATCGTTAAACAAAATTCGTTTATGAAAATCGGGATCAACGGCAATCTTGTTTTGGACCCATTCACTGAATGTACGCCTTGCTAGGTGATCGTGTGGCTTCAATTCTTGCACGAGTTGAATTTTGTAAGCACGCAAACCAAGATCTTTCCGCAAAATCTTCCATGAAGTGGATGGACACATATCCAATTCCTTTGCACGATGGCGGATAGACTGATTCGGGTTTTCCTCTACGCTACGCTCTACAGCAGCAATGGATTCTTCTGTAAGCACTGTACGACATCTCTGCAGCGTTGCCAACTTAGTGGAATTTCCACTAAAACTGGTGGTTTCGACCCTCCTTTTAGTGGCGAAATATTGCTTTTAGCGGCTAGTGGATTTTTCTAGTGGTTTACTATAATTCATTTTTAAGTAGTTTTATTATATTTCTAAACTCTGTTATAAAATTTATTTAGTTAGGTACAGCTTCCTTTAAGCTTGTAATTTGGGAATTATGTCGATATCATCACTTTGACAAAGGCTGGGGAAAACTCAAGCTGGACCTATAGGGATTATCGTTATTTCATGGCGTTATCTTTACCTAAGTATTTAATTGCACTTTAAGGGTAAAATTTAATATTGTTACGGTGGTGTAGCTAAATTATTATTGTGATTGGACAACTCCCATTCTCCCTATCGTAATTATATCAATGTACTAGTTTTTGTATATTTTTATTTTAAGTTAAGGTAAAAAGTTCCAAGGCGCAAGTTCATTAGTTAATTCTTAGATCTTGTATCCCTTCGTTTAATTATGTAATAATAAAGGAAACTAATTACTTATATACCTACTGCTTTCTTTCGCAAAAAATATACTTAGTGGAAAATTTTGCGATTATGAAAATAGGGCGGTTTTTTGTTAGTGGTTTTCTGGTGGTTTTAGAACTTGATTCTAATGGCAAGCGAGTTTAACTGTTGGCAATACTGCATCTCTGAGGATGCGTATTATCATTTAGGCTAGCCGCACACTGGCAACTTTTTAGTTTCGGTGGTCATTTGCCCGCTGTTGTTTCCAGCGCACACTGGCAACTGAATAGTTATAGTTAACATCGGTTTTAGTATTTTGTATAGACTGCATGTGTTTGTGCTTCTGTTCTAAGAAAGAGAAAAATACAGAAAATATTGGGTTCATCCATGTTTAGCACAAAGCTGATTTTAATGTTTGTGAATTAATATTGATGCATTATTTCATTTCAAATGCAGTATTTATAAACTAGCACTATATCAATATATAATGTGCTAAACATTACTATTTGTTTTCTTTTTTCTACCTTTCCCGAGTTGATGCTGTTTTTCAATATTTTGACACTAATCACACTTTTTTAAAGATTTTTGTCATAATATTCTTTTATTTTTGTCATATTAAGACACTTTATAATTTAACTGCCTCTATAAATGCGATGTCTACATATATGTTGATAAAAGCACGACGAAATTACAACAGTTCAAGAGCAACTTTTTAATCGCCAGTGTGCGGAAACAGATCTGAATATGTGCGTTCTATTTTACCTGCAACAATTTAGTCGCCAGGAATATCGAACATGTTGGAATTTTTTAGTTGCCGCAACTAAATTCGCCTGATAAGAAATAACGTGTTCTATTTTTGTGATTAAAAAGTTGCTCGACAAAAGTTGCCAGTGTGCGGCTAGCCTTAGAGTAAACGTGGTGCGAAAACGTTGCATAGTTAATCGAATCAATTGCTCTGAGGGACGATTATGTTGACCGTAAAATAGACGTAGTGCGCGATACGTATTTCGAACAGATCCATGATTTTCAAAATAAATTTGTACAATTTGGAAGCGATGTTCAGGCGTGTCTATTAATGATGAAATGCCCAACCAAACTAAACATAAATCACTTGACATCTGACAAGATGGCCGCCGGTTAAAACAGTGTTGACAACTTAAAGTTCTATACCTCTAAAAAAACATATATTAAATGCTTGAGAAACCTGAACTATACGATTTTTGACCATGAATCTGAGGTTTAAACCCCTAGAAGTAACTTTCTTCTAGGCTCTTACGGGCCCCACAGACTAAGAAGGTGCAAAACCGTCGTGCCGCATCGACGGTCCAAATATCTGCCCGTGCTTGATTTGGCGAGTCAACACGACATTCCGAATCGCGGCGATACAAATTGATGAAAATAATCGTAGTCTGTGGGGCCCTTTAGAGGTAAAGTTACCTCGTTTTAATATTAAATTTACTAACTTTGAGGCACTTGGAAGGGGTAAACGCCCTCCCCCCTGTGATCCGCCCCTAGGATTCACATATGAAGCGATGACGCACTTGGGATCTAAGTCATTAATTCATTCGTCACATGTAGCGTGAATCCAACCAAAAAAAAATTGTTTTTTGTTTCATCAAAGGCAAAAATACCTCTTCCTTATAATTTCAGATAAACTAGTACCTGCAATATTTGTTGCAAAAAATTGTTAAACAATTGTTAGTCAAAAAATAACAAATCCAAAATAGATTGTACAAACTTTCATGTGGCTCATGTGATAAAGTCTATATCGGTCAAAGCGGGAGAGCATTAAAAAACGCATCATGGAGCACCGTAGTTCTTTTGTAAATCAAAAAACAGATTCAAAATATGCAGAACATCCAGAATATCACAATGACGAAAACTTCAATTTATTACATGCTGAAAATAAGGGTAGGAGACTAAATCTTTTGGAATCATTAGAGATCAATAAACTCAAAAATTCGGGGAATTACTGAACGACCAGGTAGATTTTCTCCATTATTAAATTTATTTAACCAGTAATTTGTTTTAATACCTATAGTAATTCTACGTATACAACAGATTATTACGTAAAAGGATAATTGCCGATAGCTTTATGCTAATTGTTCAATTATCGGATTATTATTGACAACCTAAATAAACTATAAATATACGGACTTCACGAAATACCAGTTAGTTCTTTGACAAAGATAGTTAATATCGAAACGCGTCAGAAAGGTTTTTTATAAAGTGGAAAGTGCAATTCAAAGTGATTTTAGTTCAGTGAAATGAATTTCCAACAAGTATCGGCTGAATCAATCCAGTAAACAAAAACACTTAGCTCATTATTAAGTGGTTTATTTATTCCTTTCATTTGCATCTACTACAGAACAACAATATTTTTATAATTTTTTTTTTTTTTTTGGGCAATAACACCACAATCGCAATAAAACGACGTATATTGATGGAAAACCAAACGTTTCAAAGTCTATTCTGACTTCGTTGTCAATGACTTTATATTTATTACAATTAAATCAATAAATATAAAGCCATTGACAACTTTGAAACGTTTGGTTTTCCATTAATATACGTCGTTTTATTTCGATGTGGTGTTTGCCCAAAAAAAACATAAAAATAATCAAGAATATGCCACAAACAACGTTTAGAAGACAATATTTTTATTATTTTGTCTGTTCATTGGGTTTTCTCTCCTCCTTTTTTTTCCTGTAACAGATAAGTATTTAAAAATTGTAATGTAGAAAAAAGTGTAGTAAGGCAATTTCGTAAAATTGCCCGGATTACTGGCTGTCTGTAAAGAGATTCTTCCTCACAGTTATTCTGAGAGAAAGAGATGTCTACAAAATGATCAACCAGTATTCCTGTATATAAGTAATGTATTGTATATTGTGTAATACTTATCTGTGTATGGAGACGTTTCAACTCCGAATTTGGAGTCGTTGTCAATTGTTTAGTGTTGTTTTCGAGGTTTTTTCTAAAAAAATTTTCGCTTTGATCTTGAATTTGTTGTTTGTCAAAAAATTTGACACTGACAATTTTTCGTTTGGCGATCCCTTGACGCTGAGGTTTTCGTTTTTTTTTTGTTCTGTTAGCAGTAAATTCCTCCATTCCAAATGAAGGTCGGCTGAAGGTGCTCCGATTTCAGTGTTGTTTATCATCATACAGCTGGCTTCTTTAAGTTTTCTCTTTTTTTAAATTTTCTTCTTTCAACAAAATCTTTGTTTTATCCCAATCTATCCTATAGCTGCCGGTGCTCGTAATACATGATTGGCCAAATTTGATTTGTCCAGATGTCTTCTGGAAATGTTATATTGATGTTCTTTTTTCCTTACTTCTAAAGGTCTTGAAGTTTCACCGGTATAAGAATGGCCACAGTCACACGAAACACTGTACACACAATTTTTAGAACTCTGGGTTGAGTTAAACGTTTTGGTATGTGTGAGGATAGAGCGCAAGGTACTATTTGTTTTAAAAACAGTTTTAACGTTGTATTTATTTCCTAACCGCTTAATTTTTCCGATACTCCTGGGATATATGGAATTATGTTCATAATTTGGTTGTCTGTTTGTGTTTGGTTGGTATTAGTATGATGGTTATTTGTGCTGGTTTGTTGTTGCGATTTTCTTTCTAACTAATTTATAGTTTTATTTATAAAGTCTTGGGGATATTCATTTTGAAGTAGATGTTCTTTGATGAAGATATGTTTTTTGCTCTATCATATAAGCACTTTACAACACCTTTCTTTACATTTAAGGGATGGTTGGAGTGAAAATTCAAATATCTCTTAGTATTTGTAGGTTTTCGATAAGGACTTGTACTTATTGTGTTGTTTGTTCTATCTATAAGTCATCAAGATAAGCAAGTTTATGCAAATTTTCCATATCCATTATAAATTTTATTGTGGGTTCTTGACTATTGATGTAATCTAGTATTGAGTGCAGTTCTTCAGCACCATACTCCCAAACCACAAAAATGTCATCAACGTATCTCCACCACACTTTTGGTTTATTTTTATATTTGTCTATGAATCTTTCTTCAAAATATGTCGTGAATATATTATTGATTATAGGAGATAAAGAAAAAAATTGGAGGACAGAAAACCCAATGAACAATGAAATAAGTACTCACCACACATTATGATATAACTAATAACTATTTTTTGCAGTTTTTACCCTCAGTCTTCGTCCATTCAGTTCAAAACTTCTGATGAACACCCGGAAAAGCATTCAAAAAATTCATCAGGAGATTTAGATTCGTCATCCCGAATAAAGAAACTATCTCAAAAAAGAGCATTAAAATCGTCAGCGTCTTCATCACACCGTATAGATTTCCGAAAAATCGGTACTTTTGAAAATGCAGCCAACATTTTAAGTACAAAAAGTTCCCTGGAATTAATCAAAGAAAAAGGGTCAGTAAAGCAAAAGGACATTAAAAAATTTGACGGTAAAGAAAAAATAGAACAACCCGAAGATGGACATGAAGAAGATGTTGAGGCAATTATTGTTCGGGAAGATGCAGAAGAAGAAATATTGATCAGCACCCGGAAACAGAGTTTCGAATCCTTTAGAATAATTGCCGATAAAAACGAAAAGAATACACAACCTGTTAAAAAAGAAGAAGGTATTATTTTTTGTTAGTGTTATTAATTTTGCTAAAATATTTAATCAAACTGTATCTCAAAGATTTTAAGTTACCTGCGCATCTCTACGCATCTGAGAATCAAGGGCCAATTTTTTCCTTCTTAGGCTGCCGCTACACACGTTCGTAATCCGCAAAATATGACCACACACGTTTGGTTCATACCCTTCTTTAAAATGAGTTTTTTCTGAATGGATATATTCATTCTATTCCCTCAACTACCCAAACATTTTGCCAGGATAAAAGATATTTCGAAGAATTTGACCCTTTTTTGCTTGCCTTCGGTATTAATTTTATTCATGCAGGTGTTTTTCGATCCGTCAATCCTATCGGCCAAAAGTCGGTAACGGAAATCCAGTGGACATAACTAACTATAGACCTATAACTATTCTGAGCAACTTTGCAAAGGTTTTTGAGATTTCTATCTACAATGTTATCTACCCCCAAATACAGAACCGTTTTTCTCCATTTCAGCACGGCTTCATGAAAAATCGCTCTACAACGACTGACCTTATTGAATTTACTCAATTCGTTGCGGAAGAAATGGACGTGCGAGGCCAGGTGGATATAGTGTACACAGACTTTTCAAAAGCCTTCAATAAAATTGATCACTCTATTTTGGTAGCAAAATTAAGAAATTTTGGTTTTAGCAACGAACTATGCGCACTACTAACGTCGTATTTATCGAACAGAGAACACTATGTGTCATACAACGGTTTTAAATCAATTAATTTTATTGCTATTTCAGGCGTCACGCAAGGGTCCAACCTAAGACCGTTGTTGTTTCTTATTTTCATTAACGATATTTTACTTGAACTGGACTGTAAGAGATTAGCTTTCGCAGATGACCTAAAATTATACCTAGCAATAAATTCTGCTGAAGATTGTCAGTTATTACAAACACAATTAAAAAAATTAGATTCCTGGTGTAATTCAAACGAGGACATGACAAAATGCAAAGTTTGCTCATATACTCGTAAGATTGAACCCATGCACTTTGTTTACCAACTCAAAGATATTCCAGTACTTAGTTAGATGCGATGAAGTCAAAGACCTTGGTGTCCTATATAGCAGCAAATTGGATTTTTCTAATCACTTTTCTGTTGTAAACTCCTCATCCATGAAAGTCTTGGGTTGTATAATCAGAAACTGTGGAGTTTTTACAAACTTAGAAGCAATAAAAACACTTTTCTTTAGTCTCATTCGTACCAAACTGGAATATGCGTCTTTAGTCTGGAGCCCCTTTTATAGCAATCACAAGAACACAAAAGCTCTAAAAATTTCTGTCGATTTCAGGTCTTGGTACCTATCACAACAGGGTATTGATCAAAAATATCTACTTATGCCTGGAAAACTTTCCATGGAACAAAGACGAGTATTATATCGTTGAAATGCTATAAAAATGTCCTGTTTTTGAGGTCATAGCCAAATGGTTTCCATTCAAAAAAGTTTGTGTCATATCTCGAAAACGAGAGCTGTCACGCAAACCAGGACATGACAATCATATTCGGGATACAATTCCCTTCAATTTTGATATGTTACACTTTTTTATAAATTCAAAAACAAAGGAGATAGAGGGATTTGACTAAATCAACAGAATTTCGTTTTTTCAAAATATCTAGTAAACCATGACATTTTACAAAAATCCGAAAGTGTCATTAAATTGGGCCAGTAAAACTGCAAATCTTTCCCAATTTAACCATTGCTCTATCTCCGCTAGTTTCCGAGATCCCCATACTGACCATCAAAAAAAACTCACCCTGTATAATTTTTTTTTGGAGAAAAAATGCGCAGTGAAAAATACAAACCGACCTGTCCAAGAGTTTTCCCAACACGCCCTCCTTTATTCGTTATCGAATAATTGGTTCCATTTGACTTCATCACAGTATAATTATTTCCAAATTTACAGGTACAACAACCCGTCACTCCATCGCTTTGGAAACTAAAGACTCAATCGTACTAAAAAAAATGTCCGAACTCAAATACGCTCATGTAGGAGCGAGCTTTTCCTTGAGCCCCAAAGACTCAATCAACCTAAAACAAGAAGCTGACTTGGGTGTGAAGATTAAAAATTCAAAATTAGCCAACGCTAAAGACTCCGTCGAACTGACAAAAGAATCACACAGCAAACTGAAACTCCTGCAAGAATGCAGAAGCAAACAACAAGGACGGAAGGAAAGTGCCTCCGGATCATCCACGAAACGAGCCTCGACTTCCTTCAGCTGTTGTACGAGTTGCCCGAAGACGAAAGCAGCACAGCATAGAAGTTATCGACGGTTTGCTGGCAAAGAAAACTGAAGACGAGGTCGCTGGTAGGGCCCTGAAGGTGTCGCACATCGAAGTTATTAACGTGGAGGAGCAGCTAAAGTCGCAAGTGGGGTTCGAAAAAGTGCCTACGATGATTGCTACTGATGATATGCCTGAAATCGTTCAGATTTACCAGCAGAAACAAAAGTCACAATCTAAGGGTAAGTTTTTGGTTTAATGAAGGGTGGATACTCACTTGATTTTCTATACTTTAACGAAGTAATTATACAAGGTGCAGTCGACGTAGGAGTTATCAATTCGATCTGGATGACTGTTCGGCTTGGACAATTTTGTATGATTATATTAATGAACAAGGTGTGCAACCAAATAAAGCGACCAAAGATCTTGGGTGTGATTGGCTATAAGCGAGTTGATATTGTTATGGTGTAAAACAATTCCTTTAATAAGAATGGCACGCCCTTTGTTTTTTTTATTTTGTATATATAACCTTAATAGACAGGACCAGGTAACATTGAAAGCCTCAACATTACACAATAATACATTTTCATTTAAATTGACAGGTAAATGTTTACGAACAAAATGTATTAGTACGCGTTGACTTAATAAGCCCAAAATATATTTATGCCTTATGGACCACGCCATGTAACCTTTTTTCAACTTTTTTTGACAACTCTGTATAACTATAGATAATTCCATTCCATCCTATGTACCAACCCTCCTGTACATACGACTGTCCCACAGGACAAGCAGAAATTTGTTAGCTGCCTTCTATAAACTATAGGACGGAGTAGAATTCATCCCATATTTACGGAGTCAAATCCGTTCTATATTTCAACCATAGTATATAACTCCGTGTGGACTACACCATAATTATTTCATTTTTCACATTTTATAATATCGTCCTGGGTAACATTAATTCCTCTCCACGCTTTATGCAACTTCTTATGTGCTATAAAATAAATAATTTTTTAATCACACTGTGTAAATATAATTTAACTTCAGCATATATTTCAACCATCCTGTATATGATTCGTATACGTCCATATCATATCCAACACTTTTATACCACCAATCGTCCACTCCACCCTATATACAGCTAAACGCCCTAACCTATATTTCAATCATCATATAAATGCAACTCCTTCTATCACTTTACTTTGTGATTTTGTTTGCTATAACTAATCATCCTGTGTATAAACCCACCAAATAGCAGTGGAGAGTTTGACATGTGTTGTCACTGAATTTTCTATTAGGCCGGGAGAATGTGACAACCAAAAGCACTGTCTTCGCAAAATGGAAAAATTTTCATTTAAATAGGTATTTGCCGGGTATACAAACAAAACGAGCTTGGTACTTATTGATTTAAGGAGTCCAAAATACTATGCTGTACTACTTATATGCTTGAGATGTACACAGACAATTTTGTATTGTATTTGATACATTTCGTTAAATTTGAAGACGCGAGATGTAAGACCGACATCTAGGATTTTCGAGAGAATTAGCACACAGAGGTTCCGAATCTAAAGCCGTTCCGTGTAATTGCTGTTCTTCCTTAACTCCTAGGACAGAATGTCACGATAAAATTTTCAGGTTACTTCACCTGTCAGAGATATTGAATACTCTCTTCGAGGTGTCATTCCTTTGTAGGCATTAAAAAATAACCTGATTTTAAAACATGATGCTTCAAAAGATTGTCAAAAAAGAGACCTTAAAAAAAAGACACATGATACCCATTTGTATTTAAACTTGTAGAAGTGATATTCACTCCCGCTTAGGGGTTGAAATTGCAGGGTGACCGATATGTGTAAAATGTACCCCCCATATTTATAAATTAAGCTGTTTTTTGTCTTTTTCTTTTAAAGATGTTTTAAAAGTTATTTTGGGTGTCTAGTTCTGAAATGAAAGCCCTTTATATGAAACTATGTGGTATCAACAACATCTTTTCTTATCTTAATCCATTTTTCCCAAAAAAGCTCCCGGAATCGAACGCCAATATATTTATTTTTTATGGAGTCATCTAAATGATTTTTTCTTAAATGTGCCCCCAACAATAGCCAATGGTAGTGCAGAGTAGGACCACGACTACACCTGTGATGCTGCCTCTCACTCGTTTCTGTTACTACCATAGCATATCTCTCCTGGTAATATTTATTTAGATGTTTGCTAACTATTAAACCCCGGCAAAAGTGTCTGCCTTTTTGTGAATATTATTTAATATATTCAACAAAGCATATATTAAAATTTCAGCTTGAATCAATCACTTTTTTTATATTTAAAAAAACAACTTTGAGATAGAATGGTTATATATTAACCCCCAAAGTGTCTGCCTTACTTGTAATTTAACTCTAAGCCAGTTAAACTGTCGAATAATTATTGTTGGCCTCTGATTCAAACACTTTTTTTGGCAAACATTTTTTTACATCTTTCTTATATGTCCAAGCAGGTTAGGCCAACATATGAAAAACTACTCATCTATCCTAACTACACCACTATGTAAAACATTTGCTTGAATCAAACACTGCATGAAAAATGGGTCACTAGCTCTCCTACTAAAAGATATGTTCCAGCTTGATTCCGTATATTTTTCTATAACATAAAACTTACCATTTTTCTGAAAATCGAAAAAATATATGCATAAAATTATAAACATCATGGTAAATGTCAAATTATTTTCATCACCTAGTATAAATATCAAGATATGCGATGAAAGTATATCGTACAGGATGTTTGTAACGGTTTTCATTTTAATTCGTTTGAGGTAAGTTTCTTTTAGGGGGCTTATAGTCGTGTGAAATAGCAGAAAATATTCCGTTAAGGTAGGATTTCCTAACAGCGTCGAAACGCGTACGTCTGACGTATGCGTTTTTACGCGTACGACAAACACAGAAAAACAGCTTTCTGCGTTTGCCTATCTACGTCCGAAATAACATCTCGGAAGACAAATTATTTAGTTGTTCTGCAGATTTTTTGTGCGGTAACTGTGTTTGAAAATCTTAACATGGAGGACATTGCAAAATTATTATTGTTAGAAGAGAATGATGAAGAAGCAATGATACTTGTTCATTTAGGAATGGGAGTAGGAGGAAACAGGAGAAAAAGAACCACCGAAAAAGAACTACCTATTTAAAAAAAAGGAAAACTGAGGGTTATGTAAATTTACTAATTAGAGGTCATTTAAAATATGACGAACACACATTTAGACAATTCTTTCGATTAAACAAGCAGCAATTTAATTATGTACTAAACTGTATTGGCAGCTGTGTTAAGAAAACACCCTCTCGCAGAGTCCAAAACCCCATATCACCAGAGGAAAAACTATATCTGACATTAAGGTAAGTTTATTCAGCAAAATACACACTATTTTTACAAATTATGTTATACTGTATTAAAAGTTACTAAGTAGGTATTCACCATTTGTATCATAAGATGGTGAAAAATTTGAGAAATAACTTCCGGTTTCAGTTGGTACGCCAGAATTGGAAGTTGATGGACGAGAATCGGGTTGTTGGTCGTGTTGCTGTTTATGAGACAAAGACTTGAGCTCTAATTCGCTCACTATTTGCATTATTTTTGATTTTGCTTGAATAATTAATTCTGGTGGGAACGTATTCACTGTCATAGCCATACTTTTGAAAAAAACTGACACAGCATCATCCGATGAGGAATTAGTAGATTGCCTAGACGTTAGGCGTTCCATCAATTTATCCCTATCTTCAGACCCTGTTGAAAAATCTGAAGTAATTTAGTGGTGTCATCTTTTCGCTTTTTTCCAACATCAGTTGATGGTTCAATAGATTTTCGCTTTTCACCAATCTGAGAGCTGGACCCTTCTTCTTCATCATGTATCAAATCCTCATTAGCCTCCAGTTGTGAATCATTTAAACATTCAGGTAATTGACTGCTAAAAGAGTTAACAAGATTCAACAAAAGCTAAAACCTTAAAAAAAGTTAATTGTACCTTCTTTCATATGACACCTTGTTCAAAAATTGTAATTGTTAAAATAATGGCCACTTAGTTTTTTTCTTAGCTGCGGTCCCAGTTGGCATTGTCGTTAGAACTTTTCTTTGTTTCATATAGGTATCCCGGATACTCCGCCAGCGCTTTTTACATTCTGGGACTAAAAAAAATCTGCTCATAAAAGTCAATCTATACTTAAATATGCGTTTTATTTTTCAGGTTCATTGCTACTGGTGAGACGTTTAGATCACTGGCATTTGCTTTCCGTTTTTCCTGGGTATATTAGTAAAATTGTCAGAGAGGTACTTGGAGCAATGTGTGAAAAATTGGTCCCTATATTTCTGTCTAAACCAACTTCAGTTGACTATGAAAATATAGCATTAGGATTTTGCAACAGATGGAATTTTCCTAATTGTATCGGTACCATAGATGGGAAGCATATACGCATAATTTGTCCATGGAGAAGCGGATCTCTGTTCTTCAATTATAAACATTATTTTTCAATTGTTTTACTTGCTATAGTCGATTCGAATTACAAATTTATCATGATAGATGTTGGTTCTTATGGCAAAGAAGGAGACAGTGGCATTTTTAATAAATCAAAATTGGGAGCAGATGTACGTTCGCAGATCAACTTTCCACCAGAAAAGGAACTTCCTGGATCAAACATTAAACTACCTCATGTTATAGTAGGCGATGAAGCGTTTAGACTTGCAACATATATGATGAAACCATACACAAAAAATCAAGCAAATGAGGACAAAACAAAAGCGATTTTTAATTATCGATTATCACGCGCCCGAAGAGTTTCCGAAAATGCTTTTGCATTGTTAGTACAAGTATTCAGAGTATTCTATACTCCAATTGCAGTATTGCCTGAAACAACTGATTTAATTATTACAGCAGCATGTTGTTTACATAATATGCTTCGCGATGGATATTTGGAACAAAATAATATTTCATTCTATGACCTCGATCCTGATTTCAAAGTCCCCAAAGATAACATAATACCTTTGGCAAACACTGGAGGATTTTCAAGAGCTGAGGGTTTTGAAATACGGGACCAATTCAAAACCTATTTTAACAGTCTTCGAGGGAGTGTGGCATGGCAAGAAACCCTGGTGTTACGATTAAATTCTTAATAGGATTAAAATAAATAGTAAACCAGACGTAATGTTTATATAACTTAAAATATTTCATTAACATAGTAATTGAACCAAAACAAACGGATTTTTTCATAATTTAATATTTATATGATTTACTTACCTGTTCTTTTTAGTTTTTCTGCCACATGTTTCCATATGTTATCCCGTATTTGTTGATCTTTATAATCTTTTTCACCACTGTCATAAATAGCCGGGTTTTTCGCTATAAATTCTATGAGTTGTTCATCTTCTTCAGGGGTAAATTGTAATATTTTATGTTTAGTATTATCAATAAATGCTAACTTTTCAAAAGCGGACATTTTTTGGATAAATCAGTACATTAACAATCTGTATACTTTTCACTACTGAAAACGCAAGCCTCTGCGTTTATACTCCTCTCGGGACCAGTCATGCGATAAACGCATGCGATGGTCGCATGCCCAAGCGTCAGGCACGTAGATAGAAAATCAGTTGTATGTAATTCGCATTGGACTAGTATCCTGCGTTCGTTGCACGCGTCGAACGCATGCGTTTCGACGCTGTTAGGAAATCCTACCTTCATGCGATAAACGCCCAAGCGTCAGACGCATCCATAGGAAATCAGTTGTATGTAATTCGCATTGGACAAGTACCTTGCGTTCGTCGCACGCCTCGAACGTATGCATTTCGACGCTGTTAGGAAATTCTACCTTTAGTTTATCGATACGAAAATTTGTTATGTCGGCGAACACTTCTATATGGTATATGGTTGTACGTGAGTTCATGCGTGCACGCATGTAATATTAGGTGGTACATAAGCAGCTGTATACATAGAATGGAATAAGTTGGAATTGAATTAGTTATACAGGGTGGTTCTACAAAAAATATTGTATTGGGTGGCACATAAGTAGTTGCGTAGTAAGAGTGCAGCAAAACTATAGTAATACAGACTGGATATTTGCGTTATAGGACGGAAAATAATTACAGTTATACAAAAGGCTTTAAAAATTGTCAAAAGCACTTGAATATACAGGATGGTTGAAATATAAGGTGGAGTATAATTACAGTTATACAGGGCGGTTTAAAGTAGTAGTAGTTGCTTAGACAAGGTGTTCGAAGTAAGGCTGGGGTAAAATTATTGTTATTCAGGGAGTATCAAAAATTTGTTATAAAAGCATAAGCAGTTAGGATATTTGAATTATAGGACGTAGGACGGACTATAGTTATAGACATGGGTTCAAAAATTTTTAGAAGCAGTTGCATATACCGGGTGGTTGAAATACTAGAGTAAAATTATAGTCATAAAAAGAAAAGAGAGAGATAAGAATACGCTAAAATTTTCAATTGAATTAAATTTTATTTAATTTTTTTAAATATAAATTATTATATATTTTTAAAGCTACATTGTTATATTTGTGGTCTTAGTTTGTGTATATTTTTTTATCAGGTTTCAGCTACTACTCGAAACCGGCTCAAGGAAATGGTCCCCTATTTTTTCCAAGGACATAGCTTATACTGTGTGAAAATCAGCAAAAACTTTTTAACCGATTTTCTTATAAAGTAACCTTTGGTGGGGCTATAATATTTAAAAAATGTAATGTAATTAAACCAAAATAAATGTCAATTAATCAACTTCATCATGGAAGTTCTGAATCGCTCTTTATATACAGTGTGTCTTCATAAATTGAAAAAAAAATTATGATTAATATTCAGAGTTATTGCTCTAAAGGAGAATGATCAAAATAATGGATGATGCTAAACGTAAAATAACTTATTTTTGGCTATACTTACCGAAAAAGTTAATTAAAAATAATTTCGGAAGTAAGAATTGAATTTTTTATTCTAGTTAAGTTACTTTTTTGAAGTTGTTTTTTAAAGTATTTTTTTGTTTTTTGAAAGACAATTTTTATTTTGAAATTATGTTCTATTTTTTAATTAAAAGTTTAGTTAAGGTGTCAGTAACACCGTAGCCAACGGGGAGGTATCAGGGGTTCAAAGCCCTTTCCCCTTAATTTTGGGTTCAGAAATTCAATTTTATCGAACTAACTATCTTTTTTCATAATTACTCCCAAAAAAAAATTCGGGTACGGGCTTGGGTGTCAGAATGTATTAATTACTTTCTTTTATGTAGCAATGGCGCACATTTCGCTAAAAGCGTTAATAAAAATTAAAATAGACCTCCCCTTGTATATTTTTTCATATTTCGTTTCTCCATATGATTTTTTTTAACAAACGTTTACCTTTAAAAATCCCCCTTGCGATCAAAATGTAAAACATTGTACCAATATCGACATTGTTTTATACTATGTCAAAATTATATTTTCAATCACAAACAAAACCAAACTAATATGATATGAGACATTTCTATAAGTTCTTACACTTTGTTGTTGTTTGGGGCTTACCCAGTTTTTGGTCTGGGGGGGCAAATTCGCAGGTTTTAACATTTAAGGGGAGGGGGCAAGTCAGCTGGTTTTTGGTGTAGTTATGGTAAAACACAAGTTTTCTGTTAAAATATAAATGCATGAGAATGCAGTATTAACTAAAATAATTATTGGTTTTATTTCCCACGCCAAAGATCGGCGACGTTCATGCTTTGTTTTACTGTGAAACTCTTCATTTACTTATTGAGTATTTCTTTTCAGTGAGAGGAAAACGAAAACCATCAGATCAATTTGTATCCAAGTCACCTGCTGCAGCCATCGTCGGTGATCATAATGCAAAAGAGTACCTTCAAAGTCCTAAAGAATTCACAGATGATAGAATACGTTCTTTTATATCGCTAATTAAAGAACACCCTAATTTGATAAGAACCTTTACGGCTTGTCGAAGATAAATTTGTAGAACGTTGGACCAAATATACATAAATTGAGCTCACGAATGTTTTTTTATCGCTAAGCTAAGAAACCAAAGTACCTATACAGGGTGAGTTTTTTTGATGATCAGTATGGGGATCTCGGAAACTAGCGGAGATAGAGCAATGGTTGAATTCGGAAAGATTTGCAGTTTTACTGGCCCAATTTAATGACACTTCCGGATTTTTGTAAAAAGTCATGGCTTATTAGATATATTGCAAAAACGAAATTCTGTCGATTTAGTCAAATCCCTCTAGCTCCTTTGTTTTTGATTTTATAAAAAAGTGTAAATATCAAAATTGAAAGGAATTGTATATATTTTTTTGAATGGAAACCATAGTAGGCTATAATCACAAAAAATCGGACATTTTTAGAGCTCATCAAGGATATAATACTCGATATAGTTATTCATAAAAATAACGCGAGTTGTGGATGCTTTTCTCTCTTATTTTCACTTTTAACGTAGGTAGCCATGAAAAAGATTGTTTTCACTTTGACGTTTCCTCATTTGAGAGTAATTCCATTAGTAGTGCTAAACAGACAGTCGATATTGACAAGTTTTCGTGATAAAATGGAATATTCAAACGAAGAAAAACTGAATATGATGGAATGTTATATCATATGCCATAAAAATTCAGTTTGTGCAGCTGAGGAATACTTTCATAGATATTTTAATCGTCGTCAACCTGCTCTATGTACATTTAAGAGGCTTTACGATAGTTTACGCAGATATGGATCTTTTACTACTTTAACAAAGATACAATCAAATTAACGAAGCAGCACAAATAAATGTTTTGGCAATGATAAATCAAAATCCATCTATATCAACTCGTGAGATTGCGGTAGAAGCTGGCACATCTCAACGAACTGTAGTTAAGGTACTGAAAGCGCACAAGTTCCACCCATAAAAACTTTCAGTTTCTCAAACTTTGCATGCTGGTGACGAACATCGACGTATTTTGTTTTGTACATGGTTTAGAGACATATTGCCTTGACAATCCACAGTTTATATTAAAGGTGTTATGGTCAGACGAAACTAGATTTACTAACTGCAGTATGTTCAATAGACACAATGAGCATATTTGGGCTAAAGAAAACCCTTTCCATGTAGAACAAAGACGACCCCAGATAAGATTTGGTTTTAATGTTTGGTGTTTGGTTTGGTTTGGTGTATCATAGGCTCTACTATTCTGGGGCCTTTTATCTATGACGAATCACTTACTGGGGAGCGCTACTTGCATTTCTTGTAATACACTTTTCAAGACATGTTGCATAATTTGAATTTGAGAACTCGTTTAGAAATTGAGTGGTTCGAACCTGCTCATAACTCGTTATTAGTAAGACAACACTTAGATAATATCTATCCAAACTGTTGGATAGGACGAAATGGCCCACGCGAATGGCCACCACAGTCTCCCGATTTGGCAGTTATAGACTTCTATTTATGGGTTGCGCTAAAAAACAAAGTATGAGACAGTTGGTGACCTAAGGGAGGTGATATTACAAGCAATTGAAGTAATTGATAGGCGGTCTGTGAGGAAAGCAGTCTAAATAACAATGGTGGACTTTTCGAACATAAATTGTAACCATTATTATGTACTTTAATTTCTTAAGTTTTTAGTAAGTACCTACTTATTTAGTTTTTTCATTATATCTGATATACCTAATAAAAAAATCATTCAAAGTTTTTTGGAATAGTTATTAATAAATCAATCTATTTTATGGCTAACTACGTTAAAAGTCAAAATAAGAGAGAAAAGCATCCATAACTCCGTTGTTTTTATTAATAACTATATCCAGTATTATATCGTTGAAAAGCTCTAAAAATGTCCGATTTTTTGTATTTATTAATGCCTTAAAGTGTTCAGATGGGCAATCTTCCTGCTCCCAAGATTAATGAAGTGATTTTGAAATTGTTTTCATCAGATTCTACCAACATTTTAAAAGGAGCTTGTCAATTCAATGTCAACCTTGAATTACTTTTTAAAAATCGATGCAGGCATTTGAAAGAAAGACTTGCTATTGTATACTCTACAAGAATAATGTTCTCACAACATAAAGAAAACAAAAGTCAATATAATTTTTATGAAGCAAATTCAGTAAATATACCTTAGCCATACATCTACAAACCCTAGTGAGTTTCCAAACTTTAATAGCTCATATTGTTTTGATTACACTACAATAAAGTATTAACTTCCTTCATTTTTCATTCTTTCAAAAATTAAAAAAATGTAAGGCTAATTTCAATTTTAAATAAAATGGAGAAAAAAGAATAAAATTAACATTAAATTTTTATTTAAACTCAATCACATTTATTTGTTTGGTGGTATTGCCATTTTCTTCTTAATTTTAGGTACAGTTTGTTCATTCAACTTTGTCGAATCCATTAATTGTTTCAATTTTTCTAGGCGGTCACTTACATAACTTTCAGCAGAAAATGCTTCTGCCTCTTTGCACTGCTTGATTAGTATCGCTTGAAAAGCCTTTTCTTTTTTCATCTCCCGCCTTTGCCTTATCTGAAAAACAACTTATTCAAACAAACTATCATGAAACGAGTAAGTACTTTACTTTAGCCCTTAAGAACCGAAGCCGTTTTCTCAGCTTTTTCAGTTTGTGTTTCTTCATTTTTTTCCTTCTAATAACTATCATTCTGACAGCTTCCTTTGGAATATCATTGTTTGGATCCGATGGAGCCTCAATCACTTTCTCTGTGGCTGGGTCGACTAAGGGTGGAGGTACCCATGACATACCATTGGGAAAATCGATTTTATTAATTTGAATTATATTCGGTGAATCAATTTT
Source organism: Octodonta nipae (assembly GCA_034190945.1). Taxonomy (NCBI): domain Eukaryota; kingdom Metazoa; phylum Arthropoda; class Insecta; order Coleoptera; family Chrysomelidae; genus Octodonta; species Octodonta nipae. The sequence continues at coordinate 3,457,968 of CM067222.1, forward strand.
ATCGTTTTTCTGCCATACCCATGAATTTTCTATGCTTGCTAATTTTGGAAGAAGCGGTGTTGGGTTTCTTGAGATGATTTCAGTTTGCAGCAGTCGGGATAGATTTAAAACTGCCGCTAAAAAACAATAATATTCTTTTTGCTGTCTGAATTTTATTGCCACCTTACCTTTAGGTCCAGCGGACTTTACTATCCTGTATAACACATTCATTCCATTAAAATTAAATAAAAAATTTTGTAATATTATTTCTTCAAGTATTAGGTTATGTCAGACAAAATTATCAACACCATAGAATATTAACTAATAGAGTGGCAATATCTGGCATGTTCATTGAAGTTTCGCTGATTGTCGTGTTATATGCGGAAGTTAACAAAACTAACATATATGAACATGAACATGCCTGGCTGATAAGTTGTTTCTTTCCAAAATGCTTAATGCACAACGGAATTGTCCAAAAATGGAGACAAATAAAAAAATATTGCAAGAATGTAAAAAATAGGCATTTTAAAAGTTTTTCAAATCCTGGAACTCACATTTGAAGTTTGTAAGCTATAAATTTCTGAAAAATTAATAATACATTAAAAAACACTTAAATTAGTCAATTAAATAAAACTAGAATTATATCTCTTTATAAAAGAAATGGACTAAATGAGAACGTAGGTTTTCCGGATTTAGACCGTGCCATTTTTTCGAATTAATTTATTTATATATCTGAACCAACATATGAACAATGTTTTTCGACGTTTCGTCCACTCGTCTGAAGCTTTTTCAAGGAGTAGAAAAACAAATGTTACCTTGTGGCGACTACATTAGTTTAGTCTTTTTCTCACAACACACTTTGAAACTTAACTTTAGAAAACTTACACACTGAAGCACAAATTGTAAATGGACTTGGGATATAGCCAACAACTTGTGCTTCAGTGTGAGAAGTTTAATAAACTGCAGTTTCAAAGTGTGTTGTGAGAAAAAGACTAAACGAATGTAGTCGCCGCAAGGTAAGCAACATTTGTATTTCTCTTCATTGAAAAAGCCGCATGCAAGAGTGGACGAAACGTCGAAAAACGTTGTTTACATGTTGGTTTAGATATACGGGGTGAGTTTTTTTTTTTGGTGATCAGTATGGTGATCTCGGAAACTAGCTTAGATAGAGCAATGGTTAAATTGGGAAAGATTTGCAGTTTTACTGGTACCCGAATTAATGACACTTTCGGATTTTTGTAAAAAGTCATGGCTTACTAGATATTTTGAAAAAACGAAATTCTGTCGATTTAGTCAAATCCCTCTAGCTCCATTCTTTTTGATTTTATACAAAAACTGTAAATATCAAAATTGAAGGGAATTTTATCCCGAATATGATTGTCATGTCCTCGTTTTTGTGACAGTTCTCGTTTTCGAGATATGACACAAACTTATCTTTTTTTTAATGGAAACCATAGTTGGCTATGTCCTCAAAAATCGGACATTTTTAGAGCTTTTCAACGATATAATACTGGATATAGTTATTCATAAAAATAAAGGAGTTATGGATGCTTTTCTCTCTTATTTTTACTTTTAACGTAGTTAGCCATGAAATAGATTGATTTATTAATAACTATTCCAAAAAACATTCAACGATTTTTCTATTAGGTATATCTGATATAACGAAAATCTAAATAAGTAGGTACTTACTAAAAACTTAATAAATTAAAGTACATAATAATAGTTACAATTTATGTTCGAAAAGTCCACCATTGTTATTTAGATAAAAATTGCATCTTTTTAAGATTGAGATTACCGCTTTCCTCACAGACCGCCTATCAATTTCTTCAATTGCTTGTAATACCGCCTCCCTTAGGTCACCAACTGTCTCATACTTTCTTTTGTATACTTTGTTTTATAGCGCACCCCATAAATAGACGTCTATAACTGCCAAATGGGGAGACCGGGGTGGTCATTCGCGTGGGCCATTTCTTCCTATCCAAGAGTTTGGATAGATATTATCTCAGTGTTGTCTTACTAATAACAAGTTATGAGCAGGGGCTCCATCATGTTGGAACCACTCAATTTCTAAACGAGTTCTCAAATTCAAATTATGCAACATGTCTTGAAAACTGTATTGCAAGAAATGCAAGTAGCGCTCCCCAGTAAGTGATTCGTCATAGATAAAAGGCCCCAGAATAGTAGGCCCTATGATACCACACCAAACATTAAAACCAAATTTTATCTGGGGTCGTCTTTGTTCTACATGGAAAGGGTTTTCTTTAGCCCAGATATGTTCATTGTGTCTATTGAACATACCGCAGTTAGTAAATCTAGTTTCATCTGACCATAACACCTTTAATGGAAACTGTGGATTGTCAAGGCACATGTATCTAAACCATGTACAAAACAAAATACGTTGATGTTATTCACCAGCATGCAAAGTTTGAGAAACTGAAAGTGTGTACGGGTGGAACTTGTGCGCTTTTTAGTACCTTAACTACAGTTCGTTGAGATGTGCCAGCTTCTGCCGCAATCTCACGAGTTGGTGTAGATGGATTTTGATTTACCATTGCCAAAACATTTATTTTTGCTACTTCGTTAATTTTATTACGTTCCTTTGGTGGTTTAGTAAAAGATCCATATCTGCGTAAACTATCGTAAAGCATCTTAAATGTACATAGAGCAGGTTGACGACGATTAAAATATCTATGAAAGTATTCCTCAGCTGCACGAACTGATTTTTATGGCATATGATATAACACTCCACCATATTCAGTTTTTCTTCGTTAGAATATTCCATTTTATCACGAAAACTTGTCAATATCGACTGTCAGTTCAGCACTGCTAATCGAATTACTCTCAAATGAGGAAACGTCAAAGTGAAAACAATCTTTTTCATGGCTACCTACGTTAAAAGTGAAAATAAGAGAGAAAAGCATTCATAATTCCGTTATTTTTATGAATAATTATATCGAGTTTATATCGTTGAAATGCTCTAAGAATGTCCGATTTTTTGAGGTCGTAGCCAACTATGGTTTCCGTTCAAAAAAAGATAAGTTTGTGTCATATCTCGAAAACGAGAGCTGTCACGCAAACAAGGACATGACAATCATATTCGGGATATAATTCCCTTCAATATTGATATTTACACTTTTTTTATAAATTCAAAAACAAAGGAGCTAGAGGGATTTGACTAAATCGACAGAATTTCGTTTTTTCAAAATATCTAGTAAGCCATGACATTTTACAAAATTCCGCAAGTGTCATTAAATTGGGCCAGCAAAACTGCAAATCTTTCCCAATTTAACCATTGCTCTATCTCTGCTAGTTTCCGAGATCCCCACACTGATCATCAAAAAAACTCACCCTGTATAAATAAATTAATTCGAAAAACTTAAAGCATTTTAAAGCATTTGTTAAAAAGCACAGTTTAAAACAATAATATCTCGCTATTATTCGTTTTTTATGAAAATTAAGGCCTGAAATTTTCAAAGTATAACATCTTTTTTAAAAACCCAAGGAAATCAAGAGCGTGTAAGTAAAAGGTGTTCTAGCATTTCTTGCTCGAACTCGAAAAAAATGTATGTGGATTGTTTTAAACTGAAAATGATAGTTCTTTTCTACCAAAGTTACTCCATATTTAAACATATTTTGATCCGAACGTTCTCATTCTTAGCATTTTCTCGCAAAATCACGGGGGTACAGTGTACCTACACCTATAGAATGAAAGCCAACTTGAAATCTTCGTCTAAAGTCTAAACTGACAACAGCTTTCAAGACATTTTTTCACTTTTTAATTTGTTTCAATGTCACACACATATATCAACAATTTTCTTAGATTTTTTTAATAATATCTACTTTTATGTAAACTTAGTGGTTATTTAGGAAAACATGGGTCGGTCGTCCACTGACTGCGAGTCTAGTGATAAAGATAATTATGAAGTAGATGTGAAAAACGCAAGAAAATGCATACGTAAAGGTGACACAATTTATTACAGCAAGCCCGAAAACATAAATATGATGCGCAACGTCGAAAAAGTTCCTTTAGGATCGACAGCATCCAGCTACGATAAGTCTGACAAGATGTTATCTGGAGAATCTGTATACAAAGTTAGTATATATAGTTCGAAGTATGAATATTACTGCTTTGAGTTCACTTATAGTGTAGGGAACTTAGCATTATTTTAATACCATTTTTGCAAAAAAATTCCACAGGTGTTTGAATGGTTTTTCTTGAAGAAGACATCCCGCGTAACACAAAAAAAGTTTTGTTAACAAGTTTTTACTTCTTAGTTAATTATACTAGGTGTTTAAAATAGCAAAAACCGTATTTTTGGAAGTTTTTGTAACTTCTCAGCCATAGAGGAAAACTTTAAAGAATCAAACGTAAAGGTGTTGTATGCGCATTTTTAGAATCTACTAAATGAGATGTTGATCGATAGGATTGGTTAATTAATAAATGAGTTATTCGCGAAAAATCACTAGTAAATCTTATTTAAAAAAATTTAGAACGATAAAAATTGGCAAAAAGTTTAATTTGTTTATCGAAAATAACGCTTCAAAATGTCAACTTCACGGCGTTGAAGGTTTTTCGCAAATGTAATTTTTTATCGAGAGCTCTTTATTTTTGGTGATGTTTACAACCCTCCCATTCTGCATCAAATTATTTTTTGATAAATCAGAATGGAACATGTTAATTATCAAAGCTTTCGGTACAACTCAACATATATTAATATTCTTTTGGGTTTGTCCTATTGTTTGTAAATTTAATTTGAAATTCTGCATTTTGGTATTCGCCAACGCATACATATTAGTAGAGGGGGATCCTAATTTCCCCTCATGGTAGAGTAAAAATATCATGTCATCGAATTGACATGACGTTTAAAATGCTTTTTCCAAGCAAATTACGTTATATATGAGGGTAAATCAAATATAAACGGTTATTTTGTTACTCTGCTTAGAATGCAGTTTCGAGCTAGATTATGTTGTTTAGAGTATATGTTTGGTTTATGGACAATGGGGAACCAGCCGGGTATGCGCGTATCCTTGGCTTTGCCCTTAATATCTATTGTATGATGTGTGATCAGTACAGAATATAGCCATGACTAAGCAAGAGTTACATTCGTCTGTTATGCAAAAGATTGTCATAAAGTTTTAAACCAGTAAAGGCGTTAAAGCCTCAGGAACTCAAACTCATTTAAAGGTACATTTTCGGTATAGTACACTGTCAAAATCGTGTGTATATGTGGGTGAGAAAATTTAAGGGTGTATGAGAATGATAGCCATGATCGACGCACTACGACAAGCCTTACAGCTAACAATGTCAATAGTTAAATATATAATTTTTTGTGAAATAATTTTTTTATAAAGTGAATTTAGTAACACCAAATCCAAAATTGCCGCAGTCAGTAGGATACTCCAGACGTAATTAGAACAAGAAACATTCTAATTACGGTGGTTTCCTAACCTTCGCGGATACAAAGAACCTACTTGGTTTCCAAGTTTCTTTGAAGCAACAATCAAGTTTGATGAATTAGTAGATAAGTACGCAATGAAGGATTTTAGATTTGCTTGGCACCGACTTCAAAAATATACTAGATTGATAGGTAATTAATTTGTATAGGATGAGCACCTTTTAATGTTTACATTTTTTACTTCCTGGGTAGGTACCTAACAACATTGAATGTGTTATTTATTTACTAGAGTTGTATTTTGTTATAATTGTTTTTAGTTTTTAGTTATAGGTAGAGGTAGAAGTCGGTTATATATATTTATTAAATTTTATTATGAAAATTTAACTACTACTTAATTAAATGAGAGATTAAATGAGCTTGAATAAAAATGCACAAATTTCAAAATAGTACCTTTTTTCAACTGAACCTCAGTAATGGCATTAAAACCAAAAATCATAAAAAAGAAATTGAGTACATTCAAAAATGATTAAAACAGAATCTCTAATTTTTTTACGAAATATGTTAATTAATTTTTGAAGTCAATTTTTTTGACATTCACTCTTTTTTCTTTTAGAGCTTTACTTTTGAACAGAGCCCCAACGATGAAGAGACGGAAAAGTGTATTGCGTTTTGGAAAAGCGTAATGGAAAAGAATTTGGCCCCAATCAAATGTGCGATAATCGAAAATAAATCCAAAAAACTTAATGGTTCTAGTAAAGAAATAATAAAAGAAAATGATGGAGATGTCCAAGAAACTTACACGAAAACACCCGAAGAGGATAAAGTTGATGTGGAAAAAGAAATCGAAAAAGTTCACGAGCAATATAGGAAAATGTGGCGGGACATTTTTAAAGAAATTCAGAAAAGAAAACTTAATGAAATGGAGGTACACGTTTAAATATTCAAATTGTTTTATGTTTTTTGAAAAATAATGTTCTCTCTATACTTCTATTTCTGAAACACAGAAGTTTTTGAAATTTAAACTGAAAATAAATGTTGGATGCAGACAACTGATTGTCTCTTACAGAAAATCTTTTTCAAAGATTTTTTGAGGGAAAAAATCCCTACAGTATGATCAACGCTATCATAGTCATCTAGAAATAATTACTTTCACGACTGATCTAGCTCTAAAGAAGGTGTTCCATCAATCAATAAACCCAACAACAAACAATTAGAAATAAACTTATAAGTACCGACAAGCCATAATATGTAAATTACCAACATTTTATTAGTATTTAATGGTTTTTGAATAATGTTCAAGAATTTGAATTCAAAGATAACATTAATAAATACTTCAGAGACGGAATCTTGACCACATAAGCCATACAATGTAATTATAAGGGTCTAAACTGAGCACCTTAAAAGGTAAAAAGTGGTTACTAATGTCATAGCTACAGACATAATACTGTGAAATCCTAACCCGGCACAAAAGGGATGAAGGCGGGACAATGAGAGAGATATACAGGGTGAGTTTTTTTGATGATCAGTATGGGGATCTCGGAAACTAGCGAAGATAGAGTCAATGGTTAAAATGGGAAGGATTTGCAGTTTTACTGGCCCAATTTAATGACACTTTCGGATTTTTGAAAAAAGTCATGGTTTACTAGATATTTTGAAAAAACGAAATTCTGTCGATTTTGTCAAATCCTAGCTCCTTTGTTTTTGATTTTATAAAAAGTGTAAATATCAAAATTGAAGGGAATTGTATCCCGAATATGATTGTCATGTCCTCGTCTGCGTGACAGCTCTCGATTTCGAGATATCACACAAACTTAACTTTTTTTGATTGGAAACCATAGGTGGCTATGACCTCAAAAAATCGGACATTTTTAGAGCTTTTCAACGATATAATACTCGATATAGTTATTCATAAAAATAACGGAGTTGTGGATACTTTTCTCTTTTATTTAGTTAGCCATGAAATAGATTGATTTATTAATAACTATTCCAAAAAATATTGAACGATTTTTTCATTAGGTATATCGGATATAACGAAAAAACTAAATAAGTATGTACTTACTAAAAACTTAAGAAATTAAAGTACATAATAATGGTTACAATTTATATTCGAAAAGTCCACCATTATTATTTAGACAAAAATTGCATCTTTTTAAGATTGACATTACCGCTTTCGTCACAGACCGCCTATCAATTTCTTCAATTGCTTGTAATACCGCCTCCCTTAGGTCACCAACTGTCTCATACTTTCTTTTGTATGCTTTGTTTTTTTAGCGCACCCCATAAATGGAAGTCTATAACAGCCAAATCGGGAGACCGGGGTGGCCATTCACGTGGGCCATTTCTTTCTATCCAAGAGTTTGAATAGATATTATCTAAGTGTTATCTTACTAATAACGAGTTCTGAGCAGGTGCTCCCTCATGTTGGAACCACTCAATTCTAAACGAGTTCTCAAATTCAAATTATGCAACATGTCTTGAAAAGTGTATTGCAAGAAATGCAAGTAGCGCTCCCCAGTAAGTGATTCGTCATAGATAAAAGGCCCCAGAATAGTAGACCCTATGATACCACACCAAACATTAAAACCAAATTTTATCTGGGGTCGTCTTTGTTCTACATGGAAAGGGTTTTCTTTAGCCCAGATATGCTCATTGTGTCTATTGAACATACCGCAGTTAGTAAATCTAGTTTCATCTGACGATAACAACTTTAATGGAAACTGTGGATTGTCAAGACGCATGTCTCTAAACCATTTACAAAACAAAATACGTCGATGTTCGTCCCCAGCATGCAATGTTTGAGAAACTGAAAGTTTGTACGGGTGGAACTTGTGCGCTTTCAGTACCTTAACTACAGTTCGTTGAGATGTGCCAGCTTCTGCCGCAATCTCACGAGTTGATGTAGATAGATTTTGATTTACCATTGCCAAAACATTTATTTGTGCTGCTTCGTTAATTTGATTACGTTCCTTTGGTGGTTTAGTAGTAAAATCTGCGTAAACTATCGTAAAGCCTCTTAAATGTACGACGATTAAAATATCTATGAAAGTATTCCTCAGCTGCACGAACTGAATTTTTATGGCATATGATATAACATTCCATCATATTCAGTTTTTCTTCGTTAAAATATTCCATTTTATCACGAAAACTTGTCAATATCGACTGTCAGTTCAGCACTACTAATAGAATTACTCTCAAATGAGGAAACGTCAAAGTGAAAACAATCTTTTTCATTACACCACAATAGAAATAAAACGACATATATTGCACGAATACCAAACGTTTCAAAGTCTATTCTGACTTCGTTGTCAATGGCTTTATATTTATTGATGTAGATTGCAAAATGAAAATTCGATTTACATCAATAAATATAAAGCCATTGACAACGAAGTCAGAATAGACTTTGAAACGTTTGGTATTCCTGCAATATACGTCGTTTTATTTCTATTGTGGTGTTATTGCCCAAAAAAACATAAAAGTAATCAAGAATATGCCACAAACAACGTTTAGAAGACAATCTTTTTCATGGCTACCTACGTTAAAAGTGAAAATAAGAGAGAAAAGCATCCATAACTCCGTTATTTTTATGAATAACTATATCGAGTATTATATCGTTGAAAAGCTCTAAAAATGTCCGATTTTTTGAGGTCATAGCCAACTATGGTTTCCATTTGAAAAAAGATAAGTTTGTGTCATATTCGGGATACATTTTAATATTAACACTTTTTTATAAAATCAAAAACAAAGGAGCTAGAGGGATTTGACTAAATCGACAGAATTTCGTTTTTTCTTCAAAATATCTAGTAAGCCATGACGTTTTACAAAAATTCCAAAGTTTTATTAAATTGGGCCAGTAAAACTGCAAATCTTTCCCAATTTAACCATTGCTGTATCTCCGCTAGTTTCCGAGATCCTCATACTGATCATCAAAAAAAAAAAACTCACCCTGTATAGAGTGTTACGTTTATAAGGATAAGTTTGGGTGCTAGGAACTAAATTGTTTTACTGTAATCCGTATTAATATTTGGTTTTAGTTAATAAGAAAATCCAGATGTACTTTTTGTGAATCTATCACCCCGAATACCAAAAATCTTGATAAAAAAGTTGATAAAAATGAAATTGTAAAGGAAGTAAAGCAACTCGATGACTGGAAATCCCCTGGTTGGCGGCAAAAAATTGGTAAGTTTCACTTTTCTGACAATTAAATTTATCAATATTAATATGAAACAGTAGTAAATGATGAGTAAAATAATAATACCTGACTACCTCTGTAAAACTGTCCATTTGGTGCTCTAAGTCTCAACCAGAAAAATGACGATATGAGTTTGTGTGAAATAATATACCATCCCAAATTAATATATTGAACATACTATAGAGAAATATCTCTGGGTCCAGTTGGTTTCTTTCTTCGTTACCAGTCAACTCATGGACACAAAAATGCTTTTTTTACCGTTAGTGAATACGAAAAAAATATATATGAATCAGCGCAGGGAAGTGAAAAAAATCTTCATGAACTTAAAACTATGTTGTAAGTATGATAGGAGTGGGAAAAGATTATTCATTACGAATTTAATCTATGTTCAACAGATAGAAAGACACAACACGGGTATTCAGTGCAGTAGACTAATCGCTAGCATGGAGTTTTGTGCTACAATGCGAGCCCTCAGAGTACTAATATGACCGGGAAAACCACTCAGGCATATAGCTGGGAAGTGCTACCACTCTCATGAAAACTCTCCCTATTTAATACCAACCGATTTCCACTTGTTTGAATTACTTTATAATGATATAAGCGATGTGTGGTTCAATACTGATCCTGAATTTAGAGCTTGGCTGAAAACGAATCCACACATACTTATGGAATACGAAGAAGGCTAATCAGATTACCATATAACTTTATTTATTGGTTTGTCCAATCTCTGTTTGCATTCCCTTTTTTTTATTAATTTATTAATTACGATTATTACTATATTATATTAATTACAAATTTAGTGAGTATAATCAAAAACGAATTTTACTCGTAAGTGCCTCAAAATACTCATTCGTCACTTGTTTATTTCCAGGTTCATCACCTCTCAAAAGTACAACCATTCCCGAAAAGGACAAGAAGGAGCCAGAAAAACAGGAATCTCTAGAGGCAGGAAAAGACAACAAAACTAGTTCAGACTTGACGTCTTGGTCTGAAATGGCAGAACAAAAATCCAGCGAAAAATATTTGTTCGAAAACATAATCGAAACCAAAAAACGTGATGGTGTTTACAGTGAATGGCGCACTAACAATTTGAAATACGTATGCATGTGTAATACTCCGTCCATATGTCGATGTAACCAAAATCCTGCAGTACAAGGCATCATATCTACTTCAGTTCCAGGTAAAACGAATTTCAAATTTATTCATATTCTTCATCTGGGTAGCACTAAGTATCTACAGCTGTCCAATTTGCATTGCCATGTTTTTTTCTAGGTACTCCCAGTACTTTCATAGTGTTTTTAGCTGTTTCTTAGATGTTCGTACGATTTTTTATAGCTTGGTACGGTTTTTATAGCTGTTTCCAGAAGCTACGCAATCGTTTTCTATTGGATTACGGTAGTTTCGAAATATTTTTTCTTGTTGATCATATAGCTTCTAGATTATTCTTGGCAGCATTGCAATGTTTTGTCTAGCTTGTTCTTGGTAGCTTGGTAAGGCTTTTTTATAGCTACTTCACGTTGTTTCGCAATGTTTTTCTAGCTGCTTGTAGTAGCTAGCAACATAAGATTTTTATGTAATTGTTTGCAGTTTCCGTTTATGCAAGGGCTTTTGAATAAACACTGTTTTTCATTTGCCATCTGATGTCTAAATACTAGACTTCATTTTGAAGAATCTGCCAGGAAAAAAAATATGTGTCGCATATCTTCACGATTTATAAAAATCAACAAAGTTTTGTCGCAATCGGATGAATGATATAGGCAATGCATAGGGAAAGGAATTATTCTATCCCAAAAAAACCTTACTGACTATTACGTCCATTAAAAAAAATAGCTACATCAGTCATTAATAGCACTAGTTTTTCTGGTGTATTTTATCAAATATTGTCAGTGATTCTGGTATTTGTACTCTCTTTTTCATATTAGTATAGATTGGTATAGTGAGCAAAGGCAGGGTCCATTTTGTTGTTGGCTGTTCTCGATTTCCTCGTATATTACTAATGCCAGTATCTTTGTGATGTTGTTAGGAATAAAATTACTAGTTCAAAACATGTGCCAAAGTCAGAAAAATTCTTAGTGACAAAATATCTTTTTTAGTCTCACTCAGGAGCTCTGATATTCAGCTGTTCATTAATGCATAGAATAACACAATTGTGACCCCAGAATAGTTCCCTGGAGAACTCTTGTTCTGATAAAATTCCCTATAATATTTATTTATATTAACTATACATTGCCTGCTGTCTATGTAACTGGCAGTTTGATTAGTATAAGACAATTATCAATGAAGTCAATATATTCTTTCATTTTCGTCTCAAATTTTTTACGAGGGCTGCCTTTTATATTTCGGAATTGGACAACCCTAGTGTTGCAATCTGGCAACTGACAGCTCTAGCGTAAAATTTGACATTTTTGAGGTTATACGTACTCAGAACATTTTGACATACGAGCGCTATGTGTTGATTACAGTAACTTAAAGGATTCATTTCGTCCAAAAAATGGAATTAAATCGTGAACATTTTCGTGCGATTATTTTTTACAACTTTCGACGTGGATTAAGTCAGCAAGAGTGCATGGATGAACTTAATTTAATTTTTGGCGATGAAACTCCATCAAGGACCACTGTTTATCGATGGTATGGTGAATTCAATCGAGGTCGTAGTTCACACCAAAACGAATTTCGTGAAGTTCGTCCAAAAACAGTTGTTGTTCCGGAAACCATTGATGCTGTGCGCGAACTGATATTGCAAGATCCTCATGTGAGCTATCGTGAGATTGAGTCAACCTTACACATTAGTGGGACCAGCATACATTCAATATTGCATAAACATTTGAATGTCAAAAAAATTTGTTCGCGTTGGATCCCACACAATTTGTCAATCGTTCAAAAAAAAGGCTCGTGTCGATTGGTCGAAAGAGAAGCTCAAAAAATAAGATCGCGGTGCTTCAAAACAAGTTTATGACATAGTGACAGGTGATGAATCGTGGATTTACGCGTATGAGCCCGAAAGTAAACAGCAGTCGACTGTAAGGGTGTTTCAAGATGAGCCGAATCCAACAAAAGTTGTTCGCGCACGAAGCACTTCCAAGCAAATGATCGCCTGTTTTTCGGAAAAACTGGACATGTCGCAACAGTACCACTAGAACAACGCAGAACAGTTAATTCTGAGTGGTACACAACCATTTGTTTGTCAGTTGTCTTCCAAGAAATGAGAAAAACCAACCGCCGAAGACGGATCACTCTTCACCACGACAATGCGAGCTCTCACACATCGGCTCAAACAACTGCATTTTTGACCACTCAAAACATCGATTTGATGAGTCATCCGCCGTTTAGCCCTGACTTGCCACTAAATGACTTCTTTTTATTCCCGTACGTAAAAAACAAACTGAGAAGTCAACGTTTTTCGACACCTGAAGAAGCGGTTGCTGCGTTCAGAATGCATGTTTTGGAGATACCTCAAACAGAGTGGAAAAAGTGCTTCGACAATTGGTTCAAACGCATGCAAAAGTGTATAGATCTTCATGGGGAATATTTTGAAAAACAATAAAGCGATTTTCGTTGATTAATATTTGTTTTTGTTCTCTAATCCAGAAATATAAAAGGCAGCCCTCGTACAAGATTTTTTCGTCCTGATAATCGCAGCATTGTCTGTATACGAAACTAAACATGGTACATTAAGATATCATTCATGTATAGTGTACAATTATGATCCTGTGATGATACTGAAAAATACACAATAGTCTTAACTTAACTTTAGATTGCGTGTTTTCTACGTAAGTATCAAAACAATTCCCAAAGATCGATTTTCTGACACTTTAGGGGGCTTGTTTATTATAACCCATATATTGTCGAAACATTCATCAATTTTTATTTGCACTCCTCCCCAAGATTTGTCCTTAGAGATAACCATAGTAAAGCCTTCATACCATTATACACTTTATGGCATATTCAAAAGATATCATTAATGTATAAAATGTACAATAGTGACCCCAGTATTGTTCCCTGGGGAACTCCTGTTTCTTAGCTAAGTCAGTGAATATAATTGAAATTGATTTTAACACTTTATATTATATTTTTTCTAAATTATAATTTTACTTTGCTTATAGAGAAAAACAAATCAGTGCTCAAAATGCCGTCAACTTTGAAAGTTCCCAACGAAGACATTCAGTTACCAGCAGTTGATCCGAACCTACTCCAGAAATACAAAAGGCGTGCGTCTAAAGGGAGCAACAGTTCTATAGAGTTGGCAAAGGATAGATTGTCCAAGATTTACGTAAAATCTTCATCAGACGAATTGGTTACTGTGCTGCAGTTAAAGTCAAAATCCGGTATATAATTTGTTTAATAGTTGCCATTTATTGTGTATATACTCTTAAAAACTATATGAATTGTAATGAATTTTTAAGGGCTTGTGAAATACAGTTGAACCTATACTATTCAAACTGCCAATTTGATTTCTCCATACTTGGTGTGCAACATATTTTTTAGTGAGAGTGTTTGAGATAAAACGTAGAAATTTATTTTTAATGTTGACGAAATGGGGCTTGAATTGAAAACTAGTTTCATGTCATTAAGGTTTGAATATGATTTGGGGCAAATGTGATCCAAGAACCGAGCTATCGTAGACTTTGGTGTGAAAACCCAAATGGGGTTTCGATGAAGCTCTAAACAGAAGTCCACGTTTTAGTTGGACACTTTCGATAGTGCCGTGGGGAACTCGAGCGACGATGTTAAGCAGTCCATTAAGGGCTTAATCAAAACGCCCCACTTTGAAAAAACATGTAGGTGCATTTGAAAGGCAATGTTTGCGATAGGCATTTCTCCGATTTCCTTCCTGATATAGGAAACGACTGATACCCGAAAACTGATGGCAAGATTTCAATTTCACCAGTTGCCTCAGTTGTATCAACCTTATAGCCAGAATCTATCCAGATATCCATAACTTACACATCAAAACCATGAAGTGGCTGAAGTTATACGTACTCAGAACGTTTTGACATACGAGCGCTGTGTTGTTTACAGGAACTTAAAGGATTCATCTTCGCCAAAAAATGGAATTAAATCCTGAACATTTTCGTGCGATTATTTTTTACAACTTTCGACGTGGATTATGTCAGCAAGAGTGCACGGATGAACTTAATTTAATTTTTGGCGATAAAACTCCATCAAGGACCACTGTTTATCGATGGTATGGTGAATTCAATCGAGGTCGTAGTTCACTCCAAGACGAATTTCGTGAAGGTCGTCCAAAAACAGTTGTTGTTTCGGAAACCATTGATGCTGTGCGCGAACTGATATTCCAAGATCGTCATGTGACCTATCGTGAGATTGAGTGAACCTTGCACATTAGTGGGACCAGCATACATTCAATATTGCATAAAAATTTGAATGTCAAAAAAATTTGTTTGTGTTGGATCCCACACAATTTGTCAATCGTTCAAAAAAATGCTGGTGTCGATTGGTCGAAAGAAAAGCTCAAAAAATACGATCACGGTGCTTCAAAACACGTTTATGACATAGTGACAGGTGATGAATCGTGGATTTACGCGTATAAGCCCGAAAATAAACAGCAGTCGACTGTATGGGTGTTTCAAGATGAGCCGAATCCAACAAAAGTTGTTCGCGCACGAAGCACTTCCAAGCAAATGATCGCTTGTTTTTTCGGAAAAACTGGACATGTCGCAACCGTACCACTAGAACAACGCAGAACAGTCAATTCTGAGTGGTACACAACCATTTGTTTGCCAGTTGTCTTCCAAGAATTGAGGAAAACCAACCGCCGAAGACGGATCACTCTTCACCACGACAATGCGAGCTCTCACACATCGGCTCAAACAACTGCATTTTTGACCACTCAAAACATCGATTTGATGAGTCATCCGCCGTATAGTCCTGACTTGCCACCAAATGACTTCTTTTTATTCCCGTACGTAAAAATCAAACTGAGAGGTCACCGTTTTTCGACACCTGAAGAAGCGGTTGCTGCGTTTTGGAGATACCTCAATCAGAGTGGAAAAAGTGCTTCGACAATTGGTTCAAACGCATGCAAAAGTGTATAGATCTTCATGGGGAATATTTTGAAAAACAATAAAGCGATTTTCGATGATTAATATTTGTTTTTGTTCTCTAATCCAGAAATATAAAAGGCAGCCCTCGTATCATTACAAATCCGTGAACACTGCCGTGTAGAAAAATGATGTTATAATGTCCTGTGGGTTCCAAAATACACTTAACCCACCCAAACCATCGCACTCACTTATCCTCAAAGTAGGTGCTCCAGTAATGCTACTACGAAATTTTAACCTGCCCAAGCTTTGCAATGGGACCAGGTTGTGTGTGATATATAAAAACGTGGTTAGAGGCCATTGTATTTTCTGACTATGCTCCAGGGAATTCAGTGTATATACTGCGGATAGCACTTATACTGTCGGAGTGTCTATTCGACTTTAAAAAACTGTAGTTTCTTCTTAAGGTCTGCTCCCCAATGACAGAGTTGGTCACCTAAAACAGCATGAATTGATCTTAAGGCGGTCGAGATGGAGTTTTACTTTGCCTACTCTAGAGTAAGCTCATCTAGCAACTTTGTTATTAGCTCCCGCTTTTATTTAACACTTGCGGTAAAACGTTATACCTAAATATCAGTATATGTGTGGTTATTGAGGTTTAATGATAAAGAAAATGATTTTGAAGCCTAACTCCCTTACTTATATCGTTACTTATCTTTAAGAATTGTTTTAATATTACCCGTCACTGTAGTTTTCATGTTATTGTTACAGTGACAGATAATACTTAATTATCCGGCCTAAAATCAGAATGAATGTTACAAAAATTCATATATATATAACTTGATAAAATTTATCAAAATACAATTATAAAAGAAACCTCAAAAGTTTTCATTGGTCCGGGCTGTGGAAAAAAATTGGCTCGAGGTCAAAGGTAAAAAAAATAGTTTTTGGCGATTTTCATTACAACTAAGTTTTTTCGCAAAATTACCTCAAGCAAAAATTGTAGGTATCATAAAATTCTCTAAAATAAAATGTATTATAATTTTTTTCCTTAGAGCCAAAAAAGGTATTTAATGCTAAATGTTGTCGCAAAAAAGTTGGACTGTTTTGTTCCCTGGCGTTATGGAGTATAGAGTTAAAGGAGGACAAACTTATATGGGAATAAAACTGAAAAAGTGTCCAGCGGACGCTTTCAAATAAGAAGTTCAAGAAATGACCAGAATGGCGCAAATGTGACCACAGGGTATGTTATGAAGTTAATTGTAAACGGATTGAAAACACAAATCCTACGGTTAGAAGTGAAGCTGCTGAAAAAGTGAGAATGATGTAATTATTAGTAAAAATCGTAAATAAAACGTAGAAAATCTGTTATATGAACTTCTCTTTGTAAATGGTTGTTTCCGTTTTTTGTAATATCTGCAAGTGATATGAGCAGGGCCGGATTTAACTTAATGCCGCCCCTGGGCAGCACAAAAAAATGCCGCCCCAATTCTGAAATTTAATTCAAAGTTATAGTTTATATACATACCTTTTTGAAATTAAAATACCTAATTTATTAAAAAAAATGTTTTTTTATAATTATAAATGTTACACTAAATTTCCGTTTTGAAAAATAAAAATATAACTTCAAAATATTTTCATTATTCCGAAAAAAACTGCTAATTTAATTTCTTTACTTCCGTCAAATAAAAAAATATTCCAAATCTTCCAAGAAATAAATTTATTAAATCACTTTGATTCTTTTACTTGAAGTGCCAAAATTATAAATTCACAAATAATGCACCAATTGAATTTCTTGAATTATCAATTACATAAAAAATGGTTAATTGAAAGAATTAATTAATTATATTGAGCAATCAAAAATTCATTTTCGAAATTTTGCCGCCCTAGAAAATTTGCCGCCCTGGGCACTAGCCCCGACTGCCCCCTAGTGTAAATCCACCGCTGGATATGAGTCTATAGTGTGTTAATTGTGATATAAATTAATAAGAGTGTGCCCCAGTTTTGACTTTTTATAAAATGGAGTGATTTTATAATTGTTATTTTTTATAAAACTATTTGAAACAGTTAAACATTGGGAAAAATTTGTATATTTGTAATATTTTTATACTTATTAACAAATAGATGTTGGTGAATTAGATGTAAATAAAAATTATTTATTTTTACATTCTTGTGTTCATATTACATATTTATTTTGAAAAGTGTCCCTTTACAAAGTTGGTGTTTCTACTTCCTTGTTCACCTCTCTCTGGATAAAAGGTAATTAACAATTCTTTTCATCACTGAATAAACTGCTATAATTAAGTTATCTTTTCTGTTATCATTATGGAACAAATTTCACTTGCATTTTATTCTAGGATAGTTTATTTTTCAAGGATTCTAACTGTTTCACACACTGGTTTTCCATATATTTTTCTTGTCTAGTTGGACAAAAAACTCCATTAACTACAAATAAATGACTATTTTTGGCATCTTTGTGCTGTAGTTGTATTTTAAATATTTCCAAAGGTAAGCCCCTGGAAAAATATCTTCAGAAGTTTGTTGAAGTTCTCGAGTTGATGGACAATGCCATAATCAGTTTAGTAATTATATAATAATGCGTTCTTCAGAGTTTAATTTATTTAGGATATTTATCTTGACTCCTAAAAAAATGTGCAAATAAAATTTTGCTTGTAAGTCATTTTTATCTATGTACAAGGTATTTCATTGACTTAACACTTTATTAATGTTAAATATAAATCTGGTTGTTGTACTGTGATGGTTAAATTTGCATTTTTTGGATGTGAATTATTCACATTAACCCAATTTTATTCATGTAGGTTTGTTCGTAGAAAACTGATTTCTACGAACAAATTACCCGCTCGGTACTAGTGGCTCCCCCAAATTGAAACCAATTTGTGGACACTTTTTCTTACACAGAGGCTACGTTCCACTTAGCGACCACAACGACCATGCTCACGGAAGAGGTTTTTCCCATTCCACTTGCTTGTGAGCGGTTAAATCATAAATTCAAGTGGATCAGTGTATGAAGCGTTTTGAGCGTTCATGTAAATAGGTTAACTTGATTTATATTAAAAAATATACAATTTAATTTTTTATATTTCATTTTAGTGGAGCTTTTAAACAATTCGAGTTTGAATATAAATGTCTTTTACGGCAGTTGGATATTTGTTGATGCGTCGCAATAATGCTTCAGAAACTACTTCATCTAGTTCAGATGACCGCAGTCGTCATGTGGAACGGCTGAAGGAGTATTTTGAGCATTGTGATCGCTAAGTGGAACGCACCCAGAGTGTGTCCTCCTTTTACTCATACCTGGCGTGTACAAATTGTCAAGGCCCGTCGTGCTCTAATGTTGAGTCACCATCTGTAGAGAACTCATATGCAAGTAAACTGACCCAATCGCTATTGGGTCAATTTACTTGCACACAAAATGAAGAATAAGAAGAAAAAGAAGAAGAACGATAAGATGAAGATCAAGAGGAAGGAGAAGTATCAGAAGAGGAAACAGTAATATTCGAAAATTATGGTTCAGATGAATAAATTTAGCGACTATTTTGTAGCTACACCGCTTTAATTTTTACCAATCCTTAATAATAAACCACGTAAAAAAACGGGCTAAGTACCTTCACCACTTCATAGATAGCGTGAAAACGTGTGCAAATTATTCAACTTTTTAAAGTGTTATATCTCTAAAACGGTGGCTCTAAGGAAAACAACATTTTGTAGAGAATTTCATGATCTACAATTTTTGTATGAGATAATTTTGCAAAAAAAACTCCTTTTTTTACTTTTGAACTCCACAGCCCGGAATTATTATTATAATTATAATGCGACCAATTTTACCAAGTTACACCTTCGTATGAATTTTTGTAACTTTGAATGTATAAATTGACCGGATAATAAACATTGCTCAAGTAACGTATCTGAGTAAAGGGGGTAGGAGGTTGACATGATATAAAATTGAAATTTAATCGAAGGTTTATGGAGAAACAAAGTTGTTACAAAGTATAAAAGGAATAAAATTCAAAAGGTTGGCCACGGGCAAAAATTCGTATAAAATAAAATGAATGTTGTGCCGCAGCCTTTGTCTATTTTTCCAACTTATGTAGAAGAAAATGGATATGATTTGCAAATCCTTACTCGAAAACGCCCAGTTTGATTGAATTTTCCCAAATAAAACACTTAGCTAACTCATCAAAATGTAGCTATTCACCAGGTTTCAGAAATATGGTAATACATTTCCAAAAAGAGATACGTAGACTAACACTCTCCCAGTTTATTTGTCTGCCCCGAACTTTTCGGACAACCCGTTACAATATAGCTAATCACAAAATTTTTCGTTATTCTTTTCACAGCACTACAAAGTATCAAATGGTCGGCTGTAGATATTTTAGACTTCCCTCGACCTAGAAACTCCACCCAATGTTCGATACTGAAAACCAGTTTGCCAAAAGGAACTCCACAAAGAAGCCAGGATTCGTCAATCAAAATACGATGCAATTGTAGCGTTGAAGATTGTGACTGTTCAGACATTCTGCCAATTAAAGGACTATCCCAAGGTAAGTCCGTATCGCCAGTAAATATTCGATAAGATTTTTTTTGTTAATAAACTCACTGACAAAGAAATTGCAGCACCCAGAAGATATTTAAATTTAACTAGTGGTCGTCCAGTGGTCGAAAATAATAATTATAATATAATATAATAATAATAATAAAAAAGCTCAAAATCACCATCCAAAGAGCTCTGTCGAACGTACAACTTTGCCACGGTATGAAGAAGGAAGAGGATTGACAGATCTAAGTAAACTATTAGATCAACAAATTTCTATTTTGCGCAGTCATTTCCAGAAACTCGCAGAATTTTCTGATCTACATAGAGTCATGTGCCAGGTTGATGACTCAACACCACTGCGACTGACACAACAACATGTCCAATTACACCACCAGACCACAGATCAGAAACTGCTGAAATGGAAAGAGAAGCCCCTTCATGGAAGACATATAAATGACATCAACCAAGATTATGTCGACAGTGCAGCGTCGAACTACTGGTTGATCTCTGATCATATGTTCCCTGAAACGGAAGGCTTTATATTGGCAATCCAAGATCAAGTAATTCCAACTAAGAACTACCTAAAGTACATCGTTAAAGACCCTTCCATTAACAACGATATATGCAGGTACGGTTGCCAAACATCTGAATCTATCCAGCATATCACAGGAGGTTGTCAAGCGTTCGCTGCAACTGAATACAAAGAACGACACGATGCTGTGGCAAAAATACTTCACCAGGAACTAGCACTGAAACATGAATTATCACAGTCGCTAAGACTACCATACTATAAATATAAACCAGAATCTGTTTTAGAAAATAACAACTACAAGCTGTACTGGGACCGCACGATACTGACCGATCGGTCTGTTGCTCACAATAGACCAGATATAGTTTTGGTAGATAAAGTCTCTCGGAGAACAACTTTAATTGACATAGCAATTCCCAACAACAATAATATAAATATCAAGCAGGCTGCGAAAATAACCAAATATAGAGATTTGGAATTTCAAATAAAGACTCAGTGGAACATGAACAACACGAACTGTACCAATTGTTATGTCAACAACAGCCATCTTGTTAGGGACAGCACGGACGGTCAGGAAATTCATGGGAAACTGCCGTCACGACTAACTAACTAATTTTGGGGGGCAAATTATAGAATGAAATAAAAATTTAATAATAAAAAAAAATTCAAACGCATCATGTAATATATCAAATAAAAGGTCTCATTCTGAGGAACACAAATATATTTTTTTCATATTTAAAACGATATTAACGAAAATATAGCAAAATTTACCCATTGCCCCCCCCCTTATCTCTGAAACTATAAAACGTAAAGTTTTGAAAAAAATTAGAGGTATAGGTTCTGACCTGAAGTTTACTGGAAAAATAAAAAAACCTCTACTTTTAATTTTGGGGGACAAATTACAGAATTAAATGGAAAATATAAAATTAAAATTATTTCTAACTCATCATGTTATATATATATATATATATATATATATATATATATATATATATATATATCAAATGAAAGGGCTCATTACGACGAAAAAAATATATTTTTTTCATATTTTTAAAATAAATTAAAAGATATTAACAAAAATATAAAAAAATTTACCCATTTCCCCCCCCCTATCCCCGAAACCATAAGCTGGAAAAAAATTTAAAAAATGGAGGTATAACCCCTCACCTGAACTTTACTGGAAAAATAAGGAGAAATCCCTAATATTTATTTGGGGGGGGGCAATTATAAAATTAAGTGGAAAATATAAAATTAAAATTGTTTGTAACCCATCATGTTATATATCAAATGAAAGGACTCATTATGACGAAAACAAATATATTTTTTTATATTTTTAAAATAAATTAAATAAACGATATTAACAAAAATATAAAAAAATTTACCCATCCCCCCCCCTAACCCCGAAATCATAAGCTGGAAAATTTTGAAAAAAAGGAGGTATAGTCCCTCACCTGAACTTTACTGGAAAAATAAGGAAAAACCCCTAATATTCATTTTGGGGGGCAAATTATAGAATTAAATGGAAAATATAAAATTAAAATTGTTTCTTACCCATCATGTTATATATCAAATGAAATGGCTCATGATGAAGAAAACAAATATTTTTTTTTCATATTTTAAAAATAAATTAATTAAAAGATATTATACAAAAATATAAAAAAAATACCCATTCCCCCCTTATTACCGAAACCATGAGCTGAAAATTTTTGAAAAAATGGAAATATAGCCCCTGACCTGAACTTTACTGGAAAAATAAGGAGAAACCCCTAATATTCATTTGGGGGGGGGCAAATTATAGAATTAAATGGAAAATAAAAAATTATAATTGTTTCTTACGGGTCATGTAATATATCAAATCACAGGGCTCATTATGAAAAATACAAATATTTTTTTTTTAATTTTTTTAAAATGAATATTTTAAAATATATTGAAAAAAAATTTTAAAAAAATTACCCATTCCCCCCGTTATTCCCCAAACTATAAGACCTAAATGTTTTTGTTTATTGGAAAAATATGAAAAAATCCCTAATTCTATTATTTGGCCCCCAAATAATAGAATTAAACGAAAAATAAATTATTAAAAAACCCCCCATAGTAATTTTAGGGACAAATTATACAATTAAATGGAAAATAAAGATTCAATTTTCAAAAGCATCATGTAGTGAATTACAAATATATCATATTTTTAAATCATTTATATAAAAGATATTAACAAAAATATTAAACATCGACTTAATTCCCACTTTAGAAACTACACTATTTAAATTTTGAAAAACATATTTTATTTGTATTTTTTAATGATTTGAATAACAGATTTAATAATTTATAATTTAAAACGACCTATTTTGCCCTTTAACTTCCAATCTACAGAGCCTCAAAACTCAGATAGTAGATTATAAAAGACTTCTCTAAAAGTTTATTAGTAAAATAAAATTGTGTTTTTCTTTGTGTAATATAGTTTCAAAATTCAGTTATATTATACAAAGAAGAACACAACAACAAAATAAAAAAACTAAAAGAGTCTGCTTTAATTTTGTTAAATGAAAACGATTGTATCGCTACTACCTCCTTAGAATTCAGTCGTTCCTGGTTGCCGATGATTAAGGAAGAAATTGCTAATGGTCATGTCCTTGTGAACAACCCAATATCGGGATAGTTCATAAGATTTTTCCTAGGTGTTCCCTTATGACTTTATTGTGATCACTGAATCAACAAAGTTCTTTGGTCGCATTTTTGGCGAATGCACTTATAACAAAGTCGCACCTAGGAGCGCCACATAAAATTCTGAAGATCTCCCTTTCAAATTCTTCCAATTTGAAAGGAACTTTGTGATTATATGATCTTTAGAAATTTCTGTGCTACCCTGTATATTACAAATAAAATTCTCTTAGTTACGTCAGAAATCAAATAATACACATTGTCAAATATTTTAATTTACATCTTAGAATTGTGCTTTTTTAATCCGTAGTTTCTTAACCATTGACAACGGGGTCTGATCTAGACCCCGAAACATTTGGAATATACAGCAATTTTCTTTAAACTGTGGTGTTATTTCCCAAGAAGCACTTAGACATTGAAAAATCTGCCACAAGTATCATTAAGAAAACAACGAACTACTGTATTTAATAATAACTCTTTATATTACTTGTATGTTTTTTACGAAATTCCCTTTGTAAACCTTGAAAAACTTAAATACCGTTTTAAACTTGGAAAAGCATTGAAAGTCCATTATTTTATACTTTTTTAGCTATAACAAACTCAGCTTGCATAGGAACTTTAAAGTTAGTTTAGAAAATTAAAATTTATACAAACTGTCAGGAGTTCAATATTAATCGTCGAATTTGGGGGGGGACAAATGATCACGAAAGTTGATATTAAATCTCACAGAAAATCTTTGTTGTCTACCCCATGATGCAAAGCGTGGGCAAATCAGCCAATTTGATCAAAATAATCCGATTCAAATGTTAAATAGAAAGTTGTGCGATTTGTATTTTTAACATTTTTTTACTTTGTAAATAATGAGTACATCATAAAATTATTTCGTGAACACCCTGTATATATCAAATGTTTTTGTTACAACCAGGAACCTCTACACAAAGTAACCGCATAAAAGACATCGAGACTTCGAATTCTGATATTCCTCAAACCAAACATCGTAACTTAAACGAAGACACGACTGAAGGTTCAACCAGACTGTCATTCCCAACGTCAGCTTTGAGGGCTGCTTCTTCAAAGGCGGATTCTTTGGACTTAATTCGTCAAAGATCCAGGTTGACTAAGCCAATTTCTCTCGGTGAAAACTTACAAAAAGTTGAAGAGCTCCTTTTGACAGAAACACAAAATAAATTGAGTGGGTCACTCAATCAAGAGACTTTAAAAAAGATGCCCAGGCGAACCAAATTAGGCTCGGATCAAAATACCACTAGTGGAAATATGTCTTCAAAAGGTAAGTAGTTTTTTCCTTTATTACTTTCCTGGCTGTGAGTTTTCTTTCCTTTAAAAAACACTTCTGAACATATAGTCGTTTAATAAATTTAA
Source organism: Octodonta nipae (assembly GCA_034190945.1). Taxonomy (NCBI): domain Eukaryota; kingdom Metazoa; phylum Arthropoda; class Insecta; order Coleoptera; family Chrysomelidae; genus Octodonta; species Octodonta nipae. The sequence continues at coordinate 3,482,656 of CM067222.1, forward strand.
TCTAAAGTTTTCAAATTGATACCCTGTATACGCTGAAAAAGTGTAATACCTTGAGAATCAGGTACAAAAGACAGATACACAGTATCGTATTTTCGGTACTTTTGCAGGGTACCTCAGTTATCATGAAAGGTGACAAGTTGCGGTTTTGCATGATTTCAGATGACCCCGAACAAAGCCAAAATCTTAACGTGTGTGGGGAAACTCGGATGGTCTAGTAGAGTTCAGCCTAGAAGTTGGATTTTCACTCAATTGAGGGATCAACTGGACTCAACTTGTCTGTGCAGTACTCAATCCAAACCTCTATTATTTGTAACGTATTTGAACCAATATACCCTTCTTTCTATAAATGTATACAAACGTATTAGTTGTTATTTACTGCTATATTTCTTATCTAATTAAAAATGCTAGAGCCTTAATTTAATATGGGGGTAATTTAAAAACATCGAATCCAACAATATTTTTAGCAAATAACAAACATTTCCCAACTTGACCATACAATGTACGGCAGCACACTCCCTCTAATGCACACATAGCGTGCCTTTAGGGGAAAATTCACTAAACCCCAGATATCCTAGATATCAAAAGGGTTTAGCTCTGTGGGAGCCATTGCCAGGTTTTCAGGACCGTGGTTAAAGTCGTGGCAGCAGTTTCCCATAAACTTCCTGACCGTCCGGGCTGTTCCTAACAGAACGGCTTTTTGCATTTGTTGGTAAAGATGTTCGTCCAGACCGAGGTATTTTAAATTGTTTAATAGATGTTTTGGAACTAGTCCTGTCGTTGACATATCAATTGGTATAGTTCGTGTGTTGTTCATGTCCCACTGACTCTTTATTTGAAATTCCAAATCCCTATATTTGATTATTTTCTCAGCCTGCTTGATATTTATATTATTGTTGTTTTCCGAGCGACTTTATCTACCAAAACTATACCTGGTCTATTGTGAGCAACAGTCCGATCAGTCAGTATCGTGCGGTCCCTGTACAGCTTGCAGTTGTTATTTTCTAAAACAGATTCTGGTTTGTATTTGTAGCATGGTAATCTTACCGAATGTGATAGTGCAAATTTCAGTGCTAGTTCCTGGTGCAGTATTTTTGCCACTGCATCGTGTCGTTCTTTGTATTCAGTTGTAGCGAACGCTTGACAACCTCCTGTGATATGCTGGATAGATTCAGATGGTTGGCAACCGTACCTGCATCTGTCGTTGTTAATAGAAGGGTCTTTAACGATGTACTTTAGATAGTTCTTAGTTGGAATTACTTGATCTTGGATTGGCAATATAAAGTCTTCCGTTTGAGGAAACATATGACCAGAGATCAACCACTAGTTCGACGCTGCACTGTCGGCATAATCTTGGTTGACGTCATTTATATGTCTTCCATGAAGGGGCTTCTCTTTCCATTCCAGCAGTTTCGGGTCAGTGGTCTGGTGGTGTAATGGACGTGTTGTTGTGTCAATCGCAGTGGTGTTGAGTCATCAACCTGGCACATGATTCTGTGTAGATCAGAAAATTCTACGAGTTTCTGAAAATGACTACGCAAAATAGAAATTTGTTGATCTAATAGTTTGCTTAGATCTGCCAATCCTCTTCCTCCTTCATACCGTGGCAAAGTTGTACGTTCAACAGAGCTTTCGTTAGTAAAACTCGAACTTTTCGTTGTAATATTTCAATGTCAGTCTTGCACCAACATTAATTATGTAGTTATCATTTTATGCCGAGATATAATAATATCTATGAATAGGAAAATTAAACCTTAAAAACTAAAATAAATTGTAAGTAATATATTCTAATATTAAAAATATGAATTTATTCAGAAATGAAATTTAGTATTTTCTATTAATCCAAATTTGTGTTTTTTTTAAAGATTCAAAGTAAACAAAGTGTTGCATGAGCTTATTGTTTTTGATTAAATATTTTCAGATTTCCAACAGTTCATATTATGTCTAAGTACTTCTTGGGAAATAACACCACAGTTAAGAAAATTGCTGTATATTCCAAACGTTTCGGGGTCTAGGTCAGACCCAGTTGTCAATGGTTAAGAAACTTGGATAAAAAGGCACAATTCTAAGATGTAAATTAAAATATTTGACAATATGTATTATTTGATTTCTGACGTAACTAAGAGAATTTTATTTGTAATATACAGGGTAGCACAGAAACTTCTAAAGATCATATAATCATAAAGTTCCTTTCAAATTGGAAGAATTTGGAAGGGAGATCTTCAGAATTTTATGTGGTGCTCCTAGGTGCGACTTTGTTATAAGAGGGAGCAAAAATCGCCAAAAATGCGACTAAAGAATTTTGTTGATTCAGTGATCCCTTTGAAGTCATAAGGGAAAACCTAGGAAAAACCTTTTGAACTATCCCGATATTGGGTTGGTCACAAGGGCATGACCATCAGAAATTTCTTCCTTAATCATCGGCAACCAACCGACTGAATTCTACGGAGATAGTAGCGATACAATCGTTTTCATTTAACAAAATTAAAGCAGACTCTTTTAGTTTTCTTTTGGTGTTGTGTTCTTCTTTGTGTATATAACTGAATTTTGAAACTGTATTTTATGACCAAGGTCCCAAGCATGTTCACAAATTTTGGATTTTTCAAATTGTCGTTTTTTATGTAATTTTTGTGTTCGTTTATTCGAACATTTAGAGGTCTAAAGGTTTCTCCAATATAGAATTTATTACATTCACAAGGGATTTTATAAATGCAATTTTTTGTATTTTGAGATGTTATTTGCTTTGGTTTTTGATATAATTGATTTTAGTCTATTTCTTGTTTTAATTGATGTTTTGATCTGTTTCCCACTCTTTTTAGTCTTTCTGATAGACCCTGTATGTATGGTAGAGTTATTGTATTAATGTGATTATCGTGGGAGTCAGTGTTGCTTGGTGAAGTTTGATGTTGGTTGTTAGAGTTTGTTTTTTCATATTATGTTATTTATTGATTTAAACTTATTTGGAATTTGGTTAGATAGTTTAAATCGCAACAATAATTATAGTTTTACATATATTTGCTATGAAATAATTAATCTAGTTTTATTGGTACACAGTTGCCACGAAATAGAACATTACTTCAACATAATGGGCAATTACTTATATCAGAAAAAAATTGTTTATAATCTGCAGTATTCTATTTTATATGTAAGTTACTATCATTTGAATGACATATTATCATATCCATACAAAAAACTCCACGCCAAAAACAGCATACTGTACTAAGATTATACTCAACCTTAAACTCAATGAATTACATAACATGAACTTTGAATAATAAATATAAATATCAGCTAAGTACCTTTTTTATTTTATTTATTTGTTAATTACAATCAAAAACTACGTCCTATTATGCTATATCAATTAAAACTCTATAACGATTTATTATAAGATTCAGTGGAGAGGAGACTATTGAATGAATGTCAGTATAATTGACAGACCTAAAGAATGATGATACTCAGATCGTCTACAATACAGTGGATCCACCTAAGTTAGAATCATAGACAAAATTTTCTTAATACATATACATATCTAGAAAACAAGTTATTGTATTCAACAGTAAACGAGGTTGGAGAAGCTAATAAATGACAATGATGCTTAAAAGTAAAATATCTTATTTTAGGCAATATCCAAAAAGTTAATTCGATTTGAAAACTATAACCAATTAGGCCATTGCATCACTAAAAATTTTAAAACAAATATATTTAAAAAAAACAAAAAGCGACTTCAAAAAAATTAATTAAAAAGCATGAAATAATTTTTTCTTACAACAATTAAATACTATTTCTGAAGTCGGTGCCAATTTGATATGCGAAGTACAACTTATAAATCTACTGCCCAAAATATTTTGACTTCAGCTTGGCACCAACTTCATAAAAAGTATTTAATTATTGTTTCTTTTTAAGTCGATTTTTTGTTTTTTAAAAAATGTATGTAGTTATTTAATATTAATGCTTTCAGAATAAATACTGAATGATTTCTACAAAAAATGGAAAGCCAAATATATTTTTTACCGAAGTTCCTCCGTAGAACTACGGCCAGCCATATACATTTTATTTTGGAAAATAAATATCCATGCGAAAAAGTCTAATGTAGTAAAATTTGGTAATCTTATAGCTAGATATAGAGTACTATAGATAGATACAGGGTACTAAGCATCTTTCGAGGGGTTGCTCCATCTTGTTAAAAATGTTTGTTGTTTATTTGAATCAAAGGTACGTTTCCAAATAATTCAGGTACAAGATATGTATGTATCTGTATCTCAAAAATTAATAGGGATATATAGAATTTCTGCCTAACTGCAATCTTTCCATGGGCGAATATAAGAGGGGGGGCACATACTACCCCCCCCGAGAAATTAAAATTAATGAATTAATATTAAAATGAGATAATCTTGACTCCAAAGGTCTAGAAAAAGATAATTTAAGTTTAAACCTCAGAAAGACTATTTTTAATTTAATAGGCCAAGAAGGTTCAAAATTATATTGTAGACCAATCAAAAGAGCAAAAATTAAGTGATAATGTGTAAAAAATACTATCAGGATACCGACTGTGCCATCACATTAACAAAGATTCGTAGCGATATTTTGCTATGTTTTCCACTCGCAACTATGGTTTTTACTTTGTTATAAACAATTGAAGCAAGAAAATTACGTTTTTTTTTCTTAGCATGTTTATAAAATCAAAAATAATAAACTAATCTCAATGGTGTCAACAGGTCAATTGTAATGCATGAAAATACCAATGAAATGAGCCCAGGCTCGATCCGATTGGATCATTAGTATCAAGGAAAAACAAAAAATGCTGAAAAATGTAGGATTTTTTTTTTAAATCGTATCTTTGTCACTTTAGAAGATGTAGAACTGGGCTTGTAGGAACTGATATTAATTTACATCTATTTTATGTATGCCAAAACCAGGCGCTACCGGTTTATGAGTTTTTGAACAATTGTGATATAAAGTTTTCTGTTCACTATTTTTGCATTTTGTCCGCATGCGTCATAGATAATCAAATTTCAATTTTGAAAAAAGTTGTTGACAGTAGAGGTGTCATTTTACAAAGCCTCTATTCTCATTTTTCACTAAATGTCTGTGAAATATCTGAAAAATGTTAGCAAACATGACAAAAAATGGGCGAGCGTATGAATGTATCCAAGGAGTGAGGGAAACACGGTTGTTGAGGGGAAGCGTATAGTAATATATAGTAGAGGCACATACATAGATCGTTTTAATATTTAAAATCCTCACAAGTAAGAATTTTTTTAATGACCGCTCTCCTTCGATATTCCGTAAACCCAAAATCCACAAATTAAAGCAAAAACGTTTCCGAGAAACCATTTAAATATAAATATATTAATAAACAAACAGTTCTCATTTGATATAATAAAATCGAACAAATCACTCTGTATAGAAGTTTTTCTAACGATTAAATTCTTTCACCATCTGTCGGAGTGACAGTTACTATCGATAATAATTATTGTTAGCAATTCCTCTCAACAACCGTGTTCCCCCCACTACTCGAACACATTCATACGCTCACCAAATTTTGGTCATTTTTCGTATATTTCAGACATTTAATGAAAAATGAAAATAGAGGCGTTGTAGAATGATACCTCTATTTTCAACATCTCTATTCTGAATTGATATTTGACGATCCATGTCGCATAGACATACTGCAAGAATAGTGGACTAAAAACTTCAGATAGCAATTATTCAAAAACTAATAAACCGATAGCGCCTGGATTAGTCACGCATAAGGTAGATATCAATTACTAACAATTCCCACAAGCCCATTTCTACAACTTCGATAGTGACGGAGTTATAATAATATAAAGAAAACTGCTAAATTTTCCAGTATTTTTTGTTTTGATTTGTTGCTAAAGATCTTATCGGATCGATCCTGGGCTCATTTCATTGGTATTTCCATGCTTTACAATTCACCTGTTGACACCATTGAGATTAGTTTATTTTTCATTTTATAAACATGCAACGAGTAAAAACGCAATTTTCTTGTTTCAATCGTTTATAATAAAGTAAAAAACCATAGTTGCGAGTGGAAAAGGTAGCAAAATATCACTACAAATCATTCTTAATGTGATGGCACAGGCAGTATCCTGATAATATTTTTTACATGAAAAAATCTCTATTGATTGGTCTATTTAGGTAAGCACTTATCTGGATCCGCCTATGAATCTTTCAGGACTGAGGTACCCCGCAAAAGTACGGAACACGGAGCACCGTTCACTAGTCCTGAAAATCTTAATATAGTGAAAACGTCGGTGAAGAACGTCCAATATGGTTTCAACATTCACATAATGAAATAGCAAAAACTAAAATTTGAAGAACACTTTAACCTTTTTTTTCAGATTATGGAAATTTAACTAGCACAACTGTGAGCAGTTCATCAATGCCACGTAGTCAGTGGACTCAGAATGGCCTCGAAATTATTTATTTACACAAGGCTGAAGTATCAGATTCAGATTCATAAGGAATGGCCAAAAAGGGGTGTAATAGTTTGTAAATTTTTACAAGTAAAAATAGTTTCCACGTAAGAGACCTTATTCATTTATTACAAATTGCCACCAACGATGAAGAATTATCTTGTGGTTTTCAAAGCCTATTAACTGGTGAAAATAAAAGGTGTTTTTTTAGACGTATAGAACTTTAAGTTGGCAATTTTAATCGGCGGCCATCTTGTCAGCTGTCAACTGATTTATTTTTTTCCTTCGGGAATTATAATTGGCCTTGAGCTACCAGGCTATGTCGGCCAGTCAAAGTGGGTCTTCTAGTGAGCATTGTCTGGGATTTTTAACCCATACCCAACTAGAATGTATTTATTAATGTATTCATCAGAAATTTAACGTATCGCAAAGCGCATATAGACAACCACAAATACCCATGGGCGTGAGCCGGACTCGAACCAGCTAGGCCAGAGATCTTAGTTTAGAAACAAGCGCTTCATCCGCTAAGCCACTGACCCCCCTCAAGTGATTTATGTTTAGTTTGGTTTGACATTTCATCATGAATAGACTGACGCCTGAACAACGCTTCCAAACTGTGCAAATTTATTTTGAAAATCATGGTTCTGTTCAAAATACGTAACGCGCACTACGTCCATTTTACGGTCATCATAATCGTCCATCAGAGCAATTAATTCGATTAACTATGCAACGTTTTCGCACCACGTTTACTCTAAATGATAATACGCATCCATAGAGATGTCGTATAGTGCGTACAGACGAATCGATTGCTACTGTAGAACGTAGCGTAGAGGAAAACCCGAATCAGTCTATCCGCCATCGTGCACAGGAATTGGATATGTGTCCATCCACTTTATGGAAGATTTTGCGGAAAGATCTTGGTTTGCGTGCTTACAAAATTCAACGGTTCGCATTCAAACTCAAAAAATAGGCTTAATGAATGATCCAGTCACGGACTTTTGAAACAAAGAAAGTGCCCAAAGAAGCAAAATTTAGCTTGTCTTATGAAACGCGAAATAAACCTAGGTTTTTAGAGGGTCCCCAGATTTTTGGTCTTGAAAGGGCAACTCTAAATTTTTTGTTAATACAAACAGAAGTTGCTTTTAAACATTTGGTACTATCTAAAGTAAATAAATATAATGATCTGGGGGTGGGAGTACTGCCTCCGCTTGGTGACGTCCAGTCTTTACTGTAGATTTTTTAGTGAACCAAAATATTTCACCAGTTTAGAACGTTCGTGTTCTGTCAAAATTACTCAAAAACTAAAATGGTTACGTAAAAACCACTACAATATAAAAAGTGCACCTTTTAACAAACTGTTTTATTTTTTTGTTGTTCCTTGGATAAAAATTACCTTTTAAAATTTGTAAACGAGTGCTCGATGGAGGTAGGGGTCGTGACCCCCTCCCCAAATCGTTCTTGTCATATTGATAAACATCCTACAAAAAATCGCGATTATTAGATCCAAAATGGAGCCTTTTAAACTGATCAATTTTTAAAAAGTAGGTTTTGAAGATTTATTATTTAACAAAATTTTGTAGGACTTGAAATTCTTTGCCAAATGGTTTTTGGATTATTTGGACAATGTTGGGACACTTAAATCCTCGTATAATATCTAATATTTCTCTCAACGCTCTGAAAGATTGAAATTATATGTTAATTTTGTATTTATCCAAATAATACATTTTCTATTTGACTTATTTTTCAGAACATGGCCACAGTTGGTATTTTACACATACTTACATATCTTATAAAGTAATTGCAATAATTTAAATAGGCAAAATGAAAATAAGTCAAGGATTAGTATGAAGTAGATAAGATTATATCGTTTAATATTAAGTAAATAAAATTATGGCAAATATTTCTATTGGGTGTTAACTACTAAAAAAATAGATAAAATTGTGGCTTTTTTTACCCGCCTTGTAGAATACGCCTCAGACGGACTCAACCGGAATCGAAGAACAGCCTTCATCTTCCTGGATGTGGCAAAAGCCTTCGACCGAGTATGGCATGACGGACTATTAGTCAAAATGGACCAATTAGGATTTCCCACTAACATCATCCAGTTAGTCGGCTCCTTTTTGAGACATCGAAGAGTAAGAGTACGAGTAGGCCAAGAGCACTCCAGATACCGGATCACCGAGGCAGGGGTTCCCCAAGGAGCAGTCCTGTCCCCGATGCTATTTTCAATCTACACTGCAGACATCCCAAGACCAGCCGACGCTATAATTGCCCAGTTCGCCGACGACACCGCCATAGGATGCCAATCTTTCAGATTCGAGCCAGCCTTGAGGCGGCTGCAGCAAGCCACTGACAATTTAGCTGAATGGTGCCTTCAGTGGAAGATAGCCATCAACGAGGACAAAACCCAAGCTCTGTTCGTCAACGGGAGAAGCCGCACGATCGTTCCGACAGGAAACCTGACCGTCAACGGCAGACAAATTCCATGGAAGAACGAAGTCAAATACCTTGGAGTCATCATCGACAAGGGGTTGACTTTCACGAGGCATGTCCAAGAGACTCGTAATAAAGTCCGGGCTGCCCGTGCCAAACTTTACCCCTTAATAGGAAGAGGAAGCAAGCTGGGACTCTTAAACAAGCTGACTCTCATCAAGACAGTCATCTTGCCAATGCTGACGTACGCTTCAATAGTATGGGGACACACCAGCAAGAGCAACAGGCAGGCCATCCAAAGGCAGGAGAACCTATGCCTACGCCTCGCAGTCGACTCACCCTAGTTCGTTCGTAACACGGTGACTTTCAACGATTTACGACACCAACCAGTGCTTGCAGAAATGAAGAGGAGGGCCAGAGAGGCTTACGCCAAACTGGAACAACACCCAAACCTTCACCTACGACAACTAATCGACTATGACCCCAGATTTATTGACAAATACAAACGGCCTAAGAACCAGCTCTGCCTTAGCGAAGGGGAAGAGGACGAAGAAGCCCAGAGATAGAGGACAGGTAAGTAAAAAATGAAGTATAAAACAATCTTTTTTTCAGGAGACAACAAGGGGGGCCCGGGGGGAAACCAACCTACCAAACAAAGAGAAGACAGAAGAACACACACCCACAAAACAAACGACGACAACGTGCACGCCCACAGAAGGGTACAATTAGCTATATATCATAGCAAAGAATGAGCCACGTAACACAAATAAGACAGTTGCTGTAGTACCAATAAGGTAAAGCAACGGAACCAAACCAAAGCCAAGCTATCCCAACAAGAAGACAGCGATTATGCAGAAGGAAAACTGCGTTAGCGTGAGGACCTGAGTTAAGTCTCAGGGGGTGGATGGCAAGGGGGCTGGAAGTGCTCATCAGTAAAAATTTTCTGAAGGGCAAATCTAGTTCCTGGGCTCGCGCATGGGTGTGTGTGTGTGTACCCGATTTTAAAAAAAGAGGGGTTCCTAATTTGTCTATATAAATGTTTTTTATGTTCGTGTTCAGCAATGACTCGAAACTGGCTCAAGGAATTTGGATCATTTAAATTGGATTCTGTTGAGGAAAATCCAGAAGTGGTCCCGTATTTATTTCAAGTTATTTAGTTTGTCGGCAAAAACTTGTTCTTACATGAAGGTGAAGGGGACGGTATTAATAAATATAAAACCCAAATGTCTATTCGAAAGTTGAAAATAGATCATAATTAAATCAAAATAAATGTGGATTAAGCAATTTCAAGATGCGAGGTTCTCAATATGTCTCTGTATCCAGTGTGTCTTCATAATCAAATAGAAAAGTGTCTTATGAATAATAATTAGAAAAAAAGCTATATTCTCCATAGAAAATTTCAACTAAATATGGAGCAACCACACTAAATGTTTTGTAACTGAAACCATACTGTATATCTACAAATAAAACTAAAAATTCAACTTAAGACCAAATTGACTAGTCTGTTTATTTACGGAGAAAAAGACCTTTTAGTCACAAAATTAATAGTAGAACAAAACCAACGTCAATGTGTTCTAATGATAAAACATGACTAATTGACATAAAATGCTTGGGAATTAACACCACAGTAATGAAAATTGCTTGATATTCCAAACGTTTCGGGGTCTAGGTCAGACCCCGTTGTCAATGGTTAAGAAACTATATTTTTTTATCCATAGTTTCTTAACCATTGACAACGGGGTCTGACCTAGACCCCGAAACGTTTGGAATATACAGCAATTTTCTTAACTGTGGTGTTATTTCCCAAGAAGTACCTACTTAGACATTGAAAAATATGCCACAAATATCATTCAGAAAACAAATATAAAACAACATTATTTATGGATGCGTTTTTGTTTTTTAAAACAAAAAAAACGAGAAAAATTGGTAACAATTCAGTTGCTAACCTTTCACATCTACCCATGAAACAGTAATTGCGACTACGGACAATATTGGAGGGAAATGAAAAACCTACAAAATGAGCTCAACCTCGTTAATTGATCCTTAGGTAATAGAACATTTACCCGAAATTCAAAAAAAAAAATCGTTTAAAAAAATAAATCCTGTGGTTTTTACAAAATCATTTTTAATATATGCAGAAGGCATAAGTTTAAGTAAAAAACTAAAATTTGCCTTCTGTATTCATTGAAACATACAAAATAATAGTAGGTACCTTTGTTTACACTTTCAGTACATTTTATATTTTATTATTATATAAAAATGAAATAGTGATATAAATAGATAATAGTTAATAATAAAAAAAATTGTTCTTCAATTAGTTAATAATGCAATTTTTATGGTGTTCAATCCAGATTCCTGTTAAGAAATTTTTTTATTAATAAATATTAATTAATGATAAACCAAATTTCTTTAAATATATCTTTTATTGAAACATTTACAAATGGAAAAATTGCTTACAACAGCCTTCGCATTTTGCATATTATGATTGTTCCGTCATTATCATCTGTGTCTAAATGGAGTTTAGGTTATTCCATTTTGGACAATTTATTACATGATTAGACATTATGCTAAAAATGTAAATGTCTCCTTAAAATTAAAATTTGGACTAGCAGTATTTATATTACCTATATGTATTTACACTTATGTTTTTTTTGGAATTTTAGGTAAAGGTTTCATTACCTAAGGAACCAATTAACGAAGTTGAGCGTATAGTAGCTAATTTTTTAGGTTTTTCATTTCTCTTCGACACAGTGTTGCCACAAGATTACATTTTTCACAATTTCCGCTTTTACGATTACATGTAACTTGTATAAAAAAGTTTTTAAGCATTTTTATGTAACTTTTGAAAAGGTTCTGCCTCTACTTTTATTAAAGAGTGCAATTTACAAATTTTAAAAATCACAAAAAAATAAAGGCATCCTGCAGTCTACAAAAATATATTATTAGGAACCTCAATAATCATAATAAAGTATTGGTATTGATTAAAGCATATTTTTTGAGTGTTATTATTGTAAACCATGTTAAGATTACAATTATTTTATTAATTATTACAAAACATATAAAAATTTTTACTAAATATAATTAAACCTTACGAAATAATCCAAACAATTTAAAAAACACTAATGATTTTTTAACAAAATTAAAAAGCATTATTATCAACAGAAATGATATACTAGTAAGTTTCGACATAGTTAGTCTTTTTACAAATGTACCTGTTGATAAATCATTACAAATTATAAAAAATAAATTACAACAAGATATTACATTACACAACAAAACAAAATTAAACATTGACACAATTATGGAACTAACCGAACTTTGCTAAAACACTACATATTTTCAATTTGAAGGAGAATTTGGTATGGCCATGGGTTCTTCTTTATCTCCTATAATCAGTAATATATTCATGACATATTTTGAAGAAAGATTTATCGGCAAATATAAGAATAAACCAAAAGTGTGGTGGAGATATGTTGATGACATTTTTGTGGTTTGGGAGTATGGTACTGAAGAACTGCACTCATTCCTAGATTACATAAATAGTCAAGAATCCACAATAAAATTTACAATGGAGATGGAAAAATTTGCATAAACTTGCTTATTTTGATGTACTTATAGATAGAACAAACACAATACGTACAAGTACTTATCGAAAACCTACAAATACTAATAGATATTTAAATTTTCACTCCAACCATCCCTTAAATGTAAAAAAGGTATTGTAAAGTGCTTATATGATAGAGCAAAAAACATCTACTTCAAAATGAATAAAATCGCAACAACAAACCAGCACAAATAACCATCACACTAATACCAACCAAACACAAACAGACAATCAAATTATGAACATAATTCCATATATCCCAGGTGTATCGGAAAAAATTAAGCGGTTAGGAAATAAATACAGCGTTAAAACTGTTTTTAAAACAAATAATATCCTCACACATACCAAACCGTTTAACGCAACCCAGAATTCTAAAAATTGTGTGTAGTGTTTTGTGTGACTGTGGCCATTCTTATACCGGTGAAACTTCAAGACCTTTAGAAGTAAAGAAAAAAGAACATCAATATAATATTTCCAGAAGACATGTGGACAAATCAAATTTGGCCAATCATGTATTAACGAGCACCGGCAGCCATAGGATAGACTGAGATAAAACAAAGATTTTGTTGAAAGCAGAAAATTTAAAAAAGAGAAAACTTAAAGAAGCCAGCTGTTTGATGATAACACTGAAATCGGAGCACCTTCAGCCGACCTTCATTTGGACTGGAGGAATTTACTTCTAACGGAACAAAAAAACGGTAACCTCAGCGTCAAGTGATCGCCAAACGACAAATTGTCAGTGTCAAAATTTTTTGACAAACAACAAATTCAAGATCAAAGCGAAATTTTTTTAGAAAAAACCTCGAAAACAACACTAAACGATGACAACGACTCCAGACTCGGAGTTGAAACGTCTCCATACACAGATAAATATTACACAATATACAATACATTACTTATATACAGGAATACTGGTTGATCATTTTGTAGACATCTCTTTCTCTCAGAATAAGTGTGAGGAAGAATCTCTGTACAGACAGCCAGTAATCCGGCAATTTTACGAAATTGCCTTACTACACTTTGTTCTACATAGGTATACAATTTTTAAATACTTATCTGTTACAGGAAAAAATTTGGAGAGAAAACCTTATGAACAGACAAAATAATTCAAGACCTCCTCAACACTCTTTTCGAAATTAATTATTTTCTTTTACTAGCATCTATTTCTTTAAGTGTTATTATCATTACTAATTACTGACTATAATTATCATGAGTGATTAAAAAATGGTTTAAAAATATCTTTACTGTAGTACAACTGTCTTAGGGCTAACATAAAAACATTTAATTATTTGTTCAATTGTTACAGAATTATTTAATTAAAAATTTAAAACTATAAATATTGATGTTATTATTCATAAAATAATTATTTTTAAAACTTGAATTAAATAAACATCTAAAATGTAGCAACACTGTTTCAACATTACTCTAGAACACGTTGATGTTGGTTTTGTTATATTAATTTTGTTACGTATTTTCGTAAATGATCTGGGCTAACTTGCTAACGAAATTGAGGAACCTATTGAGTCGTTAAATCAAGATTGTAAATATGGATATAATTTGCTATATAAAAATAATAATTTGTGACAGCCATTTTAAGTAAATATTTCGACTTAAGCCAACCTCTTTTTTACATTTTTTAACCCAACCTCTTTTTTAATATTTTTTAACCTAACCTCTTTTTAACACTTTTTAAGCAAAATAACCACATGGATCTTGTTCTCCTTGATATTAAAAAAAACGTCTTCACTGTTGAATTACAGCATCCACATCTTAGGCATCTACTGGCTGTGATACATTTTAAACTACGTATCACACCAGAAGTTCCTTCGAAGTAGATACCCAAATCCTATCTTCTTTGCTTCTGATGACTATGACGGGAAAAGGAACCCATTTCGTAGGTAACTACTGGCTGTGATACACTTTAAACCTACGTATCACACCAGGAGTTCCTTCAAACCAGATTCCCTGATAGTTTTTGAGGTTTCAACGTCGATGTGAGTATTCCTCGATGTGGTTAATCCCTCGAAGACCAGTCGAGTACATAGTGCTTTGCTGAACCAGCTTTATGAAGCTCAAAAAACTCATACAACTAGATCACCAAAGAACAATATGCCCGACAACTGTTGAATTGAAATGGCCAGCAAAAAAACGACGAAAATTAGCCTCCTTGCAGGCGAGTGTTCAATCTAGTCACATTTTTAAACAAGCCATGCAACCATAGACAGAACACAAGCCAGCACCAAGACCACAGCCATCTAGGTTAAGTTATACACAAAACGAAAAAAAAAACTGTTACTCAACATACCTGTACGATTGCCATTTCGTTCAAACTGCGTTCGAGAATAAACCGCAAATAAAACTTTCCAAAAATTACTGATTCTAATGAAAAAACTCCATGTTAAAAAAACCGTTTCTTTCCACACGTGGCTCTTAACACTGAATTCGCGAAGCAAATGGAACTACAATAGCGATTGGCGGGAATGAGACAGCATTCCTGTCATCTAGCGCCTGCGCAGTGCGACCATGTTTGGCGGGAAATCAACACCATGATTCTCCATCCTTCTCGCGTTACGGCAGGTCAGTATTTGAAGTAAGAAGAGTAACCCTCCGAGCGTTTAGAATTTAGGTACATTCTCATGCGAAAGTTCAATGGAAGGCCGTTCGGTGTTACCGAAATTCCATTGGCGTAGCACGGAACGTTTGTCGAATATAAATTTGAAAAGTAACTGGGGTTCGTAAATGAGATGAAAATGTGTATATGCGTTTTTCACCGATTGAATGTTAGATAATACAGTTACTCAAAGTATTTCTGTATTATGCATATTTGGAAAGCTGTTGGAAGCTATTGTAACAAATGAACTATTTTTTAAATAAAGGATGTACTAGAACCATGCCAACATGGTTTCTTTCGAGGTCGTTCTGTTGTTACTAACTTGGTTCCATAGTACAAGATATACACAACGCAATGGAAAATCATTGTCAAATGGATTTTGTGTATTAGACCAATCAATAGAGATTTTTTCGTGCAAAAAATACTATCAGGATCACATTAAGAATGATTTGTAGTGATATTTTGCTACCTTTTCCACTCGAAACTATGATTTTTTACTTTATTATAGACAATTGAAACAAGAAAATTGCGTTTTTTTTCGTTGCATGTTTATAAAATGAAAAATAATAAACTAATCTCAATGGTGTCAACAAGCGAATTGTAAAGCATGGAAATACCGATAAAATGAGCCCAGGATCAATCCGATAAGATCTTTAGTAACAGAGAAAAACAAAAAATACTGGAAAATTTAGCGGTTTTCTTTATATTATTATAACTCCGTCACTATCGAAGTTGTAGAACTGGGCTTGTGGGAACTGATAGTAATTGATATCTACCTTATGCGTGACTAAACCAGGCCCTATCGGTTTATTAGTTTTTGAATAATTGCGATCTGAAGTTTTTAGTCGACTATTCTTGCAGTGTGCGACATGGATCGCCAAATATCAATTCAGATTAGAGATGTTATTGTTCTATACAGAGTGATTTGTTCGATTTTATTATATCAAATGAGAACTGTTTGTTTATTAATATATTTATATGTAAATGGTTTCTCGGAAAGGTTTTTGCTTTAATTTGTGAATTTTGGGTTTACGGAAAGCGGTCATTAAAAAAATTCATACTTGTGAGGATTTTAAATATTAAAACGATCTATGTATGTGCCTCTACTACATATTACTATACGCTTCCCCTCAACAACCGTGTTTCCCTCAGTCCTTGGATACATTCATACGCTCGCGCATTTTTTGTCATGTTTGCTACCATTTTTCAGATATTTCACAGACATTTAGTGAAAAATGAGAATAGAGGCTTTGTAGAATGACACATCTACTTTCAATAACTTTTTTCAAAATTGAAATTTGATGATCTATGACGCATGGGGGCACAATGCAAAAATAGTGAACAGAAAACTTTATATCACAATTGTTCAAAAACTAATTAACCGGTAGCTTCTGGTTTTGGCATACATAAAATAGATGTAAATTACTATCAGTTCCTACAAGCCCAGTTCGACAGCTTCTAAAGTGACGAAGATCCGATTTTTTTAAAAAATCCTACATTTTTCAGTATTTTTTGTTTTTCCCTGTTACCAATGATCCAATCAGATCGAGCCTGGGCTCATTTCATTGGTATTTTCATGCTTTATAATTGACCTGTTGACACCATTGAGATTAGTTTATTATTTTTGATTTTATAAACATGTTAAGAAAAGAAACGTAATTTTCTTGCTTCAATTGTTTATAACAAAGTAAAAAACGATATCGCTAGGAATCTTTGTTCACATGATGGCACAGTCGGTATCCTGATAGTATTTTTTACACATTATCAGTTAATTTTTTCTTTATTGATTGGTCTATATACTGATTTCTCCCAGGCGTTCGATAAAGTACTTTGATGTGGCAGCTTGGGGATGTCGGTGTGCAAGGCAGGCTCTTTTCTTTCATTACATCATACCTGCAAGGCAGAATACAATACGTACAGATCAGGAACATACTATCGAATTGTATTAAAATTACGTCTGGTATTCTCCAAGGGTCCCACCTCGGACTACTATTTTCCTCCATCTTTATTAATGATATAGGCCAATGTTTTATGTACTCTATAGACTATATGCTGATGATCTTAATGTTTATAATACTGTAGTAAGTGTAGATGATTGTCCTAACTTGCAAGTTGGTTTAACTAGACTTGAGCATTACTGTGCCTGGAATAGATTGGTATTAAATCATAACATTCCTTTTGACTTCGCCTTTGGCATTAATATTTTACAGCATGTAACAAACATCAAGAACCTTGGTATAATATTGGATCCCAAACTTTTATTTGATTTACATGTTGAGAATATTATTACCAGAGCCTATCGCATACTAGTATTTATTTTAAGAATCATCAAAGATTTCTCTTCTGAAGAAAGCCTTATTATTCTTTATAACTCTTTCGTTAGAATTACACTAGAATATGCTTCCTTGGTTTGGAATCCTCAATATGTAAAGTACTTCGAAAGGATAGAAAGAATACAAATTAAATTTAACCAACCATTTAAATTATAATTTAAATGGTCGGTTTCACATATGAATGTAATTTGCCAAAATACAATCTGTCTAAACTTTCCACTCGTCGTGATATATTTTAGGTAATATTTCTATATAAATTAGTTCAAAATAAAATAGACTTTTGATATAATAAATAACTTACATATTTATTTTACAGTCTTAGGTATGATACTAATTCCTCCTACAACTCCTGTTTGTACAGGATGCTGAGAACGTACAACTTACATTTCTTGCATATTGGCATTTTCAGCATTTCCTTATATGCATTCAAAAACAGCGGGCTATTTGGTTGTCATAATTTAGGCACATATCTATGTAAGTAGCTTTTTAGTAGTTGTTTTTCATATATTTATTGTTCTCCATTAGCAGTTATATATATAAAGGGTGTTGGAAATATATTATAAAGTTGAATTATTATAATGAGTATTTTATTTTTATAAGTGTTACAAAGTTGAAATTAAACGGAATCACTTCATCTTGAGAAAAATTAGACCAAATATCCGATTATATGTATATATGTACGAGGGTGAATCAAATATGAACCGGACTTTTCTGTTTCTCGCCCTGTAGGTAATTCGAGTGGCGTGACGTCTCGATATATGTTAGGTAGGGATGTTTAGAAGAGGGGAGTTCGTCGGTTTGGCGAGGCGTAGTCGATGCGCTGTTAGTAGCATCATGTCAGAGCAAGAGGTGCATACGTCTGTTGGGCAACGTGTTGTTATCAAATTTTTGGCGCGAGAGGGCGTTAGACCGTCTGAAATTTTGCGTCGACTATCTGCACAGTTCGGCAATGAAACACTTTCAAGGACCCAAGTGTACGACTGGCACAAAAAGTTTTCAGATGGCCGAGAGACAGTGGAAAATGAGCCTCATGCACGCCGTCCCACGACAAGGATCAATGAGGCGAATATCTACGCAATTCGTGAGCTGATTGAAGGCGTACTGCTGATCGATTTTCTGCACGAAAGCCGTACAATTAATGCTGAGTAATACTGCGAACTACTCCAACAAGTGAAACTTGCCCATCGGCAAAAGAGGTGGGATATGTCTATCCGAAGTGTGATTCTGTTGCATGACAACGCTCGGCCACATACAGCTGAATTGACTCAAGGAAAATTGAACAAAATGCATTGGGAAACCCTTGAACACCCGCCTTACAGTCCTGATTTGTCGCCATGTGACTACCACATGTTTGGGCCACTTAAAGAAGAACTGGGAGGCCACCACTTTGAAGACAACGAAGGTGTAGAAACGTTTGTGCGCAATTGGTTATCGACACGACCAGTTTCATTCTTTGAGAAAGGTATTAAAAAAATTCCGATCCGGTGGGAAAAATGTATACATAAGAGAGGAGACTATGTAGAAAAATAATATGTATTAAAATTTGTATTGATCGTACCAATAAAATGTTTAAAACAAAAGTCCGGTTCATATTTGATTCACCCTCGTATGTACCTACCAACATTTTTGTTAAACTTTTGCATTTACGAGTAAAGCTCGGTCCCTGTACTATTAATTAAACATACAAATGCAAATTGAGTAAGTATTAGTATAAAATAAAACAGATTATTTTGCAATTTCTATTCAAATAGAACTGTCATTTATGTTTATTTGTTATATTAGCCTACCGGTTAACAGCTGAATTATTTAATTTTAAGAAATTTCATGTTAACTAAATTTTTGTCTTTAATATCCACTTACTGCCTCGTTACCATACCTTATATCATTAAGCTAAGCATTAAACATGTGCTCACAGATAAAGTCCTATTAATTACATATGAAAAACTATTTGAATTTTGTTAGGAATTGACACAATTTGTCGAATTTCGACAACTGGGCGATCGCTAGTACTTATCAACAATAACTAGGGACTTCTAGAAGGCCAGTTAATATACCTCTGTGAGGAATTCTTGCTGAAAAGTAACTGTAACTGTCATATCTAGCATCATCTTGCTAAAACCCAGTTTCTATAATTGTAGAAATGACATAGGAAAATCTCACAGCCTTGCAAAGCAAGGTATTAGGGATTAGCAGTAAATTTCATGATAAAGCCAGTAAGCGCTTAAAGATTATTGTAATTTATATTCATGTATCGCTAGTTTTATAAATTACCCAGAGTTGTAAGTACATTTAGTTTTGGTTTATTCCATGAAGATGGCAGCCTTGGTGTTAAAACATCGTTGAGGACAAAATTTTGCGTTCATGGATCTATGGTTTTCAAGATTCGATTGATCCCCCCCCCTAGTATAACGACATTCCAGGTCTTTGGGATATTTACTCTTGATCGGCTGGAAAAGATCGCATATTTTTGTTACAATTACCATTGTTTTTTCTATATACTTAATTTTCCGTACTTCATTTGTTTGAAGGCATATTTGAGTTGTTCGGTAGCTATAACTGGCATATCTTCTATTATTCCGCTGATTATTTTACTTTTTTTAACTGAAGCTTCATTTTGTGTATTAATAGGCTTGGTTGCCAATAATTCCAGTGGTTTATCCAGGAATCAGCGATCTCGATAGCTGGATATGAGAACATTCAATTCCCGATTAATTATCAAACATTTGGAACATTTTTATAAATTCCTCATCATTTCTTAAATAACAATTTTTAGTATATTGGCTATGAATTTGTTTAAATTGTTTACTTAGAAGAATTTTCTTTCCAACTTACTTCATCTCATTTGCCATTTTCCCTTTCATTTCTTCTAAAACATTTGAATTCCTCTCCTCCTTCTTCAGTTGTTTTCCATATTCCGATGCATCTAGTTTCAGTCTCTGTACCGTAGTCTTAGCTATTTGTTTTTTTCAACGGCCTTCTATTCCTTTTTGTGTTATAGTTACGAGATATCTTCTGAACATCCTGTATATCAACAGACACCATAATTTGGAGACAAAAGTTTACGTAAAAAGAAAAATACGCTATGAAAAAAAAACTCATAAAAAATCATATCAAAGGATGTTGCATTTATAGATTTCGGTTAAAAACACTTTTAAAATAAATTAAAAATAAAATATAACCAATTGCAATCTTTCATCTGTTTTTCATTTGTTTTGTAGAGCTAAGTTTTTGCAGAGTGAAATCATAATATTTTGTGACGAACCAAATAAGTTATTTACATTCTTATAGCTTTTGTTCTTATTTTCTAAAAGTTTATTAAATAGTCTGGACCAATTCCTTAACAAATCATTCCATCAACAAAAAATAACCTTGCACGATAAACATTACAGTTTAAATTGTAGGTATATACAATTTTTTACGGAGTGTACCATCTCCCCAACGATATAATAAATTTGTGGCGGTAGGTAGAATTTTGGGCAGGTAGGTATATGTGTACAAAGCATAAAATGTACGCAGTCAATGACATTGTGGAAATATTCTTGCTTGATCTGCTTTTGTATATTAGTTTTTGTGCCTAGGTTCAGAGGCGCACCCATCATAATTGGGCAAAATAAATTTGAACTTTATAAATTTATAAGTAATTTTGTAATGTAAATGTTGGTATTGATTGAAAAACGGTGTAATGATTTTGAAAAAAAAAAAAAACCAACGTTAGTAGGATGTGAACTTTGAGACAAATAATTTTCTTGTACTGAAAATAGTGTGAAAGCTTTGTCACAAATATATATTTATAAGCACAATGTTTTAAACTCAATACCGTTTCTTCATGTAGTAACTAAAGATCTAAATCTACTTATTAAATACCCCTTTCCATATAAAATAATACGCTACATAAATGAATTTACCCCACGAACTTTTTATAGCAAATGACTGATTGGAATTGGACGAATTCACAAGACAATTAGTTTTATAGGTATATGTAATGTAATATGTTATAATGAATACATATTTATGAGGTGACAATGTTCCAAACCATTACCTCTAAGTAGTCATAATTCTGCATAAGACTTTCTGAAAGTCTTATTTTTCATGATCAAGTTTAAAAAAGTGCCAATAAGTTAATATATTTGAAGACGCGAGATGTAAAGACCGACATCTAGGATTTTCGGGGTAACTAGCACATAGAGGTTCCGAATCTGGAGCTGTTCCATGTAATTGCTGTTACCCATAATTCCTAGGTTAGAATATCACGATGAAATTTTCAGTTTAACTTCACCTGTAAGATATTGAATATTCTCTTCGAGGTGTCATTCTTTGGTACGCAAGACAATATATATTGTTTCTGGTTAGAGAACCTTCATCAGTTGCGCTTCCCACAATTGAATTTTCGAAAGAATTAGCACACAGAGGTTCCGAATCTGGAGCCGTTCCGTGTAATTGCTGTTCTCCCTTAACTCCTAGGACAGAATATCACGATAAAATTTTCAGGTTACTTCACCTGTCAGAGATATTGAATACTCTCTTCGAGGTGCCATTCCTTTGTACGCAAGACAATATATATAATATATATTGTTTCTGGTTAGGGAACCTTCATCAGTTGCGCTTCCCACAAGTGAATGTCTTCTCGAACACTGCATTATGTATTTTATACATATAGTTAATTTTGAAGACGCGAAATGGAAAGGCCGACATCTAGGATTTTCGGGGACTCTAGCACATAGAGGTTCCGAATCTGAAGCCGTTCCATCTAATTGCTCTTACATTCAATTGTGGGAAGCGCAATTGGTGAAGGATCTCTAACCACAAACAATATATATTAGACAGTGATGGGCAAATGTGTGGAACCAAGCTTAAATATCTCCGGAATTATTAGAGATATCAAAATGAAATTTAGAAGGTGGATACTGCAGTAGATTGCCTATTTGTTTCCAATTTTTTTTACAATTTTGAACTTCCCGTTTTATCGTAAGTAATGTCGATTTTAAAATTTGCAATGAAACACCCTGTATAGTATTCTAGTTTCTGATGAAACATTTTATTGCGAATACAAAAATTTCGGGTTTGATATTGTTTACTTCAATACCTACCTAGATATTAACAGAAAAGTAACTAAGAAAAGGAAAAATTCGATGGGAGCTAAACTCTGCTCAGATTTCATCTACGCCCGATATAAACAAACCGCTCGGTAAGGATTTGTATTTCTGTTGGCCAATCGGTGGCATTATACCGTCACAGCCAACAGCACTGCTTGTTCCATAGTCAAATACACGTGCGTTTGTTTAAATCAGGCGCAAATTAAATCTGAATCAAGCTTAGCAGTCCATGAAATTCATTGCAGAAGTGACAGTAGTTGTCAAAATAAGTTATTAGTTTTTTTTATTTGAACGTAAAATGATTGTATTGTTTTAATTTGATCGTAAAATGGCCGAATTAAGTGAAAGAGAAAGAATAGAAATATTAATGATGATTGGGTATGGGGAGAGGAAAAGGAGCTTAATCATACAATTGTATGATTAAGCTCCATCGGACGCGAAACAATTGTCACAATTTTTTAAATAAAGTGTAAGTTTGTAATAAGTGTGTTACTCAAATCATCATGAATTTCAACTTCCACCAAGTATCAGCCAACTCAATCCAATAGCTAAAGAATTAAGAAATGATAATTCAATCAAAATTTTACCTGCAGACAAAGGCAATGCAACAGTGATTTTGAATAAAAATGACTATGATGACAAAATTATGAACATAATTAATCAAGGACAATACACTAAACTAAACAAAGACCCGACAAGTTCAGTAGAAAGCAAAATATACCGTTTACTCTACAGTCACAAACACGAATTTACAGACCAAGAACGCAAAACTCTCACTCCACATTATACTAAACCTCCACACTTCTATGGCTTACCAAAAATTCATAAACCCAACATCCCTTTGAGACCAATTGTCAGTTCCATAAATTCTCCATGTAATGAACTTTCAAAATTTTTGCTGAAAATTATTTCTCCACTTACAGGTAATTCAATTTCTCATCTTAAAAACAGTGCAGATTTCTTAGAAAAATTGTCTCATATACAATACAAAAATACATTTACACTAGCAAGTTTTGACATAGTAAACTTATATAACAATGTTCCCGTAGCTAAAACACTTCCTATAGTAAAAGAATTATTGGAACATGACTATTCACTTCATCAACGAACTCGTTTATCTATTAACACAATAATGGAATTACTCACTTTCTGTACGAAAACAACTTACTTTCAGTTAAACGATGATTTCTACCAACAAGATTTTGGCATGGCTATGGGTTCTTGTCTGTCCCCTGCCTTAAGTAACATCTTTATGGACAAATTTGAAGAACAAATGATTTTTTCAAAAGAAAATAAACCGTTGGTGTGGTGGCGTTATGTTGACGACATATTCATTATTTGGGAACAAAATCTAGAAAATTTGCAGGAATTATTAACCGACATAAACAACAAAGAACCAACCATAAAATTTACATTAGAAATCGAACAAAATAACAAACTACCTTTTTTGGACATTTTAATAACAAAAACACAATCTTCATTTGAAACAGAAGTTTACAGAAAACCAACTCACACTAACAGATATCTCAATTTTAACTCGAACCATCCAAATACGGTAAAAAGAGGTGTTATTAAATCTTTATATGACAGAGCAAAGACTAACTGCTCAGATACTACTAAATTCAACAAAGAAAAATCATTTATACAAAATGTTCTAACTGCAAACAATTACCCTCAAAAATTTATTAACAAAGAGTTAAATAAAATTGAGCACAAAACAACTGACAACCAACACCAGACTTCACCTAATAATACTGACAACCAGGAAAACCACATTATAACAACAACAATACCATATATACAGGGCCTGTCAGAGAGATTGAGAAGAGTAGGCAACAAATTTAACATCAAAACTACATTTAAAACAACAAATACGCTTAAATCTATTATAACAAAAACAAAACCAAAAAACGCTACGCAAAACTCAAAAAATTCCATTTATAAGATTCCTTGTGAATGTAATAAGTTTTATATTGGAGAAACCTCTAGACCTCTTAATGTTCGAATAAATGAACATCAAAATTACATAAAGAAACGTCAGTTCGAAAAATCAAAAATTTGTGAACATGCTTGGGACCAAGGCCATAAAATACAATTTCAAAACACAACAATATTACACAAAGAAGAACACTGCACAAAACGAAAACTAAAAGAATCTGCCTTAATTCTGTTAAATAAAAACGACTGCATCGCTTCTACTTCCGTAGATTTCAGTCATGTCTGGTTGCCGATAATTAAAGATGAAATTAACAATGGGCATATCCTTTTGAACAACCCTATATCGGGATAGTTCATGAGGTTTTTCCTAGGTTTTCCCTTATGACTTTAATGGGATCACTGAATTATCAGAATTCTTTGGTCGCATTTTTGGCAAATGCACTATCTTAAAAAGAAAGTCGTCCCTAGGAACGCCACAAATAAATTCTGAAGACAATTTTTCAAGTTCTTCCAACTTGAAAAAATTTTCTTTTGATTTATAATGATCTTTGGAATTTCTTGTGCACCCTGTATATTTAAAATCAAAGAAATTTTTCCATAGTAACGTAAACATAATTGTCCAAATAATTGTCATATATTTCAATTTTACTTTATAAATTTATATCCATTGAAAACGAAATCCGACAGGATTTTGAAACGTTTGGTTTTAAAATATACACAAGTTTGAACTCTGATGTGGTATTATTCCCAAGAAAATCTAAAATAAACCAATAGCTTGGATTCCTGAAATGATTATTTGGCGTGTAGTTTAAATCCTGAGTTCACAAATTTATACCATTATAATTTTTCATATTGCATTAATTACACCTGCGTTTTATAGCACTAATATTTACAAAAATAAACTGTGCAATATTTGAAAAAATCTGCTCACATAACCTAAAAATGGAATGTAGGGCATTTAATTTCTGTGTTCATAACACGAAAACGAAATTACGTACATATTTGGACCTGTCCTCTTGCTTGATCCTCGATTACGTTAATTTTTGGGACAACTGATACATTTAACGAAACCACTGATGTAGTTTAGAAATAAACAAATGCTAATTACAAACAAAAACATATATTGACAATAAAAATTATAAAATTATACATAAATAATTGTAAGTCACCTATTAAGAATATCCTGTATTTCCTGAAAACTTTTCCCTTTGGTTTCTGGAACTACAAAAATTATAAAAACTAACGCTAAAGCGCAAAACCCCGAAAACAACCAAAAAGTCCCTCCCCGTCCCAAACTGTTGTTCATATCGTTGAAGAACTTGGTAACCAAGAATGAGACCAGCCATCCAGTGAAACCCGTCATAGTAGCTAGTGAAAACTTCACGTTAGACGGCAGAATCTCCGAGGTGATAGTATACGGCAAAGGACCGAATCCCACATTGAAAGTTATGGTGTAAATCATCAGGCAAAGAATTGGCAACCATGTAAACTGGTTCAAAGACACTGTGGACTTATCCAAGAGATAAAAGTACAAACCCAATACTGCTTCGGAAATCATACAACCCAAAGCCGACAAAATCAACAGGAACTTTCTACCTTTCCGATCAACAACCAAAGGTCCACCGAAGCTAGCAAGGAACAAAACCACCCCGACTATAATAGATGAAACGTCTGCTGAAACGTTCGTTCCAGCAGCTGCAAAAATGTACTCAGTATAAGCCAGGATCGCTCCTAGTCCTGATAGTTGTTGAAAACTGCTCAATCCTAGCGCTATTAAAAATCCTTTGATCACATATTTCTTCTTGATGGTGTTCAGGACGTCACCAGTTCTGTTTTTTGATTTTTCGTTTTTGATTTCTTCAATTTCGTCGCTGGCGTTGTAGTTGAGTCTACCTCTTCTTAAAATCTTTAGAGATTCTTCAGCCTTGTAGTCGTTTTTGTTGACGTAGTAGTACGGACTTTCGGGGGCGAAGTAGAAAAATAATACGAAAAATACTATCGGAAATACAGACAGAGCTAAATTGAAATAAACAATAGGAACGTAAGGGCCTAGAATGTAAGGAAACAAATCCCCGAAACTAGCGAAAGTACTATACGAAACTAGAAGCATACCGCGATAGGAATCCTCGGAAATTTCTGCCACATACATTGGTAATACTATATAAACGGAGGAGAGCGAGACTCCTCCTAAAAACCTACCGATGTAGTACCAAGCGATAGTTTTGGAAAAGGCGAACATGAAAAATGACACGATGTGGGGTAGTGCTAGAAACAACAGTACCGGTTTTCGTCCTATTTTATCAGCTAGGTAGGCAAACGGTAGAATTCCAACCATGGCACCGATGTATTGTAGTGAACCGATCCATGATTCTTCAGTCTCACTTATTGGTGATCCAAGAGGGTTAACTCCTGGATCGCTTGAGTTTAATTTGGGTAGTACGGGCGACGACCACGTTAGAGTCGTGTCGCCTGTCAGTGCTAACAGATTGCCTGAAACAGAGAAATAAATAAACACTTCAAAGAATGATTTATTTTTATTAAACTAAAGTGTTTCACTGTTATAACCACGTGATGTGGCTCAATGAGATAACAAAAAGGTAAGATAAAACAAAATTATAGAGCAGGTGATCAATGATTTTGGGTCTTCTTTAAGTAATTGACTAATTATAATTGTTTCTACAGATTTTTTTGGTACTTATTTATGAAATAGATTTCGTTCGTTTTGGAATAAAAAATCGCGAAATCGTATTAAGGGGTAGAAGAAAAGCAATCTACTAGCAGTTTAACTTAAAATGATCTGTATTTATCGCTAAATTATTCAGTAATACACTAGTTATTAAATTCACATCTTTTGGTTAAACACATGTAGGTATTTACATAATAAACAAACTCCAAAGTATTATTTTTAACACAAAAACTGCCCCAAACTGCACGATTTTATCCAAATTCTACTATGCTTAGTGAGTGACAACATCAGTAATCCTGAAGAAGATGAATGAGATCTCATTGAAACGTCGAAAAACGGTTTTTTCTAAGACAAACAAGAGAAACATACGAGATCCCCGAGAACAGTCAATTCATCAGAAGTAACATATATAAGGAGGAAAAAACAACATCCATTGCTGAACACGCCACCACGATGTCACACCGAATAGACTTTGAGAACACCAGAGTACTGGCAAATATAGAACACCCGAAATCAAGACTAGTAAGAGAGGCAATTGAAATAGCGAAGAGGCCTCACAGTCTAAACGCACGCAATGTAACTCAGAACTTATCGAATTGTTGGAAAATTCTATTAAACACCCTACCGGCCCGGACCCGTCCAATAACAACTCAACCGGAAATAAATCAGCAGGCGGGAGGCGTGCCCACTGAGCGCCAAGGGCCAATCACACGCAGCCGTTCACGGTGCCAACCAATAGGCGCCGAGCCACGACTATATAACAGCGCGAGCGCTTCTGAAAATCTTAGTATTCGAGTAACTAGAAGCGAAAGCAGAAGGCTACGAGAATTATGCGAATCGACCTGAAGAGGACAGATGTAACTCTGCCGAAACGTCGTCATTTTACCATCGATCCGGCAGGGATCAGTTATCAACTATGCGGATGAATTCCTTAGATCTAAACTGTTATTAAAATATATGTACTTACCGGCACAGGCGACCAAATAGACATAATTCAGATGCCTCATGTATCCCCCAGTCTTCATTGTAAAACTGTTTTCATTAAGAATTCTTATCTACAGAAAAAAAAGTAAATTTCATAAGACATGGAACTGCTTAAATCACTAGTATTTGATAGAAGTAAAAATAAGTAAAATATTTCTAGAAATTCTTGTAACATGTATACAAAAGCTCCATTAATTAATTAATTGATTAGTCCAACAATATTTGTAAGGGTGGATAGGTTTGTTAGGACCGACAAATTTACATTTCTATTCATGTAGTTCCAGTATACTATAAATATATCACACATTTATTTTTATGAAGGAAAAAATAACTTTATAAATTGGAATTTCGAATTAAAAACGTTTCAGAGGGGGTTGACCCCCGCTGGTTATCGATTCGATTTTTATATTAACATAACTGCAGCGCTCTGGGGAAAATTGTAATGAGTCATATCATGTTAATTTTGAGAGTAACACGGTCTTAAAACCTTTGATTAAACTCTGAAGGCATAAAATCGGGTTTTCATAAATAACTAGTTTTTATTATTTTTCGTTCGTTCTTTTAAAAAATGACAACAGTTTTAGAATTACCTTAAGGAAAAAAATACCATTTATCCAAAAAATGTGACTTGATACGTTTTTTGCTAGTGTATTTGTTCGGTTGTTAGGAAACAGAGAAATTATGAGTGCGGCAATTTTTTGTTCAATTTTTATTCAAATAGAGGTGTGTTCAAAAAATATTTAAAAATGTTTAAATTTTGCGGGTTTGGAGAGTCCGATAATTTTTTTTTTATGTTGGTATACATGTCCCTGAAGGCGCTAAGATTAGGCCTGTTTTTATGAGCTCTGTGATTTTCGATTGTTAAAAAAAATTAATTAAAGAATTTGTATTAAGTTTTGCGTAAAAAATGAAATAAAGTGTTACAAAGTGTGCGGAATGTTAACAAATGTCTATGGTGAGTGTGCTATGAAAAAAAAGACAAGTTTTTACGAGAGGTATAAGCGTTTTCAAGATGGCCGTGAAGACGTTGAAGATGACGAACGCCCCAGTACATCAATAACCGATGAAAACGTGCTTATGCCATGGCATTTTTGCGAACGTTTTGGGTATAAAACACGTGGCAGCAAAATTTGTTCCAAAATTGTTGAATTTTGAACAAAAACAGCGACGTATGGGAGTTGCTCAGGAGTCACTAAATGAAGTCAACGTCAACTGAGATTTGCTCAAAAGAGTAATAACAGGTAACAAAACAGGGGTTTATGGATATGACGTCGAAACAAAAGCTCAATCATCCCAATGGAAGCATTCTGGCTCTCCAAAACCGAAAAAGGCTCGTCCTATCAGCTCTACCCTCCATAAAAAATTTAGAGTCATTGGCCCATTTCTCAAGAAGGTAATTAGAATACTGGACTGTCCTCTATTGATGAAAATCCTGTAATATATTTACTGACGGCGGTTTACTCTTAAAATTAATATTTTGTATGAAAAAGTGATAAATACAAGAAATTGTGGCTTATGATGGGTAACACTTCAGATTTTAGAGTGTTGACACCTTAACACACGAGCACAGGAGTTAAACAGTTTACGACACAATTGTTTATAGCACAATAAAAGAGTGCAGTTGATAAAAACCAGCTTTATTATTCTTATTTGTTTTCTAGGCAATATACGTAACGTCTTAAAAAAAATAAGCGTTCGTAATTCACCCTATTTTGAGCCTTATATACAAATGAAACAAACAAAAACACCTACAAAAAATTATATTCTAATTTACCAAAAGTATAGTTTTAGGTCTACAGGGAACCTCATTTACGAATACTTTAATTACCGTTTATCTAAGCTTACTTATATCCAGGAATATTTAATTTTACTATACAAGAGTGGAATTAGTCTTTTTATATGTCACTTCCATTCGTGTGAATAGGTTGTTAAATGCATTTATTGTTTTATTACTAATAAAATCCTGAACGCCGGTAAATACTAGTTAATTGAAAAACAAGGGAGGGTTAATTATAGATACAAAATTTTTTAAATTAAAATTTGTTAAATTTTTTCAATTTTGTAAAATATAAATTAAGATTTTTATTTCATTTTTTAGATTGTTTATTTAAATACATTCGTTGTGGTATTATGTTAGCGGTTAGATTCTAAATCTTTAAACTTATTTTCTGTACAATGAGACATAATATAAATTGTTATTTCTTGTGTCAAATAACATGTCCTATCGATTAACACTTCTTCCTTGCTCTTGCTTTCTGGTTAGCATTATTAAGAACAGCATACTTCATTCAATAACATATAACACACGCACGGTATACTGACAAACAGATAGCATTAGTTTCACCACATAAACCAAGCACATAAAAAGATTATATAAACGGGGAAAAAATATATTACCCGTTATGTAAATTGAACTTTTCAGTTTACTTTTTAAGTTCACTTTTTTACATAGTTTTGTTGTTGTCAATGTTGGCGTTTAGGTTAACGATAAATTGATTTTTTTTTTCTGGACAGGCCTTCGTTATAATTTATTATATCATATCCAAATAAATTAAATACCGTTGTATTAATCTGAAACATTATGCGGTAATAAACGATTATTCTCGGTGTATTCATGATGTGGCGTTTGAGCACCAATTCTAGACTTTCCAGTGAAACTAGATATTACGTTTATACTTGTATGCCACACAATTAGCCAAACCTGTCATTTAACGAATAAAGAAAATGCACACGATATACCTAAAAACAGGCGGCACAGTTCAACGCTTGCTCCCGATGTATTTTATCTCTTACCTATCGATCTGAGCGGCGGACATTCGACACATCCTTTCTCATAAGCATTCGCCGGTGAAAGCACACATGACACATGAATCAATTATATCTGTTGTTGAAGATAGCCTGGTAGAAATTTGAATCAGGTCGTTCAAAACACTAAAACAGATGCATTAGTTTCACCACATAAACTAAGCCTTTATCATATAATTACCTGTAAATTAAGATAATCACCACATGCAGAACAATGCGGTAATCTGATTTATAAACGCAAACCTGTCTATTAAGATTTGTTACAAAGGCAAATAAAATGATTTAAAATGCGATTTGGACATGAATTTCTTTGAGGTTATTGATATAACATTGACGTGACATTCGCAGTAGTGAATTATGTGTTGCCTACATCTAGACGTACAAGATTTTTACTTTTACTATTTTATTGATATTCCAAATAATTCGTAATTTATAAGTCCAGGAAATAAAACACAGATATGTAGAACAATCCGGAAAATGATTATGTATGCTTTAAAATGAATTTACTCAATAGTTTTTTCATAGTGTTATAAAATTCCGACAAAAAACCATAAACATACCATCGACTGATGTAATAAAAAAGGGACTATCCTGAACCACATCCTGAACTTTCGATGGACACAAAAACCATCGACCTCGAAAATTGAAGAACGCTCCTACAACAAACGAATAATCCAAATAGATTATAAATAGGACAATTGCATCAATTTAAAGAGCAAAATTTAACTCATTTTCGGACATAAAATTCAACAGCAATTTTGAGTTTAAATAATTTACTTTGTTTGCTGTTAAAATTATGTCAGATATGACTTATAAACTATTATTAACGTGATGACCAGGGTGCATTAATACACCCTGGTGATAACCTATGCGATTTGCTGTTGAATTTTATGTCATCTAAAAATCTCTATTGATTGGTGCAAGTTGTACCTGTCGAGTAGTATTATTTATTATTTTAGTTTATATTGCCTTGTGAATTGTAATTATAGAAATCAGCTGTAGTAAATAAATAGTGGATTTATTTTGGTGTAAATTAAGTCTCAAAATTAAAATGAATATCTGTGTATATTTAATTTTGAACCCACGGAATTTATTACAATATATTGCTGTATGAATAGTAGGTTGCCCCCATAACTTCTGTAGTTTGATAACAAACACACAATTGTATTATGTGTTGTTCCAATAATCTTGTAACTTATGGCCTACAACCCAGCAATGAAAACCTATACATATTTTCAGCTGTGAAAAGCCAAAAGAAGCTAAATCTGGCGAATATGGAGGCGGTTGTAATAATTTGTACTTTAATTCCCTGATATTCGCGATGTTTTTTGAGTTTTGTGAGAGGAAGCAATGTTGTCGTTTTCTTTAGTAAACCAAGTCGTTTTTCACGAATTTTTACATACACTCAAAATAAATATTCAACACCACTGAATATGTTGTATTTGTTTTCTAGTCTAGTTTTTCTGACACCCATTGATAAGTTTTGTTCTGCTCTTTAGTCAACAGATGCCTGAATGTTGATTATCGTTAAACATTTTCCTGGATGATGTTCTAGTCACAGATCAAAGTTCTAGTTTTCTCTTGCGTCAGTTGGTCACAGTTTCTTTTGAATATCTCTGCCACTATTACTGTCTAATCTTCAGGCAACTAACTATAGTTATATAACCTCAAATATATCTCTAGCATATTTCCAGTCCTATTTTTCTCAAAATATTCTACATTCTGAGATATATGTGTTTAATGCAGGCCAATATAGTTGCCAACCACACACTCTATTACATGGAACAATATAAAATAAAGCACATCAGATATTTTATTCTAGTTCTGGGACTTTGTTAGCGGCTTTGAAGATTCCCCAAGCCTCTTCATTAAAGACAAGGTTACATCTAACTTTTGTAGAAATTTCTCCTTGGAGAACCTACCATTTTCTTGTATATAATAGCACAGAATAATCTTATTTTGTGATAAAAGGCTGTAGCCTATTATGCATCCTAGGTTTTAAAATGTATACAGGGTGAGTTTTTTTGATGATCAGTATGGGGATCTCGGAAACTAGCGGCGATAGAGCAATGGTTAAATTGGGAAAGATTTGCAGTTTTACTGGCCCAATTTAATGACACTTTTGGATTCTTGTAAAAAGTCATGGCTTGCTAGATATTTTGAAAAAACGAAATTCTGTCGATTTAGTCAAATCTCCTTTATTTTATAGCTCCTTTATTTTTGATTCTATAAAAAAGTGTAAATATTAAAATTGAAGGGAATTGTATCCCGAATATGATTGTCATGTCCTCGTTTGCGTGACAGCTCTCGTTTTCGAGATATGACACAAACTTATCTTTTTTTGAATGGAAACCATAGTTGGTTATGACCTCAAAAAATCGGACATTTTTAGAGCTTTTCAACGATATAATACTCGATATAGTTATTCATAAAAATAATGGATGCTTTTCTCTCTTATTTTCACTTTTAACTTAGTTAGCCATGGAATAGATTCATTTATTAATAACTATTCCAAAAAACATTGAACGATTTTTTTATTAGGAATATCAGATATAAAGAAGAAACTAAATAAGTAGGTACTTAAACTTAAGAATTTAAAGTACATAATAATGGTTACAATTTATGTTCGAAAAGTCGACCATTGTTATTTAGACAAAAATTGCATCTTTTAAGATTGACATTACCGCTTTCCTCACAGACCTCCTATCAATTTCTTCATTTGCTTGTACTACCGTTTCCCTTAGGTCACCAACTGTCTCTTACTTTCTTTTGTATACTTTGCTTTTTAGCGCACCCCATAAATAGAAGTCTATAACTGCCAAATCGGGAGACCGGGGTGGCCATTCGAGTGGGCCATTTCTTCCCATCCAAGAGTTTGGATAGATGTTATCTAAATGTTGTCTTACTAATAACGAGTTATGAGCAGCAGGTGCTCCATCATGTAGGAACCACTCAATTTCTAAACGAGTTCTCAAATTCAAATTATGCAACATGTCTTGAAAAGTGTATTGCAAGAAATGCAAGTAGCGCTCTCCAGTAAGTGATTCGTCATAGATAAAAGGCCCCAGAATAGTAGACCCTATGATACCACAAAGTTTGAGAAACAAAGTTTGTACGGGTGGAACTTGTGCGCTTTCAGTACCTTAACTACAGTTCGTTGAGATGTGCCAGCTTCTGCCGCAATCTCACGAGTTGATGTAGATGGATTTTGATTCACTATTGCCAAAACATTTATTTGTGCTGCTTCGTTAATTTGATTACGTTCCTTTGGTGGTTTAGTAAAAGATCCATATCTGCGTAAACTATCGTAAAGCCTCTTAAATGGACATAGAGCAGGTTGACGACGATTAAAATATCTGTATAAGTATTCCTCAGCTGCACGAACTGAATTTTTATGGCATATGATATAACATTCGACCATATTCAGTTTTTCTTCATTAGAATATTCCATTTTATCACGAAAACTTGTCAATATCGACTGTCAGTTCAGCATGGTCTTTTTCATGGCTACCTACGTTAAAAGTGAATTTAAGAGAGAAAAGCATCCATAACTCCGTTATTTTTCTGAATAACTATATCGAGTTTATATCGTTGAAAAGCTCTAAAAATATCATATTCGGGATACAATTCCCTTCAATTTTGATATTTGCACTTTTTTTATAAAATCAAAAACAAAGGAGCTAGAGGGATTTGACTAAATCGACAGAATTTCGTTTTTCAAAATATCTAGTAAGACATGACTTTTTTACAAAAATCCGAAAGTGTCATTAAATTGGGCCAGTAAAACTGTAAATCTTTCCCAATTTAACCATTGCTCTATCTCCGCTAGTTTCCGAGGTCCCCATACTGATCATCAAAAAAAATCTCACCCTGTATAACCTCTCAATAGTAAATTCTACTTAATTTCAGTTGTGTTTAGCAACTGTCCTAAGAATAATTTTCATACATATGATGACAATCCCCAAAAAGATTAAAGACTAAAGAAATATATTGATTTATTTAAATTCTTAATTATTACATAAATTGATTTAAAAAATATATATCTATATAAAAAATTTCGATCAAATAGATTTGAGGACAAACTGCTTATGCTCCTCTTTAATTTCAGCTAATTGTTGAGATGCTTCCCTAATGTCAGGTTTTAAACCTTCATACACGCTAAGTTCTGCAATCAACTTTTCCCTTAAATCTTTCAGATTTTGAAGGGTGTCTATTTCCTTTGCTATGGATTGTAAGTTGAGCTCTGGGTCCTTCAACCAAGGGTATTTTCGCTACAAGAAAAATGGTATAAAAAATAAAAACTGGGAATTAACAAATTTATTTTATTAAAACAAAAACACACTAGTGATCTCTTCATATTTAATAAAATTGAGAATTGTTTTGGCAAATTTGCTTTGTCAGTAGTAAAAGAAAATTAATATAATTATATAGTGTTTTGTTTTAACAAAATTAAAATAGATTTTCTTGGCAATTGCAACATTTATCAGTAGAATATAATTACCTCAAATTTTGCTAAATCGCTTTCATATTTCTTTACTTTTGATTCCAGCTGTTGTAAATCTTTTTGGTTTACATTCAAAATGCTATTAACATCTGACTTTGCCTGTGCTAACTGACTAAAAACCATATTTAAATTAACATTATATCTAAATAACATAATAACAAAAAAATTATGAAACAAAAGATTATGGAATAGTATAAAACAAAAATTAGATAGATTAGATTTACAGTGAAATAGACTAATTAGTATTAAAATAGGATGGTAGAGAATTGTAAACATAGCTAAACAAGTAGATCAACAAATTTCACATTTGTTATTTGTTCCAGAAGTGAAGTTGAATAGTCGAACTCAATAATACTTTGACTGACAGTATATGCACTTACACCACAAGTCAAACAATCAGAACCTACTTCATTGAATACATACAATGTGGTCAACATGTTAGCAGCTTTTTGTTGAAGTACTGGTCAGATGATTGTAGAGACAGAAGACGTTTAACTTGTAATCCAAGATCAAGTAATCTGAATTTAGCTGAACTATACCCATAAATAAATGATTGTTTTATGAGAATACAACATTTCTAGTTGGAAATTATTGAACTACTCTTGAGATTTCAAAAAATTATTCATTTACTTCAAATACATGATTCATATTAGATATATAAATGTGAATGGACTATGTTTTTCCTTGTAATGTCTAGAATGTTTTATTTAATTTGAACATATACAATTAATTACACAAGTCTGCAAAAAAAGATGTTTGAATTGTTCTAAGGAAATGAAGGGTCATTCCCGAAGTAATTTTTCATGTAGAATCCGAATCCAGGATCCAAATTGCTCTATCACGTCAGAATTTTGAGATATCCTAACATAAAGGCGCAAAAAATGCGATTTTCGGCTATATTTGAGGTTATATAGCCTCGCGATATTCTTTCTTCTAAAAAAACAACCGATGACACCTCAAAGTGTAAGTCTTGATCTTTCAAATGCCGTTGAGTTTGCTCAAATAGCTTAGTTCTGCATTGAGATATTTCATTTTGAATCCAACATATCCAACATAAAAGACGATCTAATACCAGGAATTTAGAAGATAAGAAGATTTCAGATGGATAAATAGTGAGCGATACGGGAACAAATGTTGAGAAGCACTCCAGTTTGTGAGAGGCAAGGGGACTCACGTTAAATAATTTGGTCAAGTGCGAGTTGGACTCACATACTTAAGGTTCCGTACCACCTTCAAGATTTGAATATTCCAGTTTCAGACAAGCAGGGAATGAGTGCATTTTCTGATATTTACCCTTATATCTTTTAAAGGACGCATTTTAAATTTATAAAAAATATACATATGATTTTCTACATATAGACTTTCTATTTTATCTGCTTTAGGATTCGCTTGATTTTTATCACAATACACATGTATTTAATTTTCTAATTTGGCCCCCAAAAAGTAATATTAGAGTTTTATTTTACTAATAAACTTTCAGAGATGCCTTTTCTAACCCACTGTCTGAGTTTTGAGGCTCTGTAGATTGGAAGAAAAAGGGCAAAATAGGTCAAAGTTTAAATTATAAATTATTAAATCTGTTATTCAAATTATTTAAAAATATAAATAAAATATATTTTTCAAAATTTAAATAGTGTAGTTTCTAAAGTGGTAATTAAGTCGATGTTTAGTATTTTTGTTAATATTTTTTATACAAATGATTTAAAAATGTGATATATTTGTAATTCACTAATGAGCCTTTTATCTGATATATTACATGATGCGTTTGAAAATTGTATCTTTATTTTCTATTTAATTGTATAATTTGACCCTAAAATTACTATAGGGGTTTTCTAATAATTTATTTTCCGTTTAATTCTATTATTTGGGGGCCAAATAAAAAAATTAGGGTTTTTTTCATATTTTTTCTATAAACAAAAAAAAATGAGTTCTTAGAGTTTGGGGAATAACGGGGAGAATGGGTATTTTTTTTTAAATATTTTTTTAATATACTTTAAAATATTGATTTTAAAAAAATTAAAAAAATACATTTGTATTCGTCTTTATGAGCCCTGGGATTTGATATATTACATGACCCACTAGAAAAAATTATAATTTTTTATTTTCTATTTAATTCTATAATTTGCCCCCCAAAATGAATATTAGGGGTTTCTCCTTATTTTTCCAGTAAAGTTCAGGTGAGGGGCTATACTTCCATTTTTTTAATTTTCCAGCTTATGGTTTCGGAGATCAGGGGGGAATGGGTAATTTTTTTTATATTTTTGTTAATATCTTTTAATTAATTTATTTTACAAATATAAAAAAATATATTTGTTTTCTTCGTAATGAACCCTCTCATTTGATGTATAACATGATGGGTTGGAAACAATTTTAATTTTATATTTTCCATTTAATTCTATTATTTGCCCCCCAAAATTAAAAGTAGAGGTTTCTCCTTATTTTTCCAGTAAACTTCAGGTCAGAACCTATAAATCTATTTTTTTTCAAAACTTTACGTTTTATAGTTTCGTAGATAAGGGGGGGGGAATGGGTAAATTTTGGTATATTTTCGTTAATATCTTTTTAAATATATTTTTTTAATATGAAAAAAATATATTTGTGTTCCTCAGAATGAGACCTTTCATTTGACATATTACATTATGCTTTTGAAATTTTTTTATTTTTAAATTTTTATTTAATTCTATAATTTGCCCCCCAAAATTAACATTAATAGTTTTTCCTTATTTTTCCTGTAAAGTTCGGGCAACGTTCTATATTTCCTATTTTTTCAAAATTTTAGGCTCAGTAGTTTCGGAGATCAGGGGGGGAACGGTCGATTTTTTTAGTTTTTCCCCCCAGAAGTACCCCTAAAATCAAAATTTTTTCTACTCCTGATCAGGTCACCAAACTATACATTGATACCAAATTTCAACCTTTTCCGTCCAGTAGTTTAGGAGAAAATTGCTGTGATATGACAGAGGCAGAAATCCGGAGTGATATTATAAGGGTATCCATATATTGTCTTCACTCATGAATTTGTTTCCGTTTGAAAATGACATAGTATTGTCAAAACTAGTCAAGGTTTTTATGTTTATTTATTATAAAATAAATAAATTAGTGATATAAAACAATGTAATTCGTTTTTCTACAATAATAATGATAGTATATCACAAAGTAATGGCTTCCACCATCAACCATTGTATTTGGAATGAGCAACAAATTTTGTCTTCACAGAAACTCAATTAAATGTTTGTAAACATTTAGTGAGACTAACAAATTTGAACTACATCTGATAATAACTTTGCTGATAAAATGGCATTGAAAGTGGAAATACAAAATATGTTTATAAAATACTTACCTTCTCATATCTTTTAAAGTTTTCAACAACTTGTCATTCAGATTTGTATAAAGCTTTATGCAGGTTTTCAGTTTTGATAAATAATTATTGTGTTTCCTAACTCGCTCTGATTGTGATATACCTGCTAACTCACATTGCAAAGCATTTGGGTGAAAAGTTTCATAAGCATTTTCTTTTCCATTTAAAATGCTGTAATCACCTATCGCCATCTTTACATCTTCATTTAAAACTTTGAGGTCAGTTAGAAGGGCTTCTAAGCGAGCATCTGAAATCGTATCAAAATTAATTTGTGATAAAGTGAAATTTTGAGTTCATACTGTCTTCTCTGAGTAATGTGTGTTTTTGTTTCAGGCATGTTGAAAGCTCTTGATATTGTTGAGCAGTGATATGGCTACTGATATCGTCCGTTCTGTCAAAGGAATCTGGTAATTTTTCCATTTTCTGAAAATTTCATTTAACTAGCTTTCGTTTTTTTTGAAATTAAAAACATAAAATTCAAAAAATTTTTGGTTGCAAAATTCAGTGTCGGTTACTGTCAACTGTCATTTTTCCTCTTCTTCCGCTTCTTTGTGAAAAAACATTGAGTTTAAACTTTAAGACGTACGAACTGTTAAGTGATATACTGCGACACATAACGGTTGGTTTGTAGAACTTAAAGCATATAATTCTGGAGGTAGCCTGTCATGCATAAATATTGTGTCATGAGTAAAAAGAGAGAACAGGAGAGTATTTCACTCCATTAGTGGGTGTAGCCTTTGAACTCTCTATTGTCCTCTGTAGCATTAGCACGATATTTGTACACTGCAGGCTACCTCCAGAAGTACAAGCTCTAAGTATATCAAGCTTAGAGCATATATCTTTGGAGGAAGCCTGCGATGCACAAAATATCGTGCCAAGACTAGAAAATGAGGACAATATATACCACTCACTTAGAAAGGGCGAATGAACTACAAGCTTGACAAAGTTCATTGGAAGCAGCTCCCAATCGAGTGAAATAGCCTTTTGCTTTTTTCCTCTCTGTCTATTGTCCCCTCTTTCTAGGTGTGTCACGTTACTTCTGCAATTAGGAAGCTATCTCCAGATGTATAAGCTCTAAGGTAACAAGTGTGAGGACAATGTGTAGTCCAGTCATCAGAGATTCTCAGGTGAAAAAATATTCATAAATTGGCAAAATATAAATAGAAAATCGGTAGAAGTAAACTCTATTAATAAAAAAGCTGCCAAAATTATGGATTTTGTTAAGAATGTAACTATCCACAAAATAAATTAAAGGTTAATTAAGTTCAATGTAGATACCGTCGGTTAAAAGGAATCTTTGCAACTAGAAATCGTTCGATTGAGAAGAGCCAAATATTGTATTGTAACCTTTTTTGAAAAATCTTATTTAATAATTTATTTTTTATGCTTATTCATAATTTCTCTTTATATCTTTAAAAGTCACTGCTAATAATGAAAATAATATTATTCTTCAGATTATAATTGTTAAACAGTTATATATTAAATCCTTAGCCCTCAACTATGATTATCTGACTTATTTCAAAGGACTAAGGCTTCAACTAAGTACAATTTACAACAACTGAATTGAATTGAAAAACGTAAATGGACGTAAAAAAATAATAAGAATAAATTGAAGGAATAGCTTCTGTTAATAAAAAATGGAAACCATTATCGAGTAAATCTAAAACTTATGGTGTGTAAGTTATATTTAAATTTTAATAGTGTAAGAATAATCAATGTTACAGAGCCCTATTTGTCTGAAGAAACTGTTAAAAACTCTTTATAACTGTGCACAATACTTTTCATGTAAAATCTGAGAATATGTCTATAGGTCTTATTGACACCTTTTTAGATTTGTCACCAAAAAGTCTTATGCAGAGTTTGTCAGAAAAATTATAGAACAAGGAATTGTAAATATATGTCAAATTGTTCTAAAGAAAAATCATGTGTACATCAATTGATATCCTCTGATAAAGTAAGTGGTTTGCTGTAAAACTTTATAGCCTCGAATGCTTCTAGCTTTGTGCTATATTACTCTAGGGAAGTATATATTTTCAATTGCAAAAAAAATTCACAGATATTTGATTGGCTTCTAGAATATATATAGTATAACACATAAAACTGTTAACAAATTTTTATTTCTTAATTAATTATACAAAAATCGCAATTTTAGCAGTTTTTGTAACTTTTCAGCAACTGAATGAAAAGTTATAGGGTCGAAACTAAGTTTGTTTTATACGCAATTTCAATAGCGACTAAAGGATAGGTTCACATAGCCGATTGGATAATTAGTTATTGAGTTATTTGGAAAAAACTGTAAAACATAAGCAATTTTCAATCGTCTATAGTTATTGTATACGATGAATTGAAATTTTGAAACTCGGCAGAATCTTTCATTTGTACGAGGTGAATAACTGGTAAGAATCTCAAATTTACAGCTCAGACGGTTTTCTTGCTAATTAGAATTTTTTTCCAGGGCTTTTGATTTTACGTGAAGTTTACAATGCTCCTATTTTGAGCTAAATTAATATTTTAACCATCTGAAAGGAACATATTAATTATTAGTTCTTTGGTACCATCCCTTATAAATTAATTTTCTTTTAGTTTTATTTTATTGTATGTAAATTCAGTTTGAAAGCCTGCAGTTTGGTATTCGGAATTAAATAAAATGTACTGGTGGGAAAAGCACCTTCCCCGCATTTTACTACTGCGTTCGAACTGACATTCATTTCAAATCACTTTTATTCTTTCCC
Organism: Octodonta nipae; assembly: GCA_034190945.1. Lineage (NCBI taxonomy): Eukaryota > Metazoa > Arthropoda > Insecta > Coleoptera > Chrysomelidae > Octodonta > Octodonta nipae. The sequence continues at coordinate 3,524,168 of CM067222.1, forward strand.
TAATACAAATGCCATGCCAATTGTCAAACTGTTTGCTGATAGCCCAGGGACGAGAAACGGTGGCATATAAGAATTTGTTCATTTAAATGTTACATTTCTATTTGTTTATATAACTTTTTTTCTAATTATTTTACAAAATACCATTTTTATAGATGGTGTTTTAAGGAATAATTTCCATTATAAATTTTTAAAATTTATTCATTAGTTAACTAACTTCATAGTTCATAACTATACATTTATTAAAAATTTGCGATAACTATATTGTTGACTTTGATATTCTATTTTCTGACTCATTATTTCCTTTCTAAGATTTTTTCCTTTTAAAATTGCCGAATAAATTAATTGTGATAATGCGATCGACTATGATTCAAAACTCTGGTAATTAAAGTCAGCAAAACAATTACCAGGTTAAATCATATATCAGCGGAATTTTTTACATTTACTGAATAACATTATACAGAAATGATTGATTTAGCATTTTTCAATATACCCTCCTGCGCGATCTACATACTTTCTCCACCGAAAGTTGGGAGTTTCAGTATTCTCTGTTCATAGAATGTTTGAGGGCGAGTTGCAAGCCAACTGCGCATGTGCTCCTCAACTTCTTCATATATTCCAAATCGTTTTCTTCCCGGTGATTCTTTCTGAGGCAAGTCAGGGCTATACGGAGGGTGGGTGGCTTCTCAGCCCAGTTCTTGCAGTATTCCTTTTTTCAAAACCGCGGCTTTTGCCACCCGTAAGAACTGGCAGTAGTAATCCACATTCACTGTACGTTGAGCACGTAGAAAATCAATCAGTATATTTCCTTAAGAGTCAAAAAAAATTGTGGTAAGGACTTTTCCAGATCAGAGGCGAGTTTTGAATTTTAACGATCTTTAGTTTACAGTTAAAAACCTCGGAACCCATCGAGCAGAAATTTTTCTGAAACCAAGTTGATCAATGATAATTGATTGAACACTTCCGTAGCTGACACCCAATTTTGAGGAAATTCCTCCACAGTTAATCGGCGCTCACGTTCAACAAGCTGTCGAACACTATTGACATTGTTAGCTGTAAGGCTTGTCGTAGTGTGTCGATCATGGCTATCATTCTCATACACCCTTAAATTTTCTTACCCACATGTACACACGATTTTGACTGTGTACTATACCGAAACTGTACCTTCACATAAGTTATAGAGTTCCTGAGGCTTTAACGCTTTTACTGGTTTAAAACTTTATGATTATCTTTTGCATAAAAGAAGAATGTAACTCTTGCTTAGTCATGGCTGTATTCTGTACTGACCACACATCATACAATAGATATTAAGGACAAGCATACGCGCATACCCATTTCCTTGTTTTTTGTTTCAAATACGCGGCTTTTGCCAACCGTAACAACTGCCAGTAGTAATCCATATTCACTGTACGTTGGCCACCTAGAAAATCAATCAGTATATTTCCTTAGAGTAAAAAAAATGTGGCAAAGCCTTTTCCAGATGAGAGGCGAGTTTTGAATTTTATTCTTTTTTCGCCACTTTAGACGATGCGCTTCAAAAAGGCCTTCCCGTCTCTCTGAAATTTATTTAGAAGTCTTTCAACGGTCTTTAGTTTACAGTCAAAAATCTCGGAACCCATCGAGCAGAAATTTTTCTGAAACCAAGTTGATCAATGATAATTGATTGAACACTTCCATAGCTGACACCCAATTCTGAGGAAATCCCTTCACGGTTAATCGGCGCTAACGTTCAATAAGCTGTCGAACACTATTGGCATTGTCAGCTGTAAGGCTTGTCCTTGTGCCTCAATCATGGTTATCATTCTCGTACAGCCTTAAATTTTCTCACCCACATATACACACGATTATGAGACAGTGTACTATACCCAAACTGTGCCTTCAAATGAGTTAGAATTTCTGAGGCTTTAACGCTTTTATGGTTCAAATTTTATGATAATCTGTTGCTTAACAGACGAATGTAACTCTTGCTTATTCATGGCTGTATTCTGTACTGACCACACATCATACAATAGGTATTAAGGACAAAGCCAAGCATACGCGTGTACCTGGCTGGTTCCCCAGTGTCCACAAACCAAACATCTACTCCAAACAACATAATCTAGCTCGAAACTGCATTCTAAGCAGAATAGCAAAATTATCGTTTATATTTGATTTGCCCTCGTATATAACGTAATTTGCTTGGAAAAAACATTTTAAACGTCATGTCAATTCCATGACATGCTATTTTTATTCTAACGTGAGGGGAAATTAGGATCCCCCTCTTCTAATATGTATGCGTTGGCTAATACCAAAATGCAGAATTTCAAATTAAACTTACAGATAATAGAACAAACCCAAAATAATATTAATATATGAGTTGTACCAAAAGAAATAAAAGTAATTTGATGCAGAATGGAAGCGTTGTAAACAACACCAAAAATAAAGAGCTCTCGATAAAAAATTACATTTGTGAGAAAATCTTCAAAGCCATGAAGTTAAAATTTGTAACAGGTATTTTAGATAGACAAATGAAACTTTTAGCCCAGCTCTATCGTTCTAAATTTTTTTTAGATAAGAGTTACGAATGATTGAAAAATGCACCGTTTTCACATTTTTCACGAATAACTCATTTATTAATTAACCAATCCTATCGATCAACATCTCATTTAGTAGGTTCTAAAAATGCGTATACAACACACTAACCTTTGATTCTTTAAAATTGTACTCTGTTGCTGAGAAGTCTCATAAACTGCAAAAATTAGGGTTTTTGCTATTTTAAACACCTAGTATAATTAACTAAGAAGTAAAAATTTGTTAACAAAACTTTTTTTGTGTTACGCGGCGTACTTTCTTCCAGAAAAACATTCGAACACCTGTGGAATTTTTGTGCAAAAATAGTAATAAAATAATGGTAAGTTCCCTACACTAAATTGACTGGACTACTTAGCAATGGAAGCTCCAACATTATAGAAGAGATTTATTTTTATAGTTAGCTTGTATATTTGAAATAAAACCCAAAGAACACAATTAAACACGTTTTAATGACTAGATGCCATCCCTCAACTGCACAACAAATTATTCTTTATAAAAGTTTTTTTACAGATCATACAATATACAACAGAAAAGTTTCTTTTCTAATCTTTAGTGAACTTGTGACAGACGCATGCGCAACACTTTATCAATGACTGTAATCATCTGTGCGTGCGATTTGGATGATGTCTGACGTAAATTGACATTTAAAGCTAAATTTTATGCAAAATACTACGAATTGTACGAATCACAATTTATTTTGACGTAGACTTTATACCGGAATTTTAACGCCGCTTTTATATAACCTTCGATAGTCTGTATTGTCTTGTGCCATTTTTGTTAAAGTATGTCTGTGAAATTCTCAGCATGTATTGCGATATTCTGCTTGTGTTTTGGTAAGTGTTTAACCAGTTAGCATAGAAATTCAAAGAGTAACATTTAGAAAGTAGGAATTAAGTTAGTATGTAACTTTAGAAAATGCACAGTATTTAACTTTATCAAATATATAAATTGCTTTATGGGTCGCATGTGTTTTGTTTGTCTCAAGGACACTTTTTTTATAACTGCTATTAATTAAAGCGATCAACCAACTGGAAATAATTTTTATGTAACTGGGTATTTGGGCGTCTATTTATTTTGTAGGCGTAAGTACTTAAAAATACGGGAAAAAAATTATATTCGGGTTACCTAAATTTTGGTAGAACTAGAGATAAGTATTCAATTAACGAAAAACCTGTTCTTCTAGTAATTTACTAGTTAATGTTTAAAAAAGATTACGCTTTGTAATTAATAATTAAGAGTATATTTACTTAGTGAAGTAGTTTAAATATTGTTTCCCACGTTATAGGGAAATAATAAAAATTATGTTTTTATCCACTTGAATATCAGTGCTAAACGGCTTTAAAGTCAAACTGACTTTGGCAAATATTCTTTCAGGAAAGTTCTTTTATTTCGCAAACTCGTTTATTAGGAAGATGCAGTAAACAGCCATTAATAATCGAAATTAGTGAACGCGACCGTCGAATTACTACCAAATTAAAATTTATTGACTCTATTTTGTTTATAAACAAATGGAATGCTTTCAAACATTCACAGAGCACTTGGGATAATATGAGGGAAACTTTTTTAACACGTGATTGAAGACTCGTTGGGGCCACACCTTTAAAAACCCGGTTATAGAATTCAACAATAGACCAATCAATAGAGATTTTTTCGTGCAAAAATACCATCAGGATACTGCCTGTACCATCACATTAAGAATGATTTGTAGTGATATTTTGCTACCTTTTCCACTCGCAACTATGGTTTTTTACTTTATTATAAACAATTGAAAAAAGAAAATTGCGTTTTTTTTTAGAACAATTAGATAATAGTGACGTTGCATGTCAAACAGAAGAATTAAACAGCAGTAGTGGCGTTTAAATGGAAAATAATTAACTAATCTCAACCAGGCCCAAAAAATAATTTACAAAATCGGTGTAGAAATTTGGAGTTCCTTTTTTGAACAGGTGAATTGTAAAGCAAAGAGAATTATATGAAAAGAGACATACCAGTGACATGGGCTCCTTTAGCCCAGAATACAAGATTTATGGCGATGATGGTACCGATAAGATCTTTTTCTCACACTTTTACGTAACAGAGAAAAACTAAGCTTGCAAATACTGGAACATTTAGCCGTTTTCTTTAGAGGGTATGCAACTTCCGTCATTAAGCAAACCAAACAAATAACAAGATATTTGCCTAAAATGTCACTATCGAAGTTGTAGGTGTTCAACTGGGCTTGTGGACAACAGAACTGTTCGCATAGTAGTTTACAACTGACAACTGGTTTATAGTATTGCTACCTGAAGAGATAACCCTGTAGGAACCATCAGTTCCCAAAATTTTTTCTGAAGGAAAAACTAGTTGGAACCGGTGGGACATTAGGCGCTATCATAAAGGTTTATTAGTTTTTGAATCATTGCTCGCTGTACAAGAAGATCTCTGATGTTGAGTTTTTATTATCACTGTTCACTATACCAAAACACGTCTTGCAGCAGCTGTTTATCAGTCAAAAAAATCCATGCGACATGGAGAAATCGACACGCGTGACAATAGGTGGAATGCCCATCTGGTTCCATTGGGCGATTCAGAATAGAGATGTTGAAAGTAGAGCAATTTGTGGTTGTGTTGGATAATATGTGTTAATTTTTTTCATTTTATCTGCTGCACAACGTTTTATGTTATTTTTTTATTTTTATATTATGTACCTCTATTTTCATTTTTCATTAAATGTCAAAAAAATTGGGCATGAAATATACGAAAAATGTTAGCAAAAATGACATATTACAAAATTTGGTGAGCGTGTGCGTGTATGAGGGTATGTGTTCGAACTATGTTTTTTACTTTATTATAAACAATTGAAAAAAGAAAATGGTTTTTTTTTTTCGGGTTTATAAAATGAAAATAATTAACACTCAATGGTTCAACAGTTGAGGAAAATACCAGGAATGAGCCCAGGATGCTAACAAACAGAGAAAAACTAATTATTAGCGGTCTTTATATTATTATAACTCCGATAGTAACTGTTGTGGGAACATAGTAGTTGACTCTACCTTAAGACAAACCAGGCGCTATGGTTTATTAGTTTTTGAAAGATCTCTGATTTAACCGTTGTCTCCATGCGACCTGGATCGTCAAAACTTCTATATTGGAAGTAGAGGTACACTCTACAACGCCTCTATTTTCATTTTTCATTAAATGTGATTACGAAAAATGCAAAAATGACCAAAGTTGATTTTGTTCGATTGGGGGAACACGGTTGTTGAGGGGAACTCAACGCTAACAATAATTATTATTGAGAATTGTCTGACAGATTGAAAGAATTTAATCGTTAAAAAAACTATACAGAGTATTTGTTCGATATATTCAAATAGAAGTGTTTGTTTATTTAATTTATGTAAATGTTTCTCGGAAACGTTTTTACTTTAATTTGTGGATTTTGGGTTTACGGAATATCGAAAGAGAGCGGTCATTAAAAAAATTCTTACTTGTGAGGATTTTAAATATTAAAACGATCTATGTATGTGCCTCTACTATATATTACTATACCGTGTTTCCCCCACTCCTTGGATACATTCATACGCTCGCCCATTTTTTGTCATGTTTGCTAACATTTTTCAGATATTTCACAGACATTTAGTGAAAAATGAGAATAGAGGCTTTGTAAAATGACAACTCTAGTTTCAACAACTTTTTTCAAAATTGAAATTTGATTATCTATGACGCATGGGGACACAATGCAAAAATAGTGCACAGAAAACTTTATATCACAATTGTTCAAAAACTAATAAACCGGTAGCGCCTGGTTTTGGCATACATAAAATAGATGTAAATTACTATCACTTCCTACAAGCCCAGTTCTACAGCTTCTAAAATGACGAAGATACGATTTTAAAAAAAAATCCTACATTTTTCAGTATTTTTTGTTTTGCCCTGTTACTAATGATCCAATCGGATCGAGCCTGGGCTCATTTCATTGGTATTTTCATGCTTTGCAATTTTCTAATTTAGTTTTTCGTGGTAATTATTATATTTTACATATGTTTCGACCAATTCTTGGTCTTTTTCAAAAATTTTTGTAAACACTCTTTCAATACAAATTGCATTTGTATGTTCCGAAAATGTAACCATTTTATGCCTCAGTCATATTTTCCTAGCATTATATTTTTATAGCTAGACATTTCAAGTTTTCAAGGTGAAAAAATTGGCGTGGTAGGCAATTTTTGGATGAGTAAGATCTCATGAATTCGCATGTTAGTTTGATGCATATAATATGAATTCGTAGTGCAAAATTATAATTTTACAGGGTCGTTCAAAATATGTTAGATGGTCCATAAGAGTTGCTATGCAGGATTGGTAAAATATAGTGTCGTATTCAAATGGAATTATAGTATGGTTAGAAAAAAAGCGAGAAAAAATAATTTTATAGGCAGGTGGAAATTAATGATAGCTGACATACAGGGTAGAGTAAAAGTATTGTTATACAGGGTCGCTAAAAAATTTTAATAGAATGTTATACCTATAGGTAGCTTATTAGCATTTGCATTTACAGAGTGGTTGCAATATAGGATGTACTGGAATTATAATTATACAAGCTGCATCCAATTATGCCATTATATCACTAAAATTTGGAAAATAATTAAACAAAAAAACGTCATTTTTTAAATTTATTTATTGACTTGTGTGTTGTCTTAAATGACAACAACCTTTTGGTATACCGTGTAGTATATTAATTTAAGAACGAAAGTGCTTCTTATAATGTCTTCTAATAAATCTTATCTTTTTATGCAGGTTTGGGAGTCTGTCAAACCGAAGATTCCAATAAAATAGCCAGTTATTTCTACCAAAAATGCCTGAATGTCACGAAAAATGAAAAAACCTTCAACAAAATCTACTACGAGACGGGAGAATTCATGAAAGAACTGTCGCACGCTTTCCAGAATTTACCAGAAAAACGACGAACTTTCTGCCAAGGGAACAAATCTTCACTGGAAAACCACTTCTCGGCCATAGTTAGCGATCTAGAGTTGTGTTTGATTCCACAGGAAAAGTACCTTGGGAATTTTGTGAAAACTGTTTTCACCCAGTTCATGACATTTTTGTGTGACAATGATGGAGAAAACGTGAAAGGTGAGTATACGAAAACTTAATTTATTCAAAAAGTTGATGGTGGAAGCCGTTACTTTGTGATACTCAATCATAATGTTAATGAAGAAAAATTAATTTAGTTTAATATCACTTTTTATTTTTCACTTCGCGTGACTAGTTTTGGCAAACTCTCTTAAGCGTTGTCGTGATCATAAAATGATTCCAAAGCTCCTCAAAATCAAACATCTAATTAACACGAGTTCCTCTTGCAAAATTCTAGAACGAGCTAGTTTTGCCTTATTACGAGAACGCATCCAAGCAACTAGACGTGACCTTGATTTCCTTTCCTAAGTCCTGCTCAAACTACATCTTAATCTCGCGAGAAGCTTGTCACCAACAAATTGGGACACAGTTGATAGAATTTTATTTTGCCAGGTACTCAAAACTGAAGAGATAACTGCTCTGAGACACATCAAGAAATTTCAGTCATTATACTCAAAAGGCGCTGTATACCCTAGGTCAGCAAATGGTGTAAAAACGTTGTAAACCTCTCTTCACACCCATTAACTCCAGATGAAAACTCCGTTCTCTCAAAAGGACTCAACTTTGCAGTTACCCCTAGAAAAATTCCCATCGAAAACATAATTAGCTCAATTGAATCTTCTATCCGAGGTCTACCAAAACCCGAAGCCGACAGCATACGTTTTGAAACGAATAAAGTTCTCCGAAAGGCAAAACCTCAGCCATCAAACATCCCCAGAACTGAACGAATCGCCCTTAGCAAGCTCCGGAAAAACCGTGACATTGTCATTCTTCCGGCGGATAAAGGCAATGCAACGGTTGTCCTAGATTTTCCAGAATATGCCAATAAGGTAAATGATTTACTTCAAGATGGATCCTATTCTCCCATTCATCGGGATCCCACTCCCAAAATAGAACGTGAAATAAAAAAAAAACATCTAATTCTTCGGAGTTGCACCTCTCCACGCCTATATGGCCTACCGAAAATTCATAAAGAACAAGTTCCGTTTCGACCGATTGTGAATCTAATCGGCTCTCCAACATACAACATTGCCAAATATTTAGCGGACATTCTTAAGACATTCACTGGAAAATCTCCCTCACATGTTTTAAACTCATCCCATTTCGTAACTCTTCTGTCAGAGATACAAACTGAACCCCAAGACATTTTAGTTAGTTTTGATGTGACATCACTGTTCACCAAAGTTCCTATCCCAGACTCCCTATCGATTATTAGAGAACTGCTGTCGGAAGACGGACAAACCTTGGATTTACTCATGTTGATCGAAAAATGTCTTACGTCGACGTATTTTCTTTTTCAAAATAAATATTACATGCAAACTTCTGGTACACCCCTGGGTTCGCCGCTATCACCGGTAGTGGCAAATATCTTTATGGAAGTCTTTGAAGCAGTGGCTCTGGAGTCTTCAAACCACAAACCCAATATTTGGTTGAGATATGTTGATGACACTTTTGTCATCTGGCCACATGGACAAGAGGCTCTCCAATTGTTCTTTAACCACATTAATACCCAACATTCAAACATCAAATTCACTATGGAAATTGAGTCCAATCGATCCCTGCCCTTCCTAGACGTGTTGGTTTCACGGTTGCCAAATGGTCGCCTGGGCCACTCTGTATACAGAAAACCAACACATACCGACAGATATCTGCACGCCCGGTCCCATCATCACCCATTTACCCATTTCAGAAACGGTCAGTCGTGAACTCCCTGGTGCATCGAGCTATATCCATTTCCGAACCCAAAAGTTTGAGAAGGGAATTAGCTTGGGTTGAGGGTAGTCTACTAAACAACGGCTACAGCAAACGAGAGATTCGCAATTCCATTTCGCCTCACCAACATCCCCTTCCTAAGAAAGAATTGTCACCTACTAAATCAGTAGCATATTTGCCATACATCAGCAAGGTCACGGATAGGATTGGGAAACTTCTTCTTAAGCACGAGATGAAAACAGTCTACAAACCACTAACCAAAATCTCACAAATGTTACCCTCTCCAAAGGATAAACAAAATCCTCTTTCATCTAAAGGTGTTTATTCCCTTCCATGCTCGTGTGGGGCAGTATACATCGGTGAAACAGGTCGATCTATAAACATTCGTCTGGGTGTATGCTAGTGTCCTTTGATATATCAAACATGTTTCCTAGTATTCCTAAAGCTGAATGTTTTCCATTAATTTCTAAGATTCTTACCAATTGCAACATTAACCCTATTTTAAAGCAAGACATGGAAAGAGCCTTCGAGCTGTGCCTCAGTCAAAATTACTGTGAATTTAACAATACATTTTATTCGCAAAACAACGGCTTAGCAATGGGTTCTCCTCTTAGTCCACTCCTAGCAGATATCTTTATGGCACACCTAGAAGAGTCTATTATTTATGTCCGCTCTCATCTCCAAAAAACACATACAATTCTGGTGTAGATATGTGGATGATGTTCTAGCCTTTTTCACAGACAATTAAACACTTTCCTTACCTGTCTCAACAGTTTATATCCCAATATTACATTCACTGTAGAAACAGAAACTGACTGTATTATTAACTTTCTAGACCTTACTCTCACCCATAAAAATAACAAGATAAAGTTTAACATATACAGAAAGCCCACTTTTACAGATTCAATGATCCCATACACATCCTACAGCCCCCTTTCCCACAAACTAGCTGCGTATAAATCTCTTATACATAGAGCATATTCCTTACCACTTCAGATAAAAATTTACATAAGAAACTTGACACTATTAAAAGCATAGCACATAATAACGGATTTGACCAGAAACTGATTAACAAACTAATTTACCGCAAAGAACAACAAATAGTACTGCAATTAATTTTTCCCTCTTATAATAATTCCGACCTCCCATCAAAATTTATTTCCCTTACATATTTTGGAAATGTGAGTGAGAAGATAGCTAAATTACTCTCAAGACATAACATCAAAGTTAGTTGTAAAGCGCAATGCAAACTAAGTAATCTTCTATTCAATGCCAAGGACAAAACAAATGATAAATATCTTAAATCTGGAGTTTATAAGCTTACATGTTCAGAGTGTAATAGGTTTTACTATTTAAGTAATTTTTAATTCACTGCATTATATTCAGAAGGTATATATTTGTCATTTTTGAATCTGTTTAGTTCATTCAACAATTTGTATGCGTTTGAGAATGGCATAGAGTTTGCCGAAACTAGTAACGCGAAGTGAAAAATAAAAAGTGATATTAAACTAAATTAATTTTTTCTTCATTAACATTAATTTATTCAAATGAAAATGTCCAGAAAAAAAACTGGACTGGTTTAAGAGTTAGTTCCAACATATATTCTTGAGATTTTTACAAGAAATATAGTTTAAAACTTATTGTTAATGTTTTACTATGTCATAATGCAAAAGTAAATAAAATGTAATTTTGAGAGCTAGCAGAGTAACCTACAACTCCGCATTATTATCCAACGGGCAGAAGAGTAATTATTGAGTTGAGGGGGACCCAATATTAATAACTGGAAGAATGTGCCGACGTGATTTGACGGCTGAAATGTCGGCATTTTACCATCTATACCGGAAGGGATCAGTTCACAACGACGTGGATGGAATTAGGAAAGGCAAACCGCAAGATACTCTTCCTGGCCTATATACAAAAGACAGTTCGATACAGTTGCAGTCGCCAATATATGGGATAATCATCAAAAATATTAAAAATTAAAAAAATATATGGTAAAAAATTTAGAGCACAGGGCCATATACACCATCTTACTGAATTCAAGAGACTCCGACAAATTGTCAAAGCTCAAATAAAAAGCGCCTCTAACAACTACCTTGAAGGTATACAGTCAGAAGTAGTCAGAAATCCTAATAAATTGTGGTCGTATGTGCATACGAGAAGACACAATTCAAGGATCCATGGGATAGTAAATTATCCAAATATTCAATATGATGAACCGAAAGATATAGTAAATGCAATTGGTCAATACTTTTCTAGTGTGTATTTAAACACAAATACTGACAATATTATACAAACTCTGATAGTATCATTCATATAAACTATTACCCCATTACTGAAAATGAAGTATTATCAGCAAGTAAAAAAACTAAAAGATAAACTAACCATGACCTGATAACATTCCGTCATTTATATTAAAAGATTGTGTTGGAACGCTATTGGGAATCCTAACAAATATATATAACGCCTGTTTCAAATGCAAACAGTTTCCTGAAGCATAGAAAGTAGCAAATGTTTGCCCCATTTTTAAGGATGGTGAAAAATATATTAGAAAATTACAGACATATATCTATTCTGTCAAACTTCTCAAAGCTATTTGAAATCAGACTGTATAATCGCATATTTCCACTAGTACGCAATCAACTATCTCCATATCAGCACGGATTTATTGATAAAAGGTCTACAACAACTAACCTGGAAGCAATTACTCAATATATCTCCCAAACACTGGACCCCAACATACAAGTCGACGTGATCAATTGATTGCGACTCAGTGGTATCAAAGAGTGTTAGAGAATACAAGACGTAAGAATGAAGCTTAGTCTACCAGATCAGAATGTTTTCACTGTGATAAAACTAACATTTCAAAAGAGATTGTAGAGATGAAGCAGTTTTTGGGAAATACCAAAAAAAAAAGATACCAGAGGCACTAGTGCAAAATATTTCCCCTGTGGACGAACTGGAAATTTCAGAAGGATTGTAGAGTTAGATTGTACTGTTTCAAAGACATTTAATTTTAAATAACCAACCAAGAAAATGAACACGGGAATCACCTCAACAGTCAGCATCGTAGCTGTCAGGATAGAGAAATCAAAGCTCGAAAAAACATGCCCATTAAAGAGTTTATAGCTACAGTATAACAAGATTGGACTACAGAGGAGTGCAGAATAGGCCAGTTAACAGACTCAAACATCGAATCAATTTTGACAAAGAAGATCAAGTTGAATAAAGTGTTCATTAAATGGAACAAAAGCCTAATTAAAACCTACAGAAATTCGTAGCAATTTTTTTTGTTTTCAGAGTTCTTCAAAGCCAGCGCCTCATCATGCAGATCAGCTCTTGAGTACAGTGGCTCAGACAATGTTGGTAAATGTTTCGAGAAGATTTTCAAACCCAGCGGAGGATACTTAGCCAAAAAAGACATATGCGAGTAAGTGTAATTTGTATGATTTTGCAGTTTTAGAGATTGCGAATTGTTACCACACTTAAGCTAAACACGTTGTGTATTTTAAAACTTCAAACATTAGAAAATGGTCCATTTAATATTAAGTATTTAATTGTAGAAAATATTTCTTGCTTTTTTGTTAAATTTCCGTAAGTTATATCAGATATTGCATATATATATATATATATATATATATATATATATATATATATATATATATGGTTGATGATTTATTCCGGTGTACATCCGTTCGTCTGTATTCGTTTGAAAGATCACTTGACGTTTCGCCAAAATCATATTTGGCTTTCTCAAAAGATACTAAGTAACTGAAGAATTTCTGGTTCTTGATCTCAATTTATACCTGCCCTGTGTACCTCAGTAGTACTTAATCTCTCAGGTACTTTATCTTGTTTATTAGGTTGGGTTAACTGATGGTCAATTAAAGTGCAGTTGCCGTGTTTATGGCTTTTGTCGGTAATTTGGGTAATCGGATTATTTGGGTTTATTACTGGTTTTGTTGTATTGTTATTTTGATATGGGATTACTGCTTTCCAAAATGGTGATAATTTTAAAGCTTTGTCTCTCTTGTTTATGGTATCTCGGGTTTCAATTTCAATCGCTTTTCGTATTGTTCTGATTTTGTAGTTTTCAACATTGGCGATTTCTTTACAAGTATTAAACTCTATTTTATGCCCTGTTTCTTGTTCGTGTCTGAATAAAGTAGAGGTCTGTTTGTTCTTTATGTATAGTTTGTGTTCGTCTCGACGGGCGGATATTCGCCTGTTTGTTTGGCCGACTTGGAACAGTCTCCACATGAAATGCTGTAAACTCTATGGTTCTCTAATGGATTTTATCCTTTGGGTTCCCCAGCAATTTTCCGATTGTTGTTTGGGGTTTGTATGTAGTTCTAATTTTGTATTTACCCAGAAATCTCCCTATTCTGTCCGTTGTTCCTCTGATGTATGGTAAACTTACATGGACTACGTAGTCTTGGTCATCATTTTATTTCTTTTTCTCATCCTGTTGTTTGTTTATTGCTTTTCTGATGGTGTGGTTATTGTAGCCATTTTTCCTGAGGGTGGTTTTCATGAAAGCTAGTTCTTCTTTTCTAGTTTGCTGGTCTGTGAGACGTACCGGTCGTGCTATAAGGGTGTTTGCTACTCCTTGGATCTGTGCTGGATGATGGTGTGAATTGCTGTGTAAATATCTATTGGTGTGTGTTGCTTTTCTGAAGACTGTGTGCTGGAAACTTAGGTTGTTTCTTGTTAGGAGGATATCTAGGAAAGGAAGTTGTTGGTTGTGTTCTGTTTCTAGGGTATATTGTATCTTGTTATGAATGGAATTGATATAGGCAAGAAAATTATTGAGTTCTAATTTTCTTGCCTTGCGTTGGACTTGGTATACCTGGCTCAAGGATTGATTGTCGTAGCGTTTGTCTAGGATGGCGATGATCTTGTCGAAATTGCCTTGTTCATCGACTGGAATGCTTTGAAGGAGTTCTAGGGCCGGACCTCTTAACGAAATAACCAGAGAAGTAGATTTTTCTTGGTTATCCCATCCATCCACTGCTTCAAATTGCCGTTTATACATGGGCCAAGATGAACTGCCATCAAATCTGGGTGGTTTACTAACGGAACCTTTGGTACTCACGGTGTTCTGGTATTTTCCTCGCTGTAAGTCCTGTTGCATTTTTTAAATTTTCGTTTCTAATTAATTTGGATGGCACTGATTTTATCTTGTACTTCGCTGTGTACTGTTTGCTTGATGGAACTGATTTGATCTTGAACTGTGTCTTGAATTGAACTGATTTCAAATTTTATCTGGCTTTGGATGGAATCGAGATCATGTACTTTTGTTTCAAGAGTATCAATGGCATTTTTTATGGTCTTAATGTCATCATTTAGCTCTTTTATGTCTGACTCAACTATTTGCATTCTTTTATTAACTATTTCATTAACTTGCGATACTATTTGCATTAATTGCTCAAATTGTAGTTGCCTTTTTTCTTCAGTTTGGCCTTGTTTTTTTGCAAATTTCGAGAATAATCCTTCCATTAAATTTTGTTGTTTTTCTTCCATGGCAGTGACAAGATTTTCTAATTCTATTTTACGTTTTTCATCAAAAGATTTCACTAACCTTCGTTGAATTTCTTCCTGATGTTGTTTCTCGTTCTTGTCACGGTTTTTCCAGAATCTGCTATTTTTTCGTCTAGTCCCTCCGTAACCTGCTTGACTATTTTTTTGGTAGTTTCGTCCATTTTTTCCATGCTACGGGTTTCCATAAATCAAATTACGATTCTAACTGCACTTAATCCTGCACTTCTGATCACCAAATTGTTATAAATTTCGTGGGTTCAATTAAAAAAAACTAATATTCACTTTCACTTTTCTAGAACTTTTAATTACATCAAATTATACAGAACAGCTGATCACAATAACATTTCTACATAAGCTCTTCGTCACACTAACTGACTGCCGCGAATATGGGTCGCTCCTTTATAAAACCTGCATCGAAAATTCTCGTACAAACAATCATCAATTCTACAGCTGCCGAGCCATTTCGAGAACAATTTTTTTCTTAAAAGCGATCGGCGTCGTACTGGAATGAAACTAGGGCCGGCTTAAGGAAATTTTGTTGCAATAATAATTACTTGTCATTTAACAAACTTTTTTATTCTTATTAATTTGTAAACAGTTAAATTGCTTAAAATGTCTGTTAATTCCTTAAAAAGGAATTGTAAATATAGTAGAAATTAATGAGTTCAGCTATAAGGAATACCTTGTAAAAATGAAAGAACGTAAAATTTATTTTCAGTTTTTAAAAGTAAATACAGGATGCTGTCATTTTTAAAAAATGAAGAACATTATGTCCTTTTTTCTGGCAGTAATAAAGAAATAACACATTCTCATAAAATTGTATAAATATCAAAAAGTTATGCATGCAAAAAATAGTTGTGAAGTTGTTCTGTTTAGGGTATACAGGGTGTTCAAATTGGAATGATTCTTGGTGTATAGTTAATTGTAAGTTTTAAAATATCTTATATTATTGAACCATACGGTGCAGACACAGGAGTGATTAATTATAATTCTAAATAAAATTTATGTTGCACCATTAAAAAAGGATGTTGGTTCACCTTATACATCTGTATATTTAATATTAATTTAACTTGTACTGTTTTAAGTTACTTGTAAATTTGGTAAATAACTTTTTTATATATAACATTTATATTAACGGAGATATAGTACGAGAGCTGCCTTTTATATTTCGGGATTCGACAATCCTAGTGTTGCAATCTGACAACTGACAGCTCTATCGTAAAGTTTGACATTTTTGAGGTTATACGTACTCAGAACGTTTTGACATACGAGCGCTATGTGTTGTTTACAGTAACTTAAAGGATTCATCTCGACCAAAAAATGAATTAAATCGTGAACATTTTCGTGCGATTATTTTTTACAACTTTCGACGTGGATTAAGTCAGCAAGAGTGCATGGATGAACTTAATTTAATTTTTGGCGATGAAACTCCATCAAGGACCACTGTTTATCGATGGTATGGTGAATTCAATCGAGGTCGTAGTTCACTCCAAAACGAATTTCGTGAAGGTCGTCCAAAAACAGTTGTTGTTCCGGAAACCATTGATGCTGTGCGCGAACTGATATTGCAAGATCGTCATGTGACCTATCGTGAGATTGAGTCAACCTTACACATTAGTGGGACCAGCATACATTCAATATTGCATAAACATTTGAATGTCAAAAAAAATGTTCGCGTTGGATCCCACACAATTTGTCAATCGTTCAAAAAAAGGCTCGTGTCGATTGGTCGAAAGAAAAGCTCAAAAATACGATCGCGGTGCTTCAAAACACGTTTATGACATAGTGACAGGTGATGAATCGTGGATTTACGCGTATGAGCCCGAAAGTAAACAGCAGTCGACTGTATGGGTGTTTCAAGGTGAGCCGAATCCAACAAAAGTTGTTGGCGCACGAAGCACTTCCAAGCAAATGATCGCCTGTTTTTTCGGAAAAACTGGACATGTCGCAACCGTACCACTAGAACAACGCAGAACATCAATTCTGAGTGGTACACAACCATTTGTTTGCCAGTTGTCTTCCAAGAAATTAGAAAAACCAACCGCAGAAGACGGATCACTCTTCACCACGACAATGCGAGCTCTCACACATCGGCTCAAACAGCTGCATTTTTGACCACTCAAAACATCGATTTGATGAGTCATCCGCCGTATAGTCCTGACTTGTCACCAAATGACTTCTGTTTATTCCCGTACGTAAAAAACAAACTGAGAGGTCAACGTTTTTCGACACCTGAAGAAGCGGTTGCTGCGTTCAGAATGCATGTTTTGGAGATACCTCAATCAGAGTGGAAAAAGTGCTTCGACAATTGGTTCAAACGCATGCAAAAGTGTATAGATCTTCATGGGGAATATTTTGAAAAACAATAAAGCGATTTTCGATGATTAATATTTGTTTTTGTTCTCTAATCCCGAAATATAAAAGGCAGCCCTCGTACTATGATGCTCTAGGGCAACACCCTGTATACTAGATCACATATTTACCTTTGTGACATCATCTAGGTTAGAACTATTCCTTTGGTTTTGTATTAAAACATTTTTTTAACACTAAAATTCAGCTATTATGTACTGATGTTTGTCTGGACGTTGTAAAGTAATGGTAATTTTTTTCCAGCGATCTGAATACAGCCAAAAAATGCTTCGATGTCATCCTGGATGAAAAATGCTCCAGCTATCTAACTTACAAGAATCTGAATTCAAATTTGTTCGAGTATATCTCAACACCATGTAAGGGATCGACTTCCTTTAGCAGTCATTTTTATACCAGCTGGATGATTTTGATGGCAACCTTGTTATTATCATACATCACTAATTGAAAATACTCAAAAAGAAACACACTGTATGTATATCTGTGATTATTTCGAATGTTGTACAGAAAGCTGCTTTGGAACCTCTAAATTGCAAGACAACACTATTGAATGGAAGTCTCAGGGATTTATTACTTTTTTACATTACATTTTTTAAATTCGCATATAAAGGGTGTAAACAGTTTGAGTACATATGATTTAAGTGGAGATAGTACATAATAAATCCAACAAAAAAACTCTTTCAAATACCTGTTATTGTCAGTGGGGCAATGTTATGTTGGTCATAAAATCATTGACATTTATAATCTTTTGTCAAGTATTAGATTTGTTAGTTAATTAAAACATTTACCAACTTTTTTTGAAATTATCTTCGTACATGAAGAGAATGATAAATTAAAAAAATTAATATATGATTTAGAAATAACTCGATATAATGAACTTATTAAATTATTAACTATTATCTTTGTTAGATACATCTCCTTGTACGGTATATTATTTTTAACAAACTGCAAAGCTTGGTCAAACTTTTGTAAAAATATAGCATTTCCCACTATAAATAAATTTGACACTGAAAATTCTTAATAAACTCATACTGATACTGTAAACCAAACAGGATACCTGCGAAGTTGTAATATAAATTTTCGGTGCATTTATGAATTAATTTAAAAACATTAAAAATGGTTTCTAATCATTGGAGTTATTAGTAAACTATATCAACTTTTTCATATTTACATATGAAGCTTTACAAGCATTTTGAAAGCAAAATTATCTAAAAATTTTACAAGGCTGATTTGTTTTCACCAAAGTTATATACAGGGTATTCCATCTCAAACGAGCCACCTTGAATATCTTGGTTATTTTCAAAAATATTATTTGTATTATTATTTTTGTTTCGAGGGGGAAATTTTTTGAGGTGAATTAGCACTTGCGCGCATTCAGCATAAACAGGCCAATTCAGTGACCTTGAAATTTGAGATCGGGGAAATAGGTGATGTCGTATATCATTTAATAATTTTTTTATTGCAATTTCTGTACATGTAATAATAAAAGAGTATAAAAAAACGAATTTGCAATACAATGCCTCTAAAGCAAATGTCCAAAGTGTCTTCCATTGACTTCCACACAATAGTACAACCTTGACTAAAAGTCGTCTGTGACATAGTTCAGCATAGTCGGTGTGAACTCAGCTATAATTCGTTAGCGGAGTTCGTCCAAATTCTCAGGCTGAGTCATAAAAATTTTGGATTTAACATGTCCCCACAAAAGAAATCCAAAGGGTTCAGATCAGGTGATCGGACAGGACATTCCATAGGACCTCTTCTTCCAATCCAGCGACCAGGGTATTCCAAATCGAGGTATTGACGAACTGGTGCGGCGTTGTGAGGAGAAGCTCCATCTTGTTGGAAATGCAATTGCTCTTCATGTAGTAGAGAATCATTTTCTATTATCAATGCATTAATTTCATTTCCCAATATATTTTGATAAATTTCACCATTTAAATTACCAGGAATAAACAGGGGTCCAATTAGATGATTTCCCAAAATCCCGGCCCAAACGTTTAGTTTTACCGGATGTTGACTATGAGCTTCTCTAAATAAATGAGGATTTGTATTGCTCCAAGATCTACAGTTATTTCGGTTAACCTCCCCATAAAGTGAAATAGTGCACTCATCCGAAAAGCAAACATTGTACAAAAAATTCGGGTTTTCGATCATACGCTGGGTCATAATTTCGCAAAACTCTTGCCTTCGATCCCAATCATTCTTATGCAATTCATGAAATAATTTGATTTTGTATGGATGGAATTTGAACTTCTGCAAAATTATAAAAACGTTAGTTTTGCTAACACTGGAAGCTGCAGAGATTTGCTGGACAGACTGCGTGTTTAGTGTAAGTTGGACATGGCCCTTAATCATTTACAATTCCAATGAGAGCTTATTTTTATTCATTACCGAGCCCATCTCAACAAATTTTAAAATCAACTCCAAGGCGTATTTATGACGAACGTTACGTTCGGGATGGTTTTGGTTAAAAACCCTTGCAGCAGATCGAGCACAATTTTGATTTTAATAATAAAGACTTGCCTGCTCAACAGGTTCTTGAAATGTGTTTACCATAATTATCTTTTAAATTTTCAACAAATCAGTAAAGTAATAACTTGACAGATGCTTCAAATGATCGAGTTAAGGTAAGAACAGATAACAAACTTGCTGTAAATATCAGCAAAAAAATAATGTAAAATAAATGAAGGTTTACATTTAATGTTTTTCTTGTATTGTGTGTTATTACAGGGTGCGGCAGTGAAACAGGATGATTTAAGAGCGTACTATAAAAAAACTTCTTTTTATTACTTTTTCATGCAGTAAAAACCTCAAAAAATTTCCCCCTCGAAATAAAAATAAGCAAGATATTCAAGGTGGCTCGTTTGAGATGGAATACGTTGTATATGTACTTACGTCGTTTACACCCTGCACATATCTGTGATAAGCCTTTTGCGGAGCAATATATAATCACCACACCGAAAAGATTGAGAGCTTCAAATGTCGCTAGAGGGAGATAGGTGTCAACAGCTTCTCGGAAGGCTCAACCCAGGTATATACTAAACTTGAATGTTGTTGTTGCTTCTTTTGAACATTTTAAAACTAAACAAGTAAAACTGATAACAAATGTTTCTAGTTTTACTTGCCGGTACTAATTTTAGACTTTTTTACTGCAATGTTTTTATGTTTTTAATTACCACATAAAGTTTAACAAAAAAACATAGGACCCAAATGGATTTTTTCCATGTTAGTTACCCTGTTAATGTTTATAGCCTTTGTTTAAAATTAATAGGTTTTTATTTTGTAAACATGTTTGCAAGTTTCGTGGTCAGTGTTTGAAGAGTCGGTTTGTCTCCATGTAATCGACCATAATACCAATTTATGAAGCATTTGTTTACCAAGAAATCTAAGCAATTTTAAGTTATACACATACCCTATTTTTGGTGTTGACTTAGTGTACTGTTTTAATTTACAGGTGCCTCAGCATTTGAGACATCATTTGAAAAACCTAAACGCAGATATATAAATACAAAGCTTTGTATCCTAACACCAAATCCTTTCTTTTTTCAATCAACGCTCGTTTCAATAGCTAAGCTTGCATCATCAAGGAGTAAACCAAAACCCATAAACGCAGAAATGTATACATAATGTTTTCTTCCCTGTAAAGTTTGAAAACCATTTTGATTATAATCACATAATTCATAATTAGCCATTTTTTATAACACTGAACATTAAAACATAGAAATTACTGATTGAAGGGTAGAAAAAAACTGGTCCAAGGACCGACGTATATACATATACAAGTTAGGTTAAAATATATACATGTGTTTAATTTATACGCTACTAAAAAGGATTCCTCCTTGAAATTAAACATCTATAATAAATAAAAACTAACTCTCCGAAAAAAAAACAATTGCTGACAAAAACCGCCTTCTCAACAGACAATTCACGGTAGACACAAGGTACCGAAAATGCAAGTTCCTTTCGAGAAACGGTCGGCGAACAGTTTAGTTGAAAGAGAAAACATGAATCGTCGTAGTGATAGCATAATAGAAATTCGTGGTGCTAAACTGAAAAATCTCTATATGACAGAGCAAAAACCAACTATTCTAACATCAATAATTTCAATGAAAAAAAAAGTTTATAAAAAATGTACTTTCTGCCAATCATTACCCAAATAAATTTATTAATAACGAGTTAAACAAAATCGAATACCAAACAATCCCTATCAACCAACATCAAACTTCACCAAGCAACACTGACTCCCAAGATAATCACATTAATACAATAACTACACCATACATACAGGGTCTATCAGAAACAATCAAAACATCATTTAAAACAAGAAATACACTAAAATCAATTATATCAAATACCAAACCCAATAAAACAACTCAAAATACAAAAAATTGCATTTATAAAATCCCTTGTGAATGTAATAAATTCTATATTGGAGAAACCTCTAGACCTCTGAATGTTCGAATAAACGAACACAAAAATTATATAAAATAAACGACAATTTGAAAAATCCAAAATTTGTGAACATGCTTGGGACCTTGGTCATAAAATACAGTTTCAAAATTCAGTTATATTACACAAAAAAGAAGACAACATCAAAAGAAAACTGAAAGAGTCTGCTTTAATTTTGTTAAATGAAAACGATTGTATCGCTACTGCCTCCGTAGAATTCAGTCGTTCCTGGTTGCCGATGATTAAGGAAGAAATTGCTAACGGTCATGTCCTTGTGAACAACCCTATATCGATATAGTTCATAAGGTTTTTCCTAGGTTTTCCCTTATGATTTTAATGGGATCACTGAATCAACAAAGTTCTTTGGCGAATGCACTATCTTATAACAAAGTCGCACCTAGGAGGGCCACATAAAATTCTGAAGGTCTCCCTTTCAAATTCTTCCAATTTGAAGGAACTTTATGATTATGTGATCTTTACGAGTTTCTGTGCTACCCTGTATATTACAAATAAAATTCTCTTAGTTACGTCAGAAATCAAATAATACACATTGTCAAATAGTTTAATTTACATCTTAGAATTGTGCCTTTTTTATCCAAGTTTATCAACCATTGACAACGGGGTCTGACCTAGACCCCGAAACGTTTGGAATATACAACAATTTTCTTTAAACTGTGGTGTTATTTCCCAAGAAGTACTTAGGCATTGATTTGTTAATTTTTGAGGAGATAAAGAAGATAGGTTTTTGGAATAACCTCACCTAATTGTTTTGAATTTAAAGACAATTCGTATCAGTGGTGTCAGAAGTCAGGATTGCGTGTGGATTAAAATTAAAAATTATTAATTTATTTATTATTAATGAATACAACAAGGATATTTATCTCTGCTCACTGGGTTATATCTTATGTTAACAGAACAGAATAGACAAGATCTGATGAATCATCGTGCAAAAATGATATCGCTACGTTAATGAGTTGCCTTGATTAATTATTACGCAGTATGCTACCTCAGTTTGAAGGTTTTTCGTACAAATATTGTTGCTACTTTTATAGGAAGTGTGTTATGAAAAAATTCCAGATGCCACAATCAATATTGGTAGTAGTGAACCAGATATGTGTATTAAACGTCTCAGGTATATACAATTTTGCCACTACTTCCTATTTGGTATAATATCTGAACTGTCTACTACTTCTTGATGTCTATGTTTAGACAGTTTAAACATAGACATAAAGAAAACGAAACCAATGTACCTACAAGGAACTAGTAGACATTTCATTTTTGATGAAGTTCTTTTGAATTTTTAACAATTAAGTATCAGCAAATCTTAGGTGGTCGCGCTCTATATTAAGCCCTTTGTTGTTGTTGAAAGCTTTCTCGAAGACTATGATTCCCTTAGATCATGTATGAATGGTGCAGAAACCACTGGCGGAAGACTGCTTGGTCCTGTGGCTGAGTGGAGTCTAGTATTCCATGTATTCTACTCTGTATAATCTTGGTGAAGACTTTGTACACTAATTCTTTCTGATATCTTTACTACTCTTCTTATGGATTAAAATATGAGGGCACTATTCCCTTGCGCTGGTATGTGTTTGGTCCTTAACCATTGCGTATATGTTTTGGCCACGCATTTCCACGTATATCTGCCTATTTGTAAATAGCTGAGGAAGTTCAGTACTTTTTGGAAATGTTCTAAAATCCAATCCAACTTACATAACTGGCTAAATGCAAATATTAATTTAGCTCAAGAAAAGCTTAAATTAACGCTAAAAAAACTGTACGCTACATTTCATAATTTGACAACACTGCATTACAGAATTTATTATACTAATTCTCCGTTAAACAGTGTTTCCGAACTGTAAAAATTATGTTTAAATACTTTTCAATTAAATGTTTCAATATAAATTTTTCAGGAATACAACAATTTAGATAAGTGTTTGTTTTGAATGACACTTTCTACTGATAATGTAGAGTTAAAAATTAATTTTCCGTTCCTTTAGTAGATATTGGAAATTACAGATGACATGACTCAACCGAACGCCATTTGTCCTTCTAAAACAAGTCACTTTTACTTCAAACACAGACCACGAAATTTTAAATCTATATGTTAATTAGCTCAACTTGTACATTAAATGCTCCAGTAGATTTGTGTATTGATATACATGTCATGGCTTCATTGAAACAATGTGCCTTGTCTACAATTTTCCCGCCAAATTTTTCTTAGTGTTACCATTATTATTAAAGAGGTTACATACATATTTTTCTTACGTATATATTTTTTAGTAAATTTTTTAAACAAAAAATATTGAATCCAACATTTTCATGTTTGATATCTATAAATGATGAAATATTTATTGAAATATGTCCAGCTTATATGTTTAAACACCGTCTGGTTGATTGCTATAACACAGCCTTATTATTATTCACCAATTGGTTTGCAATGTTTAAACTTAAATAACTCGAAAATAAAAATAGACAAAGATGGTCGAAACACGACTAATGCTGTTCTAACGCTGAAAGTGTTCAACATGTCCGCTTTCCGTTATCTGGTTCATTGGAAGAAACAGCTTGTTTGTTATGGTTTTCCGCAGAAAAAAGTATAAGGGCGTTATATTAGGAGATCTAGATGGATACTCTACAGTTCTTAGCCGATAAGCATACTCTCAATAAATGCTTCAAACAGGAATTACCGTCTTGAAAAATCACATCTTAACTTTTACATTGTCTGCCACTATTTTTCCAACAAAGAAAGAAGAAAGACGAGTCCTTATTCAGGGTTATTCTTTAACATTATTTTTGCTTTATACAGGGTGTCCCAGAAATGTGAAAGTATCAAAGTTTTTTTTTTAATTGAATGCCCTGTATATAAAATCATTTTCGGAAAGTTCCTGATGAATTTGGATTTTGTGATCACAATAATTATGCTTGATAAGAATTTCGGACACACTAGCTTGGCTGATATTAACATTTCGGGCAATTTGATTGTTCCCTATGTGAGGATTTTTAATTACCTACTGAAGTTATAACAGCTAACTCCATTTTTTCGTTTTCCGTCACCAAGGACAATAATCATGGCGATTCGTTCTTCTTTGCCATAAACTTTTTCCGACTTGACCATACAATGTATGGCATCACACTCCCTCTAAGGCACGCATTCACTAACCACAGATATCCTAGACATCAAAAGGGTTTAGCTCTGTGGGAGCCCTTGCCAGGTTATCAGGCCCGTGGATGGCGTCGTGGCTGCAGTTCCCCATGAATTTTCTGACCGTCCGGGCTGTTCCTAACAGGACGGCTTTTTGCATCAGTTGGTAAAGATGTTCGTCCAGACCGAGGTATTTCAAATTGTTTAATAGATGTTTTGAGACTACTTCTGTTGTTGACATAACAATTAGTACCGTTCGAGTGTTGTTCATGTCCCATTGTCTCTGTATTTGAAATTCTAAATCCCTATATTTGGCTATTTTTTCAGCCTGCTTAATATTTAAATTATTGTTGTTAGGGATTGCTATGTCAATAAAGGTTGTTTTTCTAGAGACTTTATCTACCAAAACTATATCTGGTCTATTGTGAGCAACAGTCCGATCGGTCAATATCGTTCGGTCCCAGTACAGTTTGTAGTTGTTGTTTTCTAAAATAGATTCTGATTGTATATATAGTAGGGTGTTCTTTCCGACTAGGATAGCTCAAGTTTCAGCGCTAGTTCCTGGTGCAGTATTTTTGCCACAGCATCGTGTCGTTCTTTGTATTCAGTTGCAGCGAATGCTTAGCAACCTCCTGTGATATGCTGAATAGATTCAGATGTTTGGCAACCATATCTGCATCTGTCGTTGTTGATAGAAGGATCTTTGCCGATGTACTTTAGATAGTTCTTTGTCGGAATTACTTGATCTTGGATTGCCAATATAAAGCCTTCCGTTTCAGGAAACATTTGACCAGAGATCAACCAGTAGTTCGATGCTGAACTGTCGACATAATCTTTGTTGACGTCATTTATATGTCTTCCATGAAGGGGCTTCTCTTTCCATTTCAACAATTTCTGATCTGTGGTCTGGTGGTGTAATTGGGCATGTTGTTATGTCAGTCGCAGTGGTGTTGAGTCATCAACCTGGCACATGACTCTATGTAGATTAGAAAATTGTGCGAGTTTCTGGAAATGACTACGCAAAATAGAAATTTGTTGATCTAATAGTTTACTCAGATCTGTCAATCCTCTTCCTCCTTCATACCGTGGCAAAGTTATACGTTCGACAAAGCTCTTTGGATGGTGATTTTGAGCTTTTGTTAGTAAAACTCGAACTTTTCGTTGTATATGTTCCATGTCAGTCTTGTACCAATTAACTATACCGAAAGAGTAACTGAGCACTGAACACGCATAGGTGTTAATAGCCTGAAATAGATTTTTACTGTTTAATTTGGTTTTCAACAGTCGTCTTACCCTTCTATAAAACTCTGCTGTTAGGTCCTTTTTCATAGTCATGTGATCAATACGTTGAGCCTGCTTTATTCCAAGGTATTTATAAGTATGACCTTCCCCCATAGATTCAATTTAGGTGCCATCTCCCGTTTCGAAGTGCCCCTGCTGTATTTTGCCTTTAACTATATTAATAATTCGGCATTTGTCTAGGCCAAATTGCATATGGGCATCAATAGAGAACGCTTCTACTATTTTGAGCATATCATGCAGCTGTTGTTTCGTAGCTACCATCAACTTTAAGTCGTCCATGTATAACAAATGGTTTATCTTTAATGCTTGTACGTTGTTGTGCTTGAGACTGAACCCAAAGTTAGTCGAGTTCAGTTTGTGTGAGAGTGGGTTCATGGCAAGGCAGAACCACAGTGGGCTAATGTAGTCTCCCTGGAATATACCCCTTCTGATAGGGATATATAGAGCTAAACTTTTATTATTATTAATTAATATTTACAGTAATCACCGATTATTACAACAAAATGATTCATAAAGAACCCCCCAGACAACCCCCGCTCCTTACTGGCTACAGGATTGTTATTAGGCATTTCCCTTCATACTATTAGGCCACAAGACTTCTGAGCTCTTCTCCGGTATTATTTGGATGCTCTCTAGCTCAGAGCACATGGATGTGGTGCCATTCAATTTAAAAGTCTCATCAGACCAAACAATCAAATCATTTGACCCATCATTTACTTGCTTTAAAATGTAATGGAAACTAGATTGACTTTTACTCCATACTGGCCCAGTGGACTTCTTGGTGGATTTTGTACAAATTGGCAACTCTATTTCGTGATTCTTGATATGCGACAACAGCGCAGTATCAAATTCTGCTTCTCATCGTATTTGCACTTGTTAATTGCTTCTTCCTAGTTGCAGCTGAACTGAAAGTAACAGAAAAACAGGTGAATGGCAGCATTAGTCATCACAGATCCAGTTGCAAAGTGTGCACCATCAGGGTACGTTTAACTGCAACTTATGTCATTAACATTTAAACAGTGCAAACTCCATTCTAAAATACTTTAGATTTAGGCAGATCCCGAGAGACCATTGGTAAAATGACAACAGAGTCGCATCTGACCCTTTACGGCCTCCGCGTATGCTTTTTGAGTTATCTGATCACGCTTTGGATTAATCGACAGCTGTTAAGTCACCAGAGACTTGCCCAAACCATCATTTTACCAAAGGTCTTAGCTGGGATCCATTCTTAAAGCTGGAAATTATGAAGAGGTTCTTGCCAAACCTACTAATTATTTGTAATATAGAGACTTCTTTTGATTCTTTTGAAGTATATGACTGATAGAAGAAGGTACTAAATTAACTTTTCAGTTTAGGAACTATCTAGCAACTAGCAGTTATTCTAGTCGATAGTGAGATAATGATACCACAAGCAAATAGAGCAGTTTGCCTAGGATATGAATAAGAAGTAGGGAATAAGGTAATAAGTGTAATTTTATGATGCACCTATTGGAAATGTGATACAACCATTTACGGCCTTAGTTTAGTGGAATTGAATTTATACAAATAGTTCATTCAAAAACATTTGATATTCTCAAATACTATTTTAATGTTTTGGAAAAACCTTCTTCGTGTCTTCATCTATATATACATATATAGGGTGAGTTTTTTTTTTTGATGATCAGTATGAGGATCTCGAAAACTAGCGGAGATAGAGCAATGGTTAAATTGGGGAAGATTTGCAGTTTTACTGGCCCAATTTAATGACACTTTCGGATTTTTGTAAAAAGTCATGGCTTACTAGATATTTTGAAAAAACGAAATTCTGGCGATATATTCAAATCCCTCCAGCTCCTTTGTTTTTGATATTATAAAAAAAGTGTAAACATCAAAATTGAAGGGAATTGTATCCCGAATATGATTGTCATGTCTTCGTTTGCGTGACAGCTCTTGTTTTCGAGATATGACACAAACTTATCTTTTTTTGGATGAAAACCGTAGTTGGCTATGACCTCAAAAAATCTGACATTTTTTGAGCTTTTCAACGATATAATACTCGATATAGTTATTCATAAAAATAACGGAGTTATGGATGCTTTTCTCTCTTATTTTCACGTTTAACGTAGGTAGCCATGAAATAGTTTGATTTATTAATAACTATACCATAAAACATTGAACGATTTTTTTATTAGGTATATCAGATATAACGAAAAAACGAAATAAGTACTTACTAAAAACTAAGAAAGTAAAGTACATAATAATGGTTACAATTTATGTTCGAAAAGTCCACCATTGTTATTTAGACAAAAATTGCATCTTTTTAAGATTGACATTACCGCTTTCCTCACAAACCGCCTATCAATTTCTTCAATTGCTTGTAATACCGCCTCCCTTAGGTCACCAACTGTCTCATACTTTCTTTTGTATACTTTGTTTTTTAGCGCACCCCATAAATAGAAGTCTATAATTGCCAAATCGGGAGACCGGGGTGGCCATTCGCGTGGGCCATTTCTTCCTATCCAAGATTTTGGATAGATATTATCTAAGTGTTGTGTTACTAATAGCGAGTTATGAGAAGGTGCTCCATCATGTTGGAACCACTCAATTTCTAAACGAGTTCTCAAATTCAAATTATGCAACATGTCTTCAAAAGTGTATTGCAAGAAATGCAAGTAGCGCTCCCCAGTAAGTGATTCGTCATAGATAAAAGGCCCCAGAGTAGTAGACCCTATGATACCACACCAAACATTAAAACAAAATTTTATCGTCTTTGTTCTACATGGAAAGGCTTTTCTTTAGCCCAGATATGCTCATTGTGTCTATTGAACATACCGCAGTTAGTAAATCTAGATTCATCTGACCATAACACCTTTAATGGAAACTGTGGATTGTCAAGGCACATGTCTCTAAACCATGTACAAAACAAAATACGTCGATGTTCGTCACCAGCATGCAAAGTTTGAGAAACTGAAAGTTTGTACGGGTGGAACTTGTGCGCTTTCAGTACCTTAACTACAGTTCGTTGAGATGTGCCAGCTTCTGCCGCAATCTCACGAGTTGATGTAGATGGATTTTGATTTACCATTGCCAAAACATTTATTTGTGCTGCTTCGTTAATTTCATTATGTTCCTTTAGTGGTTTAGTAAAAGATCCATATCTGCGTAAACTATCGTAAAGCCTCCTAAATGTACATAGAGCAGGTTGACGACGATTAAAATATCTATGAAAGTATTCCTCAGCTGCACGAACTGAATTTTTATGGCATATGATATAACATTCCACCATATTCAGTTTTTCTTCGTTAGAATATTCCATTTTATCACGAAAACATGTCAATATTGACTGTCAACTGTCAGTTCAGCACTACTAATGGAATAACTCTCAAATGAGCAAACGTCAAGATAAAAACAATCTTTTTCGTGGATTCCTACGTTAAAAGTGAAAATAAGAGAGAAAAGCATCCATAACTCCGTTATTTTTATGAATAACTATATCGAGTAATATATCGTTGAAAAGCTCTAAAAATGTCCGATTTTTTGAGGTCATAGCCAACTATGGTTTCCATTCAAAAAAAAAAAAAAAAATTGTGTCATATCTCGAAAACGAGAGCTGTTACGTAAACGAGGACATGACAATCATATTCGGGATACAATTTCAATCCCTTCAATGTTGATATTTACACTTTTTTTTATAAAATCAAAAACAAAGGAGCTAGAGGGATTTGACTAAATCGATAGAATTTCGTTTTTTCAAAATATCTAGTAAGCCATGACTTTTTACAAAAATACGAAAGTGTCATTAAATTGGGCCAGTAAAACTGCAAATCTGTCCCAATGTAACCATTGCTCAATCTCCGCTAGTTTCCGAGATCCCCATACTGCTCATAAAAAAACTCACCCTGTATATCACATCAAACAATTGATGTCTTAGAGAATATCTCGTAAAAAAACTAACGAGAGTCTCATTTGGGGCAGTCAGTAGGATTTGTTTCTGATGTATTTTGTTTTGTTTACCATTTAAGAGATTAATCTTTCTTTTAAGGTTAAGATGTATTATGTCACATTGATATTGTTTACATTTGTTAGAATTTCTCGTACTTATTAAAACAAGCTTGTTAGATGTAATAAGATAATATATTGTATTGTTATCGCTTATAAACTTAAAATAAAAATATTTTATTGCAAACTGGCGTTTTTTTGATGTTACAGGAAACCAGTGGTGGTTTTTAATAATTTCATTATTTTATAGGTTATGTATTTATTATGTTATTGTTTACATAAACATTTGATAGTTAATTGTAATATTTAATATATAAAAATCAATGTTTATTCGTACTTTATGCTCTGCCATTTATCCGTTTGTGATGAAAGTTTGTCAAGTTACTGCCTCTGCTTACCCGGTAGTTACACTATGACGATTAGTACAATTAATATGTAGTAGATGGCGCGCTTGTCATATCGGCAGTACTTTGTTAGAATGAAATTTTTTGTGTTTGTCAATAACAGTACACTCCAGGATTGCCTGATCAATGTCAAACAAATTTGAACAAAATTAGACCTAAACATTCATCCTTGCTTCGGTCACTAAATTTATTTTGCTTAATTACCGATTTTGTGTTCGTTTTGTGACATTTAATGTAACATGAGAGTTTCAGATCCGTATTGAATGATACATTCAAAATTAATAAAGTAAAAACAAAACAATTAAGTGAAATATGAATACCAAACTTTCAATAATTACTGGAGAGTTTTAAAATGCACATATTTTTTTAATGTATGTTCAGTGGTTATTCAAAAACGGCTAGAGCAATTTTGATTATTTAAACTGCATTTTATGAAGGAATATTACAGAAAAATACCATATAATTTTAAGTTCAAATGATTTATTATTATTTTTTTATTCTACGGCACTGACGGTACCCAAAATGCCAGCCATTGCAAATTCAATTTAGTACAATAGTAAAATCGTGGCCTATATTTTTTATTACCGCCTGGAATGTGTCTGACCCAGTGAACATGAAAAATAATGCAGGTGGACAGTGGATCTTGGTGAGTTACCATAGTCGTAGCAAGGAACAAAATTAAATAATTACAATATTTCTAAATTTATTTAAAATATTTTGGATTTTTCTTAGATTTGGTTGTTGTTATTTAGTTTAGCTTTTAATTTAGTTCTTAAGTAATTTTTATTTAAAAACAATTATCTTTTTCTACTAAATATTTCTATAGTTAATATTTCATTTCAATATTTATGTTATTTATTATAATAACTTTGGTTGCACGTCACTGTTGGGCTCTTTTTAAATGTAATTTCCTTTATTATGAAATGAAGAAGAAGAAGAAGAACGGGGGTGTTGTCTAGACGAAATATTTAACCCAGATAAATTCTTGGAAAATGTTAAATGCAATACCCAAGTAAAAAAGGCGTGCTAGTGAAAATTAATGTTAATTAGCAATTAAAAATGTGTTTTTTGTTATTTAATACAGATGAATATAAAATATATTTTATTTACGGTTTTCCAGAAATTCAGAAATAGCAGTAATTTAGAGACTACATTTTAGTAAATTTCAATGAATGTTCAGTATTTCCTCTAAAACGGCTCAATAAATTTGAATATTTTAAATTGTATTCTACAAAAATATGTTCCAGTTTGATTCCGTATATTTTTCAATAAAGTAAAACATCGTTTTTCTGAAAATCCGAAAAATATGTGCAAAAAGCGGCAAACATCAATATAAATGTCAAATATTCATAATAAATTTCAAGATATGTCATAAAAGTATATCGTACAGGGTGTTTGTAACGATTTTCATTTTGATTCATTTGAAGTCAGTTTGTTTTTGAAACGAAGTTATGTTACGAGGCTTACAGTCGAGTGAATTGGCAGAAAATGTTGCATTAGTGTATGGAAACGAAAAATTTTTTTACCGGCGATCGTTTCTATATGGAATACGGTTGTGTATGCGTGCATGCATGTGATATTGGGTAGTACATAAGCAATTGCATATACAGGATGAGTTTTTTTATGATCAGTATGGGGATCTCGGAAACTAGCGGAATTAGAAAAATGGATAAATCGGGAAAGATTTGCAGTTTTACTGGCCCAATTTAATGACACTTTCGGATTTTTGTAAAAAGTCATTGCTTACAAGATATTTTGAAAAAACGAAATTCTGTCGATTTAGTCAAATCCCTCTAGCTCCTTCGTTTTTGATTTTATAAAAAAAGTGTAAATATCAAAATTGAAGAGAATTGTATCCCGACTATGATTGTCATGTCCTCGTTTGCGTGACAGCTCTCGTTTTCGAGATATGACACAAACTTATCTTTTTTTCAATGGGAACCATAGTTGGCTATGACCTGAAAAAATCGGACATTTTTAGAGCTTTTGAACTATATAATACTCGATATAGTTATTCATAAAAATAACGGAGTTATGGATGCTTTTCTCTCTTATTTCCACGTTTAACATAGGTAGCCATGAAAAAGATTGTTTTCACTTTGACGTTTCCTCATTTGAGAGTAATTCCATTAGTAGTGCTGAACTGACAGTCGATATTAACAAGTTTTCGTAATAAAATGGAATATTCTAACGAAGAAAAACTGAATATGGTGGAATGTTATATCATATACCATAAAAAATCAGTTCGTGCAGCTGAGGAATACTTTTATAGATATTTTAATCGTCGTCAACCTGGTCTATGTACATTTAAGAGGCTTTACGATAGTTTAGCAGATATGGGTCTTTTACTAAACCACCAAAGAAACGTAATCAAATTAACAAACCAACACAAATAAATGTTTTGGCAATGGTAAATCAGAATCCATCTACATCAGCTCGTGAGATTGCGGCAGAAGCTGACACATCTCAACGAACTGTAATTAAGGTACTGAAAGCGCACAAGTCCCACCCGTACAATCTTTCAGTTTCTCAAACTTTGCATGCTGGTGACGAACATCGACGTATTTTGTTTTGTACATGGTTTAGAGACATGTGCCTTGACAATCCACAGTTTCCATTAAAGGTGTTATGGTCAGATGAAACTAGATTTGCTAACTGCGATATGTTCAATAGACACAATATATATCTGGGGTAAAGAAAACCCTTTCCATGTAGAACAAAGACGACCTCAGATAAAATTTGGTTTTAATGTTTGGTGTGGCATCATAAGGTCTACTATTCTGGGACCTTTTATCTATGACGAATCACTTACAAGGGAGCGCTACTTGCATTTCTTACAATACACTTTTCAAGACATGTTGCATAATTTGAATTCGAGAACTCTTTTAGAAATTGAGTGGTTCCAACATGATAGAGCACCTGCTCATAACTCGTTATTAGTAAGACAACACTTAGATAATATCTATCCAAACTCTTGGATAGGAAGAAATGACCCACGCGAATGGCCACCCCGGTCTCTCGATTTGGCAGTTATAGACTTCTATTTATGGGGTGCGCTAAAAAACAAACTATACAAAAGAAAGTATGAGACAGTTGGTGACCTAAGAGAGGCGGTATTACAAGCAATTGAAGAAATTGATAGGCGGTCTGTGAGGAAAGCCGTAATGTCAATCTTAAAAAGATGCAAAATTGTAACCATTATTATGTACTGTAATTTCTTAAGTTTTTAGTAAGTACCTACTTATTTATTTTTTTCGTTATATCTGATATACCTAATAAAAAAATTGTTCAATGTTTTTTGGAATAGTTATTAATAAATCAATCTATTTCATGGCTAACTACGTTAAAAGTGAAAATAAGTATCGATAACTCCGTTATTTTTATGAATAAGTATATCATATCGTTGAAAAGCTCTAAAAATCTCCCATTTTTTGAGGTCATAGCCAACTATGGTTTCCATTCAAAAAAAGATAAGTTTGTGTCATATCTCGAAAACGAGAGCTGTCACGCAAACGAGGACATGACAATCATATTCGGGATACAATTCCCTTCAATTTTGATATGCACACTTTTTTTATAAAATCAAAAGTAAAGGAGCTAGAGGGATTTGACTGAATTGGCAGAATTTCGTTTTTTCAAAATATCTAGTAAGCCTTGACTTTCGTTTTTTCAAAATATCTAGTAAGCCTTGACTTTTTACAAAAATCCGAAAGTGTCATTAAATTGGGCCAGTAAAACTGCAAATCTTTCCCAATTTAACCATTGTTCTATCTCCGCTAGTTTCCGAGATCCCCATTCTGATCATCAAAAAAAACTCACCCTGTATAAAATGGTTGAAATATAAGGTGGATTTGTATTATCTTTATACAGGGAGGTTAAATATACCTTAGAAATTAAATGTTTTATTGGGTGGCTCATAAGCGAATGCATATAAGGGGAGTTGGAATATAAAAGTAGAGTGGAGGGATTATAGTTAAAAAAAAAACATACCGGGAAACCCACAAGCAGTTGATTACATATGATAGTTGAAAGATAGGGCGGAGTAGAACAATTGTTATACAGGGTAGTTTTAAAAGTAATAAACAATTGTTTTACCTGTAAGGTAGCCCCTTAGCAGGTACAAATCCACAAATACAGGATGGTTGGACTATAGGGTAGAGTGTAATTATAGTTAAACTGGGTGGTTCAAAAAATGTTACATTGGGTGGCCATTGGCAGATGCATATACAGGGTGGTTGACATATATTTGGCGTATAATCATAGTTATGCAGCTTGATTTAAAAAATGTTAGAACAAGAATGCTATATTTGTAGCCTATAGGCAGTTGCATAAGTAGGGTGGAAAAGAATTGTAGTTACATAGGGCGATTAAAAAAATTGTAGGAAAAGAAATGATTTATAGGGTACCCTAAAAGGTGTTGTAGATATACGATGGTTCAAATATAGGGTGGACTAGAATTAAAGTTATACTAGGTGGTTAAAAAAATTACAACTGAAAGTGTTTCTATGGTCGGCAGTCGCATATACAGAATGGTGGGAATATGAAGTGTTGTAGTAATATAGGGTGGTTCACAAAATTAAAAAAAAAATAGGTTGAAGTATATTATGAAGGGGAGTTATTATAGTACCTCAATAAATGTTAGATAATTGAAATTAAACTGATTTATTTCGTCTTAAAAAAATTATTTACTTAGAATATTTGTGTATATGTACCCACATTTTTTACGAAACCTTGAATTTACGAGTGAAGTTACTCAGACTACAATAAAATCGACACATGTCAGTTTTTTCATTTTTATGGGAGATTGGTCAAAAAATGTGAATTTTGTCTAATAGTAAAATACCCTTGCTTTGTCTATAAAGAAAATTGCTATAAAACAAAATTAGTAACAACTGAAAAACGCATTGCATTACTAAAAAACAAAAAATAAACAGTTTTTTTTGTAAATTACCGAGTTCAATGCATAATAACAATAATCACATTAACAGTAAAAAATAATTCAATTGGATAATTAAAACGAAAGGTATTATATAATTTATAAAACTACGGTTGAAGTTGGTGCCAAGCCTAAAAAGTATTTGTGTTATATTCCACATAAATAGCTTTATTAATTAATAGGGTAATTCTCATGAAATCCTGAAACTCCTGTCCTAGCAGTTTTTGGAATAATCCTAACCGACTTAGGAAGTTTTTTTTTCAAAAGAACATCATCAAGGCTGAAAATATTGGTAATAACTTTGGGATTGTCCGGGCATTTGTAAGGAATAATAAATATATAATACTCTGAAAATCATTCCCTCACTATGTCCCAAACTCCAGATTAGAACATTGTCTAAACTTTTAATTGAGAAGTTCTCAAAAAATTTGTTTGTAGCTATGACTTGTCTATTGTAAATACAACAAATTTTTACAATTTCTCTGAATTTAGGATCATAAGTCACACACAGCATTACCAACAGTCGATAAGTAGGTATATTTTTAAAGACTTTGGTAACACTCTCATTAGTTTTTGAGAGTTGGTAGTATGGTAACTTGATTGGAATAGCGAATTAACTTAAAGTTTGTTGGAGTAATCGTTGGAAGAAGATTTCATTTTAATATTTCAAAGATTACATTTTATGCAATCATTCCCTCACAGTGAAAAATAAAAAAGATAATTATAGTATTTCAATTTCGATGACGTAGTAAAGTATGTTTTTAGAGGTAGAAAACGTAGCTAGCTGGTAATGAAAGGTTATGTTGCGAGATTTTTTAGGTTACGATTTGTTTTGTCATTCCCTCACTGTCATTCTCTCATTTTGAGTAAAAGTGAGGGAATGATAAGTTATGACGTAATGCCTTTCAGACTAGATCGAGTCGGTTTTCATACATCTTTACTTATAGAAACTTTCTAATTACCAATTTGCCTTATTTCAGAGCCATATACAATGGCAAAAAAGAATACGATAAAAAGCGTCGAGAGAAAATGAAGTCTGATACAGCAAAGTTAGAAAAACTTCGTGAGAAAGAAAGAGCTAAATACCTGAAGAAAAAACAGAAAGGCCAAGTTAAATCTATAGCTACAATGAGTTCCAAAGAAAAAAAACTAAAAAGAAAAAATTGGAAAAAAAATAGTCAAAACTATAGAGACCGAAAAGCTAAAATACGTGAGAATTTGACAGAACCTGTTCATCGACACAATACTCAGCGTCAAAGTATGGTAGCTATTCAGAGAAGGAAGCAACTAAGAAAGCGTCGAGCAATACAATATGCTAAAATTACTAAATTAGAAAAAAAACTAAAAGAAGAAACTCGAAAAAAAAGAGAAATTCGGAAGAGATGTCAGCGGCAAACTCCTTGATTCTGGGGACCACGATATTTTTCACTTCTAGTAAGATAAATACTACAAATTTATGAGCAAATGGAGATAAATTAATTAAAATATTTTTCATTAATTTATTGATAGGTAATTTCGAGATTTGATGAGCATTACCCAATAACAGAAATTGTTTAATTTTGAAAGCTGTTAAATTTCCTATGTAAAATATATGCATTCCTTAGGTTTGCCACAAACTTCAAAAGAAATTTTATAAAATATATAATGCTTTTCCTTTTAAACATGCAGTTGAATTATTTTTAACATTTCAGTGTCAATATTGTTTCTGTGCTATTTATTAATATATTTATTATTAAATAAAAATAATAAAATGTCCACATTTATTCGAAAAATTTATAAATCTCTTAGAATTTTGCAACATACCTGTTAAAATTACAAGTAAATAATTTTTTTTTGGTTAAAAATAAAGATTATTATTTTGCACACATAAGTAAAATGAAATTTTGGAAAAAATTGCAATTTTGACAGCTATGAAAAGTAGCTTGCTGCAATTTTTCGTAATTGTTATTTTTTAATTCTAAGCACAAACTGGCAGTTAAATCAAATTTTACCTAGGTCTATTAATTAACTCATTAATTAATAAATTAGTTTAAATCAGATTGTTTTATCTTGGTTGACCAAAGAAAATTACGCAAGATTGTATTGCGAATATGATAATTAATAACTAAATTATTAAAAAAATCGGCGGAAGCTTCTAGATTGCCTAATTGTTTTTCCGGTGGAACTAGATTATTTTATCATTACACCGTATGCCAATTTTTTTCCAGAATGGGAAATTTTTATTTGCACTTTTAACTTGCTCTACAGCGGTTGGTATTTGTTTAAACATGTCTTTGAAAATTTCAACATTTATTGTAATATTTTGCTTGTGTACTGGTAAGTATTTTCCGGTTGTTTTTTGGAAATTATATACATTTTTGGAAGTTATATTAATTTATTTTTGCAACAGTGTGGATATACTCGATAAGTACGTGGTGGTTCAATTACTTGGTGGTTCAACTTTGATATAGGGATCAGGACACTTAAAATTGGCCATATTTCAAAAACGCCTTTAAATATTTTTTTCAGATTTGATGGTGCTTTTTCAGGTAGCAATATTTTGGCGAAACATTTGATCAGTTGTCTGTTATTGGGGTTAGTGAAATCTTTTATCCATCTATTTGAACACCATTATATTATTGTTTGTTTTCATTACTATGGTGTAGATTTGAATAAGAATATATATATATATATATATATATATATATATATATATATATATATGTCTAGTCGTAGGCTTTCACGGATGGAACAATATGAAGAAATATTTATCCGGGAATACATCCGTTCGTTATATTGATTCCTGTTTGAATCCTGCAGACGTTTCGCCAAGGTCTCACTCAATGCGTTGTTACGGTGAACTGTTTTCTTTAGCCCAGATATGCTTATTGTGTCTGTTGAACATACCGCAGTTAGTAAATCTAATTTCATCTGACCATAACAGCTTTAATAGAAACTGTGGATTGTCAAGGCACATGTCTCTAAACCATGTACAAAACAAAGTACGTCGATGTTCGTCACCAGCATGCAAAGTTTGAGAAACTGAAAGTTTGTACGGGTGGAACTTGTGCGCTTTCAATACCTTAACTACAGTTCGTTGAGATGTGCCAGCTTCTGGCGCAATCTCATGAGTTGATGTAGATGGATTTTGATTTACCATTGCCAAAACTTTTATTTATGCTGCTTCGTTAATTTGATTACGTTCATTTGGTGGTTTAGTAAAAGAGTCATATCTGCGTAAACTATCGTAAAGCCTCTTAAATGTACATAGGTTGACGACGATTAAAATATATATGAAAGTATTCCTCAGATGCACGAACTGAATTTAACTGAATTTATATGGCATATGATATAACATTCCACCATATTCAGTTTTTCCTCGTTGGAATATTCCATTTTATCACAAAAACTTGTCAATATCGACTGTCAGTTCAGCACTACTAATGGAATTACTCTCAAATGAGGAAACGTCAAAGTGAAAACAATCTTCTTCATGGCTACCTACGTTACAAGTTAAAATAAGAGAGAAAAGCATCCATAACTCCGTTATTTTTATGAATAACTATATCGAGTATTATATTGTTGAAAAGCTCTAAAAATGACCGATTTTTTGAGGTCATAGCTAACTATGTTTCCATTCAAAAAAGATAATTTTGTGTCATATCTCGAAAACGAAAGCTGTCACGCAAACGAGGACATGACAATCATATTCGGGATACAATTCCCTTTAATTTTGATATTTACACTTTTTTTATAAAATCAAAAACAAAGGAGCTAGAGGGATTTGACAAAATCGACAGAATTTCGTTTCGTTTTTACAAAATATCTAGTAAGCCGCCACGACTTTTTACAAAAATCCGAAAGTGTCATTAAATTGGGCCAGTAAAACAGCAGATCTTTCCCAATTTAACTATTGCTCTATCTCCGCTAGTTTCCGAGATCCCCATACTGATCTAAAAAAAACTCACCCTATATATACATACATACATATATATATATATATATATATATATATATATATATATATATATATATATATATATACATATATATATATATATATATATATATATATATATATATATATATATATATATATATATATATATATATATATATATATATATATATATATATATATATATATATATATATATATGTGTGTGTGTGTGTGTGTGTGTGTGTGTGTGTGTGTGTGTGTGTGTGTGTGTTAGGTGGTTTTCGGGAATTCATCCGGGTAGTTGACAACTAATCCCTGCCGGGATCGATGGTAAAATGACGACGAATATTCGAGTAACTAGAAGCGAAAGCAGAAGGCTACGAGAATTATGCGAACCGACCTGAAGAGGGCAGATGTGACTCTGCCGAAACGCCGTCATTTTACCATCGATCCCGGCAGGGATCAGTTATCAACTACGCGGATGAATTCCCGGAAACCAGCTAAAATATTTAGTGCCCGCGAAAATTTAATTTATTTAACCCTGGTGAACGGGCAACAGAATACCGCTACTTTATATAAATCCACAATTTGTAATCTTTTGATGATGGTATAGTATATGCTAAAACCAGCTACTTTAATAAAATAAAGTGGTAGTAAAACAAAATTAACTTTTTCTCATATTCACGTCATTAATTTAACACAAAACAAGTTATATTATCTATTTCACTAATCATTTATGTTAAATATTTGATCTGGCTTTAATCATGTGATATATTGGGGATTTTTGAAGAAAAATTATCTCCGATATTTACACAATATACATAGTTTCTTCTTAATAGTTAAGAAATACATCCATTCCTTCATTTCTTAGAATATTGGTGAGTGATAATTTGAAAGACACCGCAATATTTAGATAATCTGTAGTATTAACTACTATAATTGCGGGAAATTCTAAGACAGATTTCAATTAAACATAAAAAGACCTTGTACGTTGTTTGGTTATCACACATGACACATCTTCGGGAATCTAAGTGATTAGACAAC
Source organism: Octodonta nipae (assembly GCA_034190945.1). Lineage (NCBI taxonomy): Eukaryota > Metazoa > Arthropoda > Insecta > Coleoptera > Chrysomelidae > Octodonta > Octodonta nipae. The sequence goes on from CM067222.1 coordinate 3,564,640, forward strand.
AGCGGCTAAGGAAGAGACAAAAAAACTATTTACTCACCATGAAAAAAATAATTGTGTAAACACGACAGTAACTTAAATATCAGTTGCTAATAAGGCAGAAAAAATAATTCCAATATTTATTTACTGACTGATGCGAATTATTTTTGAGTTGTAGGGCATACAAGATCTACAAAATTTCTATTATGACATTCCTTGTACAAAATCATGCAAAAATCTTTTTTTTAATGATGACATCGTGACCAAACGAAAGCTAACATAGTACTAAATATATTTTTAGAATTATTTGAGAACAGCACTATAATTACAGGAAGATATACAGGGTGAGTTTTTTTTTGATGATCAATATGGGGATCTCGGAAACTAGCGGAGATAGAGAATGGTGAAATTGGGAAAGATTTGAAGTTTTACTGGCCCAATTTAATGACACTTTCGGTTTTTGGAAAAATTCATGGCTTACTAGATATTTTGAAAAAAACGCAATTCTGTCGATTTAGTAGAATCCCACTAGCTCCTTTGTTTTTGATTTTATAAAAAAGTGTAAATATCAAAATTGAAGGGAATTGTATCCCGAATATGATTGTCATGTCCTCGTTTGCGTGACAGCTCTCGTTTTCGAGATATGACACAAACTTGGCTATGACCTCAAAAAATCTGACATTTTTAGAGCTTTTTAACGATACTAGATATAGTTATTCATAAAAATAACGGAGTTATGGACGCTTTTCTCTCTTATTTTCACTTTTAACGTAGGTAGCCCTGAAAAAGACTGTTTTCACTTTGACGTTTTCTCATTTGAGAGTAATCCCATTAGTAGTGCTGAACTGACAGTCGATATTGACAAGTTTTCGTGATAACATGGAATATTCTAACGAAGAAAAACTGAATATGGTGGAATGATATATCATATGCCATAAAAATTCAGTTCGTGCAGCTGAGGAATACTTTCATAGATATTTTAGTCGTCATCAACCTGCTCTATGTACATTTAAGAGGCTTTACGATAGTTTACGCAGATATGGATCTTTTACTAAACCACGAAAGGAACGTAATCAAATTAACGAAGCAGCACAAATAAATGTTTTGGCAATGGTATATCAAAATCCATCAACATCAACTCGTGAGATTGCGGCAGAAGCTGGCACATCTCAACGAACTGGAGTTAAGGTACTCAAAGCGCACAAGTTCCACCCGTACAAACTTTCAGTTTCTCAAACTTTGCGTGCTGGTGACGAACATCGACGTATTTTGTTTTGTACATGGTTTAAATACATGTGCCTTGACAATCCACAGTTTCCATTAAAGGTGTTATAGTCAGATGAAACTAGATTTACTAACTGCGGTATGTTCAATAGACACAAGAGCATATCTGGGCTAAAGAAAATCCTTTCCATGTATAGTGGGGATCCCAGGTTAAGACCTTTTTTGTGTGGCTGTGTTATTAATGAATAATTTTTTATCATACATAGAGGTGTTGAACTACGTTTCCTTCAATGCTGTAATGTTATAAGAAGAAGAGAGTAGCGTCATTAAACCCATGTAATTTCGAGTTTAAAAACTTGAATCTTTTCACTTTGTCGTGATTGTGGTGTTATTCTCAAGAAATTCTAAAAAAAGATTAAAACTCAACAGCGTTAAACAATTCATAAATGGCACCCTAGAGGGAATAGTTTAGTTCACAGGCAGTTGTATAGAAATCGATTTGGTCGTGGTGACAAATAAATTTTAAATAAATTCATTTAGATAACTTTCAGTAAAAATTCTACGCTTCTTTTCTCTCTTTTGTGCAGGATTGGTACAAGGCAGGCAAAAATGCCACAATTTTTTGTTCGAGAGCGACAACAATTTGTTGGGCAACATCAATGGTGAAATAGGATCAATAGGAAGGGAAATGCTGCAACGCTTTCAAGTTCTACAGCAGAACAAAACAGTGTTTTGTTATCCTGGGTTACTGAAAATTCACTTTACGTTTATGCTAAACGATTGGGAAAAGTGCTTCATTCCAGAAAAAGTGTTCCTTACACATTATATACATATAGCTTTTACACATTTTCGCCAATTTTTGTGTGTTGACGATGGGAAAAATGCCTTCAGTGAGTATAAAACTAGTGTTAATATATATGTATATATATATATATATATATATATATATATATATATATATATATATATGTTTTAGGTGGTTTCCGGGAATTCATCCGCGTAGTTAATAACTGATCCCTGCCGGGATCGATGGTAAAATGACGACGTTTCGGCAGAGTCACATCTGCCCTCTTCAGGTCGGTTCGCATAACTCTACCGAAACGTCGTCATTCCACCATCGATCCCGGCAGAGATCAGCCACCAACAACGCGGACGAATTCTTGGAAACACATTTAGTGCCTAGTGCCCGCGATAATTGCGCAATAAAAAATCATTGTACAAGTCCCAAATGTATAACCGAGATAAATTGACTTTTGCAAGTAAACATATAACCCGGAAATCATCACTCAACTCTAATAAAAGAATAAATTGGCCATTTTGCAGTAGTCTATCGTTGTCTCTGAAAGGACACACCATGTAAGTTTAGTTTTGTGTCAAGTTAAAAAAAATGTAAAATCTTTAGCAGAAAAAAATGTGACTTTACAAGTACTAACGCTGTAGGTAAGTCAAAATTATTAGTCTATAATTTCTTAAATGCATCAATATATTTTATAATATAAATAAGGTCGAATAATACTGCATACAATACTTTATATATATATATATATATATATATATATATATATATATATATATATATATATATATATATATATATATGTATATATATATATATGTCTAGTCGTAGGCTTTCACGGATGGAACAATATGAAGAAATATTTATCCGGGAATACATCCGTTCGTTATATTGATTCATATTTGAATCCTGCAGACGTTTCGCCAAGGTCTCACTTGGCATTCTCAATGCGTTGTTGCGGTGATCACACAAACAACTCATTACAAAACCAGACTAATACGAGAAGCCATTGAAATCGAGAAAAGTGGACATCTAAACAGAAGAGATGACGCCCTGCACCTTTCTAACACATGGAAGACAATTATTCAACATCAAAACAAAATAGAATTAGCCACGCAAAATACGAACCTGTCAACAAGTGGGACACCCGACACGGCAGCAAAGGGGGCGGAGTCAACACCGACCAATCAGGTGCGATATAACCTCCGAGGGAGGCATATAAAATAAACAGCTCAGGTAGATCACCTCTCAGTTCACCGCATTGAGAATGCCAAGTGATACATTGGCGAAACGTCCGCAGGATTCAAATATGAATCAATATAACGAAGGGATGTATTCCCGGATAAATATTTTTTCATATATATACATATATATATATATATATATATATATATATATATATATATATATATATATATATATATATATATATATATATAGTGAGGACGCGTGGGTTGGAACAGATTCATTTAAACTTCAGGTGTTTTGTTTTCTGGAAAAACACTCGGACACGTCGGTTTTTTTTTTGGACTGCGGGTTTGTGATGATAAACTCATTTATACAGGGTGGGCCAGAAATAAATTGAGACCATCAACTTCTTTTTTTTTAAATGGAAACGTTTGTTTTTTATTTTATTATTTTTATTATTATTGAATTCGGCATTGAAGTATTTTTCATGTTCAAAGACCTATACTGAAATTTAACAGTTATTAAATAAATTACATTTCTTTCTAAAGTTAAGAAAACAATGGTAAAAATAAGGTGTTTGTTGGTTTGAACCTATTTATTTACGTCTGGTTTTCATGATTGTTGGCGGTATTTTAGTCGCATGAATGGAAACCCTTTTTTTAAGCTGGAGTTTTTAACACTTGTATATTTCCATAGAAACTGTACTATAATTTTACTTCAAATAAGTAGTTGTCAAGTGCAGTTGCAAAGTTCCAAAGTATGGCGCGTTTAACTGAAAAGCTGCGAATAGAAATTTTGACGATGGTAAGATATGGCGACAGAACTCGAACACACGCTAAAGTTTGTTCAATATGAAGTACCCGGAAGGGCCTATTACACGATCGGTAGTTAGTAAAAAAGAAAATAATTTTCTAGAATTTGGCCACGTAAGAGACAATTACAAAACCAAACATCTTCCAGAAGATACACAATTAAGTGTTTTGCTCGATTTACAAATCCACTTGACACAGAGCCGCAGAACAGTCAATAAGTAAATCTTCTGTTGTAAAATGATTGCATAGAAATAAATGGCACCCTTACAAAGTTCATTTAGTTCAGGAACTTACGTAAGATGATTTGGACCGGAGAGTAGAATTTTGCGAAATAATGATGGATAGATGCAATTCCAACCTACACTTTTCAAGTGAGATATTTTTTTCCGACGTGGCAACATTTTGATTAAATGGTTCAGTAAACGGACAAAATTTTCGATATTGGGCATCAGAAAACACATTGGATTAGAGAAAGTCATACACAGTTTTCCAAGAGAATTAACATATGGGCCGGAATTGTAGGTACTTCAATTGTGGGTCCTATTTTATTGAGGGAACTCTTAACTCGGAAAAGTATTTAGACCTATTACAAGCTGACAAAATACCCTGTTTAACAGAACTTTACCCGAATGGTGAAACCCCAATATACTGGCAGATTCGGTATGGTTTCAACAGGATGGAGAGCCCCCGCACTATTCGCGAACAGTGCGAGATTATCTTGACAATATTTTCCCAAATCGATGGATCGGAAGGAGAGGTAAGATCGAATGGCCAGCTAGATATCCAGATCTAAGCCCGTTAGATTTTTATCTTTATGGTTATCTGAAATCGACAGTCTACTTCAATAAGCCGGAAAATATCGAGGAATTAAAGAATAGAATTAGAGCCGAAATACAAAGAATCCTGCCACAAACGCTAAATGAGGTGTTACGAGAATTTGAAAACCGTCTTAGGTATTCTCAGGTCAACAATTTGAACATTTAAATTCAATTCAATTCAATTCAAACAACAATTTGAACATTTAATTTGATATGTTGATGTTTTTTTTCTTCAAATTTGAAATAAATCAATTTTTTTAATGACTGTTAATTTTCGGTATAGGACATTGTACATCAAAAATATTTAGAATTCAATGCAGAATCCAAAAATAAAATATTAAACAAATGTTTCCATTTGAAAAAATGAAGTTGATTGTCGCAAATTATTTCTGGCCCACCCTGTATAAATGAGTTTATCATCACAAAAACCGGAGTCCAAAAAAAAAACCGACGGGTCCGAGCGTCTTTCCAAAAAACCAACACCTGAATTTTTGGTGAATTTGTTCCAACCAACATGTCCTCACTGTATATATATATATAAACTTTCTTTCTTATGGAATACCAGAGAATGAGTTTAACATAATTAAAAATTGTTCTCTTATAAGTTACAACAGTGAATTCAAGTCTCAAAAACAAAGACATTTACATAAATTCAATCAACTACATTCAGATAAAAATATACCGAAATATTGTGCAAAAAAGCAACATTTTGATGTGACAAAATTTGTCAATAATCTTTTAGACAAACAATTAAATGCTTCTGAAACCTGAATTCTACAAAAGGGCCTTAATTTTGCAATTTTCCTCCAGAACCCCCCCGCTGGCAACTGACTTGCTTTCGAATGGTATACGTTTCATTACCCTCCTTTCAAAATAAAGGCCGAAAAAGGGGTAGAGTGGGTTTTCGTCTTTGTGTATTAATAATAGTATATGATTTTGTCATTTCATACTTGCATTATTTTTAGAACTGTATGACATCATCAAGGAATGCCCATGGAGTTTTAACGCCCTGCATAACGAGCATATTATTTTTAAATGCCTCCGGAAGAAGTTCAAACCCAGTAAACAAGAATTTGCCCCTGAAGACTATTGCAAGTAAGTATGATTGGAAACTGCTATAATTCGACTGAACTTTGTCTCAAGTAAGACAAATTCCTCATTAATTCTAATTCATAAACATGCAAAATACGACCTTTGTCATTTTTGCTTATGTAAACACGATAGTTAATACTCTCTTCGAGGTGTCATTCCTTTGTACGCAAGACAATATATGTAATATATATTGTTTCTGGTTAGGTAACCTTCATCAGTTGCGCTTCCCACAATTGAATGTCCTCTCGAACACTTCTTTATGTATTTGATACATTTCGTCTAACATCTCGCGTCTTCAAATTTAATGAAATGTATCAAATACATAAAGAAATGTTCGAGAGGACATTCAATTGTGGGAAGCGCAACTGATGAAGGTTCCCTAACCAGAAACAATATATATTACATATATTATCTTGGGTACAAAGGAATGACACCTCGAAGAGAGTATTCATGATCTATGACAGGTGAAGTAACCTGAAAAATTTTACGTGACATTCTGTCCTAGGAGTTAAGGGAGATCAGCAATTACACGCAACGGCTCCAGATTCGGAACCTCTGTGTGCTACTTCTCTCGAAAATCCTAGATGTCGGTCTTACATCTCGCGTCTTCAAACGATAGTTAATGTTGCAACCTCAGAAAAAAATAACGAATTACGAATTTCTGTATTTGGTAGCGACAAAAACATTAAACCGTTGCCTCTTATTATGTCAAATTTGTTTCAGTTAAAGTTTCAGACAATGCAGATTTCTTTATGACAAAAATATCAAAATCTTACACATGTCAAAAATGACATAAATGTCAAAAATGTCAAACATGTCAAAAATGTTAAACATGTCAAATATGTTACAACTAACAAAATTGTCATAAACGTCAAGAATGTCAAAAATATAGGAAATGTCGAAACTGTAGATGTCAAAAATGTGGCAAGTTCAATAAAAAGTAAACTACAGTCGCGCGTCTGGGGTAAGAGCCTTAACATTTTTCCTTTGAATATGTCACATGTTCGATTTCTGTAAACCATTTATCGGCAGTTTGTGGCCAAGCTGGTATTATAAAATTAAACAGTTAACGATTTTCAAATAAAGACCTACCTAGATCAGCTCTCCTGTGCTAAACGAATGCTCTTCATCGGGAACATTTTTGGGCGTGGGTTAAATAATAAAACAACAATTTTAAATTTATTTAGCGCATCAGTCAGTTAGCAACCTGTAACATACCTTCAAACTGCCAAAACCGGTATGAAGTTAGGATCTTAAACTTCCACTGGCTATATCTTAGAGAAGTATGTTCCCTAACATGTACCTGTCATAGCTTTCAAGTAACCGTATTTAATATTTTCACTTGTACTTTTATAAAAACAAGTGTCTTCTCATATCAATCGGTACGATCAGGCAACAAAAAAAATTTACGAAATGAAAACAAATGAAAATTTAATAACAAACCAAAGAGAAATATAGTATAAACAGATTGACCAAAAATTAAACCATTTTTGTTTCAAAAAAGTTATACTATTTTGAAAAATCTACAAAAATGATAGTACTCCTCATGTATTATATCTCTATTAAATTTAAGACATGTTTTTTAAAAGATATAGGTATAATCTGCTAACAGTATTACCTTACCTTATACATCTGAAGATTACATAATTGTATCATATAAAGGGTGTTTTTTTAGAGGTATAGAACTTTGAAATGGAATAAAACAATGATATATTTTTTAAATTGACATAGAATTTACTTTATTTGAAAGATAATCTTCTGGCATTATAATTTGAATATGACTTCTGGCGTATGACCGCCACGGCTGGCTCGGACGTAGTCTAATTTGGAGGTCCAATTTTCGATGACTTTTTCCATTTGTGGCCGTATATCGGCAATGACGCGGCGAATGTTGTCCTCCAAGTGGTCCACGTATCCTCACAGAAAATAGTCAAGCGGGGTTAAATCGCACGATCTTGGAGGCCAATTCACGGGTCTGAAACATGAAAATATGCGGTTATCAAACGTTTCTTTCAATAAATCAATTGTGGCACAAGCTGTTTGACATGTTGCCCCGTCTTGTTCAAACCACAGCTCGTGTTCAACATGATTGTTCAATTGATGAACGAAAAAGTTAGTAATCATGGCTCTATAGCGATCACCATTGACTGTAAAGATCTGGCCAACATCGTTTTTAAAGAAGTACGGACTAATTATTCCACCAGCCCATAAAGCACACCAAACAGTCAGTTTTTCTGGATGTAACGGTGTCTCAACATGAACTTGAAGATTATCATCACTCCAAATACGGCAGTTTGGTTTATTAACGTATCCATTCAACCATAAGTGAGTTTCATCGCTAAACAAAATTCGCTTATGAAAATCGGGATCAACGGCAATCTTGTTTTGGGGCCATGCACCTAATGTACGCCTTACTAGGTGATCGTGTGGCTTCAATTCTTGCACGAATTGAATTTTGTAAGCACGCAAACCAAGATCTTACCGCAAAATCTTCCATAAAGTGGATGGACACATATCCAATTCCTGTGCACGATAGACTGATTTCGGGTGTTCCTCTACGCTACGCTCTACAGCAGCAATGGATTCTTCTGTACGCACTGTACGACATCTCTGTGGATGCGAAAACGTGGTGCGAAAACGTTGCATAGTTAATCGAATTAATTGATGAACGATTATATTGACCGTAAAATGGACGTAGTGCGCGATACGTATTTCGAACAGAACCATGATTTTCAAAATAAATTTGCACAATTTGGAAGCGTTGTTCAGGCGTCAGTCTATTCATGATGAAATGCCAAACCAAACTAAACATAAATCATTTGACAGCTGACAAGGTAGCTGCCGGTTAAACTTAAAGTTCTATACCTCTAAAAAAACACCCTTATAAACCAGAAAAAATTAAACTGTAAAAATATCCCAAATAGTTAAAATGTCAAATAATTCATGGAAACACCCCTAATATTTCTCACATTAGACCCCTCCTTAGATAAAGTATAAAACATATTATACTTTAGTATAAATACAAATATTCCATAAAACCCTAAAATATATCATATTGCTTCATGGCGATTCCATTTCAAAATGTCTACACACTCACCTTTTACCAAAGGGTTATAAGTCCAATCTTGAAAATTCTCTGCCCATCGGTTCATATTTGAACTCCTAAACGATGTCAGGAAATAAACTGTCAACACAACTATATTTTACGACCAATCTATCTAGTTAGTTTCCAAAAATAAAGCCAAAGAATGCGTTATTTGTTTCAAATGCGGTGAGATTTACTTCTGTAGACAAATCTTTATTTTGAAGCGTTGAATAATTTAAAAACTAGCAATAACAAATTTACATTTCTAGGCATTGTATAAATACTATGTATTTTTGTTACAGGTTCACCAAGACAGCCTCTAAATGCCTGTCTGCTCTCGTAAGTGAAGAATGTCCCAGCTATGAGCCTTACCAGATGCTCACTTCAGATTTTTACATGAGTCTTTCAGCACAATGTTGGAGGGATCCAACTGTAAGCACAAACGATATCTGGAAAATGTGACTGGAAACAAATTAATTCTTTATATTTTGTAGTTCACAAATTGCAATGTTTGTTCTGCATTATTTGTATCCTATACAAACGGTGTTTTCGGAGGTATAAACCATTTTAAAATAAATTTGAAAATGCTTATGTCCAGTTTATTTTCTTTGAATGCCAGTTATATCCCATTAGCGTTTAAATATGATGTCGAAATACAGGATGCGGCATTACAGAAGAGTGGGAAACAAATTTAATATTAAAACAACATCTATACAAGAAATACCCTGAAATCAGTTATATCAAAAACTAAACCAAATAACGTAACATGAAACTCAAAACATTGTATTTATAAGATTCCTTGTGAAGGTATCAAATTTTATATTGGAGAAACCTCTAGACGTATAAATCTAATACTATAATACGAGCAATGTTTGTATATATATATACAGTGATGGGTAAATGTGTGGAACCAAGTAAATATGTCTGGAATTAAATTAAATGAAATTTGGGAGGTCGATACTGCAGTAGATTGCCTATTTGTTTCCAAATTTTTTTACAATTTTGAACTTCCTGTTTTACCGGAAGAAATGTCGATTTTAAAATTTGCAATGAAACACCCTGTATAGTATTTTAGTTTCTGATGAAACATTTTATTGCGAATTCAAAAATATCGGGTTTGATATTGTTTACTTCAATACCTACCGAGATATTAACTGAAAAGTAACTAAGGAAAGGAAAAATTCGATGGTAGCTAAACTCCGTTCAGATTTCAGTTACGCCCGATATAAACAAACCACTCGGTAAAGATTTGTATTTCTATTGGCCCATCGGTGGTATTATACCGTCACAGCCAACAGCACTGCTTGTTTCATAGTCGAATACACGTGCGTTTGTTTAAATCAGGCGCAAATTAAATCTGAATCAAGTTTAGTAGTCCATGAAATTCATTGCAGAAGTGACAGTATTTATCAAAATAAGTTATAAGTTTTTTTTATTTGAACGTAAAAAGATTGTATAGTTTTAATTTGATCGTAAAATGGCCGAATTAAGTGAAAGAGAAAGAATAGAAATATTAATGATGATTGGGTATGGGGAGAGGAAAAGGACGCATCAAGAAGTTTGTGACGTGTTTAACATTGTTCATCCGAATACACAAATATCCCGTTCAGTAGTGACGAAAACTTTGCCAAGGTATGACACAAGTGGAACAGTTAGCAATTTACCAAAAAGTGGACGGTTAAAAAGTGCAAGTAATGAAGGTGTAGCTCAAAATGTTGCTATATCTTTGGAAGAAAATCCTCACTTATCCACTACCGACCTCGCCAATATGCATGGAATTAGCCGTCGTTCACTAGGAAGGATATTAAGCCGAGAAAAATATCATCCATACAAAATTCGCCTCGTTCAAGAACTCTCCGAAGACGATTTCGACAGACGTTTGCAATTTTGTGAAACGATGATGGATATTTGTAACCGTGATAATAATTTTATAAGAAATGTGGTGTTTTCAGACGAGGCTACATTTTGTTTAAATGGTACGGTTAATCGACATAACTGCCGCTACTGGTCGCAAAGATAGGTATTTACAGCTCTTGGAGACACAAGCTATTCCGGCATTGGAGGTAAATGGACAATTACCAAATAATATCTGGTTTCAGCAGGATGGAGCACCACCCCATTACGGTGGCATTGTTCCAGATCATTTAGATAGGACATTTCATCACAGATGGATTGGAAGAAGGGGCACTTATGAATGGCCTGCACGAAGTCCCGACCTTAATCCACTAGACTATTTTTTGTGGGGTAACTTAAAGTTTAAGGTTTATGTTGATAGACCAAATAATTTGCAAGAAATAGCTGCAAAAATAACTCAAGACATCCAGAGAATTACACAAGAAGTAATAGCTAATGTTACTAGAGAATTTAAAAACGGACTTGTTTATTGTCAAGAAGTAAACGGTGCTCAGTTTGAACATCTAATACATTTAGTTTATTATTTTTATGTTTCTTTGGGGAATAACACCACAATAGAATTAAAACTACGTATATTGCAGGAATACCAAACGTTTCAAAGTCTATTCTGACTTCGTTGTCAATGGCTTTATATTTATTGATGTAATTGCAAAATGAAAATTTGATTTATGACATTTAAAATTGACATTAGAAAATTTGTTGTTTTTAGATATACAGGTAGCACAAAAAATTCTAAAGATCATGAATTATAGTTAACCAGCTTTCAAATTAGAAGAATTTGAAAGAGTTGTCTTTAGAATTTATAAGTGGCGTACCTAGGAACATAAAAATAATCAAGAACATGCCACAAACAACGTTTAGAAGACATTAAGTTTACTTAAGTTAAGTTTCAATGTTTTGAAAAAATCACTTTAATTTAGTTAATAATTATGATTATGTATTTCTTTAATGGATATTAGATTTTTCCTTTCCCTAATTACTTTTCTGTTAATATCTCGGTAGGTATTGAAGTAAACAATATCAAACCCGATATTTTTGTATTCGCAATAAAATGTTTCATCAGAAACTAAAATACTATACAGGGTGTTTCATTGCAAATTTTAAAATCGACATTACTTCCGGTAAAACAAGAAGTTCAAAATTGTAAAAAAATTTGGAAACAAATAGGCAATCTACTGCAGTATCCACCTTCCAGATTTCATTTTGATATCTCTAATAATTCCAGAGATATTTCCTTGGTTCCACACATTTGCCCAAATTTGCTAGTAGTTTCTAGTCAACTAGAAACGTTTCTCAATTTTATAAACAATATCCATCCAAATATTAAATTTACGATAGAGTGTGAACAAGATGATAAAATCAATTTCCTAGATCTAACAGTTAACAAGGTAAATGGCAAACACGAGTTTTCAATATTTCACAAGCCATCTCAAACCGATCTAACGATTCACCGCACTTCTATACACCCATATCAACAAAAACTTTCCGCTTACAATAGTATGGTTATAGATTACTTTCTATAAAACAACCACCAGAAAAATTTCAGAAAGAATTAAACATAATCAAACAGATAACAGTAAATAACGGGTTTGAAGCCGAATTAATAGAAAATATTCTTGGAAATCAAAAACACAAAAAAGCATTAAGAAAAGTTTACCCAGACAACAAAACCAATAATGATTCATATAATAGTATAACCTATTTTGGCAAACCAAGTTTAAAAATAGCATCCTTTTTAAGCAAACAGAATATTAACGTTACATTCAAAACAAACAATAGTCTTGGAAAATTTATCGAAAATAACAAATCGAAAATCCATACAAAAAATAAATCTGGAGTCTATAAATTATCATGTGAGTCATGGCCTAAAGCCTATATCGGTCAAAGCGGCAGAGCGTGTAAAAAACGTATCTATGAGCACCGTAATTCTTTCATTAATCAAAAAACAGATTCCAATTATGCCGAACATTTAGTAACAGAAAATAATCTTTTCGACGAAAATTTTAAATTATTACATTCACAAAATAAAGGCAATAAATCAAACCTTTTAGAATCATTGGAGATTAATAAACTTAAAATTACCGGTAATTTGTTGACAGAAATAAATAATTCCCCCTTAATAAACCTCTTTAGTTACTCCTTTTACCTATAATAAAATTAAATAATCCTGTTTCAAAATTAAGTACCTGGTAATTATATCATTCTTGAATATAAATTCAACTTCCTCAAGAAATACTCAGTTAGTCTAGTTCCTTGACAAAGAGATTAGTCGAAAGGCGTCGGACAGTTTTTAAAAAACGTAAATTGTGGAAATTGCAATTGTAGTATCAGTTAACCACCTTGATATCACAATAGCACTACGTTCGTTTTCGGAAAATCGGCTGAAAAATCGACGTTTTCATAACTGATGTGCATACAATTCCATGGCAAAAAAATCATAGTCAATAAATCTATTAATACAGTTTTAACTATCGGCCAATACTAATATCAATCAGAAATGTTCCACCTTCTGAAGAGGTCAGTGAACACAGCCAACAGGTCGTCTCCGGGGTTTTCCACTACGTTTGCATCTTGAAAAGTAAAAGGCTATCAAACCTGAACGCTTTAAATGCGTCAATTGAGTCTCTCAGTTATTCGCTACCAGTCTTTAGCTGAACCTTCATCAATTTCTTTTACTTATTGCACTTTCGGCATTGACGTCATACATGTCTGGTAGGTGCATAAGGTATTCTGCGGATGCGAGTTGTATAAGCAGCGAATTATTATTATTGATGTTGGATTTTACGCAAATGCTTCGCCATGTGTGTTGTTTTTTATAGCTTGAAAAATCCTGATAAATTATTTTACCTTTTTGAATCTTCAATATTGACGTCATTCTTGCTTGAAAGACATATTCCTGTTGGGATTTTACAAAGGACGTAAGTAATACTGGTTTATGATGAAACAACAACAAGGTTAATTAAGGGATTGTTCTACGTTAATGGCAGTTTAATTTCTAGTATACAGGGTGAGTTTTTTTGATGATCAGTATGGGGATCTCGGAAACTAGCGGAGATAGAGTAATGGTTAAATTGGGAACATGTGCAGTTTTACTGGTCCAATTTAATGACACTTTCGGATTTTTGTAAAAAGTCATGGCTTACTAGATATTTTGTAAAAACGAAATTCTGTCGATTTAGTCAAATCCCTCCAGCTCCTTTGTTTTTGATTTTATAAAAAAAGTGTAAATATCAAAATTGTAGGGAATTGTATCTCGAATATGATTGTCATGTCCTCGTTTGCGTGACAGCTCTCGGTTTCGAGATATGACACAAACTTATCTTTTTTTGAATGGGAACCATAGTTGGCTATGACCTCAAAAAATCGGACATTTTTAGAGCTTTCCAACGATATAATACTCGATATAGTTATTAATAAAAATAAGGGAGTTATGGATGCTTTTCTCTCTCAATTTCACTTTTAACGTAGTTAGCCATGAAATAGATTGATTTATTAATAACTATTCCAAAAAACATTGAACGATTTTTTATTAGGTATATCAGATAAATAAGTAGGTACTTACTAAAAAGAAATTAAAGTACATAATAATGGTTACAATTTATGTTCGAAAAGTCCACCATTGTTATTTAGACAAAAATTGCACCTTTTTAAAATTGACATTACCGCTTTCCTCACAGACCGCCTATCAATTTCTTCAATTGCTTGTAATACCGCCTCCCTTAGGCCACCAACTCACCAACTGTCTCATACTTTCTTTTGTATACTTTGTTTTTTAGTGCACCCCATAAATAGAAGTCTATAACGGCCAATTCGGGAGACCGGGGTGGCTATTCGCGTGGGCGTTCTTCCCATCCAAGAGTTTGGATAGATATTATCTAAGTGTTGTCTTACTAGTAACGAGGCCCCAGAATAGTAGACCCTATGATACCACACCAAACATTAAAACCAAATTTTCTCTGGGGTCGTCTTTGTTCTACATGGAAAGGGTTTTCTTTAGCCCAGATATGCTCATTGTGTCTATTGAACATACCGCAGTTAGTAAATCTAGTTTCATCTGACCATAACTCCTTTAATGGAAACTGGATTGTCAAGGCACATGTCTCTAAACCATGTACAAAACAAAATACGTCGATGTTCGTCACCAGCATGCAAAGTTTGAGAAACTGAAAGTTGGTACGGGTGGAACTTGTGCGCTTTCAGTTCAGTTGATGTAGATGGATGTTGATTTACCATTGCCAAAACATGTATTTGTGCTGCTTCGTTAATTTGATTACGTTCCTTTGGTGGTTTAGTAAAATATCCATATCTGCGTAAACTATCGTAAAGCCTCTTAAATGTACATAGACCAGGTTGACGACGATTAAAATATCTATGAAAGTATTCCTCAGCTGCACGAACTGAATTTTTATGGCATATGATATAACATTCCACCATATTCAGTTTTTCTTCGTTAGAATATTCCATTTTATCACGAAAACTTGTCAATATCGACTGTCAGTTCAGCACTACTAATGGAATTACTCTCAAATGAGGAAACGTCAAAGTGAGAACAATCTTTTTCATGGCTACCTACGTTAAAAGTGAAAATAAGAGAGAAAAGCATCCATAACTCCGTTATTTTTATGAATAACTATATCGAGTATTATATCATTGAAAAACTCTAAAAACGATTTTTTGAGGTCATAGCCAACTATGGTTTCCATTCAAAAAAAGATAAGTTTGTGTCATATCTCAAAAACGAGAGCTGTCACGCAAACAACGACATGACAATCATATTCGGGATACAATTCCCTTCAATTTTGATATTTACACTTTTTTTATAAAATCAAAAACAAAGGAGCTAGAAGGATTTGACTAAATCGGCAGAATTTCGTTTTTTCAAAATATCTAGTAAGCCATGACTCTTTACAAAAATCCGAAAGTGTCAATTGGGCCAGTAAAACTGCAAATCTTTCCCAATTTAACCATTGCTCTATCTCCGCTAGTTTTCGACATCCCCATACTGATCTATATAAATAAGATGTATACAAATAAACAAACATTATATGTATTATATTATTAGATAAATAAGTAGAAATATATTTGCAGCATATCACATCTCGTTAAAATAATTTGTGACTGAGTGCAAATTTTTAGAGATGTTAAAATTAATTTAAAAGATTCCTTATATCAATAAATCTGCTACTAATGTAATACTTATGCAAGTTTTATTTACACATGGCATAAATATAAATAATTAAAAATATATCAGTATATCACATCTCGTCAGTGTTTTAGTACCTTTTGCTAATGGACGCATATGGTTTTTCAAAATATTAGCAAATAGTAAATTCACGACTGAATGTACGTACTCAACTCGTGAGGTTCGGAAATCAAATGTATTAATTAGATTAACAATCTCTAAATGTGTAATTACGTAAAACTTTTCACGTGGATTCTTCTGTAAATGCGCAAACTTTAAAAACACATTCAATTTGGTCACTTTAACAGTTGCTGTCGTCATCGTTATTGTAAAAAAGTAACGTTATAAATGAATAGAAAAGAAGGTCATTAGAGCATACAAACTACTTTACAAGTAAACGTCGATTATTTTAGTAATATTTGTACACATTTGGAGTTTTTTACTGTCGACCGCTGTCAAATTTCGAACATTAGATTAACGCTTAAGCTACTTGTTCATAGTGGGCGCCATGCTCACTTGGATTTCATTCATAATTTATCTTTAAATTATTTTAAAATTATAAATAAAGATTGACGGCAAGGGGAAAAAGGTACCAAACCGTTTTGTCTTTGCCTATTTATACAGGGTGTAAATAGTTTGAGTGCATATATTTTAGTTGGAGGTAGTATACACCAAATTAAACAAAAAACTCTTATACCGCTATGGTCAGTAGGCCTTAATAACCAAGAAAATCCCTAAAACATATTTAGTAAATTATTGTCAATCCGGCAACGTCGCTCGCGTTCGAAGCAGATTCACTTTTAGCGCGAATAATAAAGGAATGACTACGGCGACAAAAAAAGTAAACACCTGTGTTTTTGTATTGACTGATGATATTGACCTTAGTATGAAATATTTTGTTGAAAATATTTACGTTTTTAATACAAGGTATTGCAATTAGAATTTGTATTTGGCGGTTTCTTTTATGCAATTATACAAAGTTGGGTAAATATGATATTCAACTCAAGAGATCTGTATATGTAGCTTTTTACCAGTTAAATTATTCGAAGAGTCATTATTACTGATTTAATTAATATTATTTATATTAGACAAGTGAATATGTAATCCTACTTACCGAATTTATTATAATGATAGAACTGAGTTGAAACAACGGATTATTCACAGCAAATGTTCAAAATGCCCACCATTACTATCGACACAAGCACGACACCGTTTAATCCAATTTTCACGTATGCGAGAAAAAATTCCTGGAATATTTCGGATTTCGTCAGCAGCGTCAAAAATGCGTTGTCTAAGGTCATTCTCGTCAATAATTGGAGTCGTGTAAACTTTTCATGTGTCCCCATAAGTAGAAATCTAAAGGATTGAGATCAGGAGATCTTGCTGGCCAACGTATATGTCCGTTTCGACCAATCCAACGACGGGGAAATGTTCTATTTAAGAAGTCGACAACTAGATGACTTGCGTGGGCAGGTGCTCCGTCATGTAAGTACCACATATTGGAACGTGTTTGTAGGTTCACGTCATCTAACAAATCAGGTAGCGTGTTGTTCAAAAAATAAAGGTAATTCTCACCTGTCAAACGTGCAGGCAGTATAAATGGCCCAACCAAGTATTCACCAACTATTCCAGCCCACACGTTAACTGAGAATTGGTGTTGAAATACTGACTGGCGTATTTCGTGCGGATTTAACTCAGACCACGAATGCGTATTATGAAAATTTATTATACCATTCCTATTAAAACTTGCTTCATCTGTTGTTAAAATATTGTTCACAAAATTAGGAAATTTTCGATGTTTTCTGAGGAACCAACGACAGAAATTGAGTCTTGGTTGAAAATCATCAATTGAAAGCCCTCGAACCCGCTGCATGTTCTATGTTCCCGTAATGTTCTATGAACAACAGTGTGAGAAATTTGCAGCTCACTTCCAATACTCCGTGTGCTACGATATGGGTTGATGTCGATAAGGTCTAGTATTTGATCATCAGCAGCTAAGATACGATTATGTCGCTGTGGTCCGCGATTGTTTATTTGTGGTATTACACTACCTGTTTCCAGAAGCCTCTGCGAAACAGCTACGAATGTCCTAGCATTGGGCAGGCGTCTGTTTGGAAACCTTTCCCTGTATAACATTCTTGCTATTCTGCAATTACGTCTGCTTTCCCCATAAATTAAGAGCATGTCATGTCTTTCCCTAATTGTATAATCGGCCATTATTTATCACAAATAAATACTGTCACACTCTTCGTAATTTTCGAACTTACACACTAATGACAACAGATTTTATTTATTTAAAAAATATATTAAATGGAAAGCAAACCACGAAGTCTACATCAAATAGTTATCATTCAAATCACTTTACCGTTTATCTATTCTTATTTACAAGAATCGAAATCGCAAAAAACAATCGTAACTCTCAGTCGTCGTTATAGTAAAAAATGTAGTAAATAAGTTGATCTGTATGCCACGTTGCCATATCTATTCGGAGAAACTTACACTAAATTATAAAAGCATATCTCGAGTTTAAATAATCAATTTTCATTTTTAATGTGGCTATTAAAGATGTATAAGCTATTGAGTATTTACATATTTAGATTTACCGACATTTTGAAATCGAAATTAGTGTATTATTCACTGTAGCAAGGGCTACATAAACTCTAACTTTATGTGTCCTTTTTGGCAAAACTATAGTTTATTTTAGAAAATGTTATAAAGCTTTTTGATTTATTTTTGCCTGAAGTATTGTTCTTCAAAATCTTTGCACTCAAACCGTTTACACCCTGTATATGTATAAATACTTACCTAATTTTATTCTCTATAAAAATACACTCCAAAGTGACATTCTCTCGACAACTTAAAGTGATTCCAACAAATACTTCATACAAACCAAAACATCTTGCTTGACCCAATAAATTTTTGGTATTTTCAACAGCAAATAAACAACGAGTATAAAAATCCAATATTTTATTTCGAATTTATTTACAAAAATACTATACAACCTTTATAATTATATTAACCTAAAAAATACAGCTTCTATTCAACAAATATATACAAAAAGTCACCTAAAACAAAACATAATTATAATAACCATGATGATGAATTAATAACAATTTTTTTTTACGACTGATACCATTCTGGAATTAGAATCGAAATGCAAGGAAGAGAGCTGAATGTTAAAAATTGGAAGAATATTCTAAAAGAGGCTCTATAAAATTTTGGTTTGATTTAAAAAATATCACAAAATTGGGCTCAAGACAAAAAACTGTGTTATATATTTTAACCCTATCTAGAACCCAAAAATACGTTCAGTTTATAAATTAAATAATAAATATAATAAACAATGATTCATACTAATGACTGATAAAATTAGTAGCTAAGTTAATATCAAAACTAATTATTGCTTCAAAACTACCCCATGGAGCTAATTTATAACTCAAACTTGCTCCCCCCCAACCTTAAATGGAATAGGAAATTACCGAGTGAAACAAATTGCTCAGTTAAAATAGTTGAAAAACTATCAATTAAAATAGCCCCTGATTTTCTTTTAGATCACCCCTGATATCTTTTTAGTGTTACTTCAAGGTCGAAAATCTCTGCCTTCGTAAACGAACAAGAAACCGACCAATGACTTGATATTTAAAAAAGTTGCATGTTTGTCATTTTCCAAAAAAAAACTAGTAGTACCTTTAACGAAATCACCCCTGATTTAATGTTAGAGCAAAAAACGTCAGAACTACGTCTGAAGTAGCGCTCTTTCATCGATTAAGAAACTGGCCCAATGGTTGAATATAACTTTAGTTTAAAGAAAATATTTCTGGAACCAAGAATCATTTGTACTTTGAATAAAATCACCCCTTACTACCTTACAAAGCTATAAATCACTCCTTATATGTCACAATCTGGGCTCACCCAATGGATGAATATGGTTTCAAGTTTAAAGAATTTGTAGACCACTACTCATTTAATTTAGGGCAGCAAACTGTCAGATCCAGGTCGGAAGTCGCGCTCTGCCAAAGAATAAGAAACTGGCCTAATGATGAACATAACTTTAGTTTAAAGGAGTTATTTGTTTGTTATTTCTGAAAAAAAGTCTTGTATCTTGATTAAAATCACCCCTGACTACTTTTAGAGCTATAAATCGCCCCTTATATGCTGGAATTTGCGTTCTCTAGGAGAAAGATACCTTCTAATGGATGAATATAGCTTTAACTTCAAAGAACTTGTATGAGTGTCATTTCTGAAAAATTTCGTACATTTAATAAATTCACCCCTGATTTAAATATAGGGTAATAAACCCTCGGAAAGGAACCGGACAATGGATTAATAGAACGTTAGTTGAAAGAAGTGTTTTGTTTGCTATTTCAAGAATTATTCGCACACTTAAGATCACCCCTGAATTTTTATTTAGAGAAAACAAAAACGCGGGTTCTGGGTAGGAAATCCCGTTCTTCAATGAAATAAGAAACAGCTATAACAACTATAAAGTTTCAGAAGTGGTATATTTGTTAAATCTGGAAAACAAAATCATTCGCATCTTAAATAAAATCGCCCCTGATTTCCTTTTGGAGCAATTAATTCCTTTTGCGCTGTAGAAAACCCCCACTGAATTCAAAGAGACTCCAGAAATTAAGATTTAGAGTGACTAAATCACAAAATTGTCCGCAACATCACCCCCACATTCAGTAAATTACTTCGAACATTTTTTTGGGTTCTAAAAAAGTCCGACGTTTATATTTTTGCCTAAAATTTCTTGCATATTTCTTTAATACGGTTAAGTACACGTAATAATAAATTTGAATAACCAAAAATAGATTAAAGACGCCGTCTTTATTAACTAGAAATTCCTCAATTTGTGGAGGCCCAACCAAGAAATATACAGTAAAATTTGTGCTATTTTTTTTTTGATTTGACACTTTTGCTAAAAGCTTAGATAAAAAACATTTTCGACGATATTCACAGGCACTTATCGGTCGATTTTGAACAAAAAGCGGCCTTTTTACGCATCACATCCAAGAAGCCACATGCTGAGGTAACAAAAAACTCGCTTGCTTGAATTAATACAGGGTACGACAAAATTAATTATTTAAATAATAAATAAATAAATAAATGTTTACAGATCAAGTACACGTTTAACTGCAAAAAGGCTACAGGCAGACATAGTGAAAAAGAAGAAGAAGGCGAGAGTGACTGTGTTGAGGATATGATCAAGATTTAGTTATGGTAGTGAATATGAAATAAATCTTGTTTGCTGTGAAGTAAATAAATAACTAAAGATTTCTTCAATTAAGATTTGATATATTTTCCATTTACATCAGAAGTGATATCAATTGATAAATCAATTAAAGTTAAATTAAATGAATAACGTCTTTTGAAATTGGCTACTCCTGTGGTTGTACTGCATGTTTACTAAAACGAGAGTGTCTAAGATGTTAAACCTCCTACGTTAGTATGTACGGAGATATCAACTTAATCAGAAGTGGGATTTTTAATTGGTGAGAAGCTTAATAGTTTTCTTATGCACAATTTTCAGATCAGAAGTGGGATAAGAAAAATTTATTAACGAATAACAGATGTTAGTTGTAAAAGCACAACAACATATTTGGTAACAGATTCGAGATTAAACGAACTAATATGATTTTCCAAATTCCTGCATTTTGGAAACTTTCTTTGTACACAAAATTTGTAACGCCTAAAAAATATATTTACAATTTTGCCATACCCAGTATATCGTTCTCACATTTTGCAAAAAAAGAAAATACAACGATATAATTATAAATTTTCGATACAATTTTTATTTGAACCGGAAAACAATTGTTAAATAGATCAAATTTAAAAATGAGGCATATAAAAAGTCACTTTCACATTAAACGCTATAAAAAATCACTTTCTGCACCTTTTAGTAAAACACAAATTGAACAGTCTGTGTTTCGAATCGTGTCTACTCGATCTTCTTCAGATTTGGTTTTGATATTGTTTGTGTGACGAAGCCCTTCGTGCTACCGTTCGAGTAGCAAGCCTCGTAGGAATCGGAGTACTCCGATTTGATGTATGTGTTGTTGAGAGTGCCATTGCTGCCAGACTTTTTCATGGATTTGGCATCGTCCTCCAATATAGGCTGAAACAAAATGATAAACTTCAGCAATCAACCCAAGATTGTTCTAAAACTAATATTCTGGCACAACCAGAAGTGTTAAAACAGTTTTTGGGAAATAACACAAGTCACGAAAATTGCTGTATATTTGAAACAGAAGTTATTAGAAACCGATTCACACTAACTTTAACTTTAATCATCCAAATTCAGTAAAAGAGGTATCATCCAATCTTTATATGACAGAGCAAAAACCAACTGTTCTAACATCAATAAATTCAATGAAGAAAAAACGTTTATAAACAATGTACTTACTTTGCCAATCATTACTCAGAAGAATTTATTAATAAAGTTAAACAAAATCGAATACCAAACAATCCCTAACAACCAATACCAAACTTCCCTAAGCAACACTGACTCTTAAGATAATCACATTAACACAATAACTATATCATACATGCAGGGTCTCTCAGAAAGATTAAAAAGAGTGGATACAGATATAATATTAAAGCAGCATTTAAAACAAGAAATACTCTAAAATCAATTATATCAAAAACAAAACCAAAAAACACAACTCAAAGTGCAAAAAATTGCATTTATAAAATCCCTTGTGAATGTAATAAATTCTATATTGGAGAAACCTCTAGACCTCTAAATGTTCGAATAAACGAACACAAAAATTACATAAAAAACGAAAAAAATTCAAAATTTGTGAACATGCTTGGGACATTAATCATAAAATAGTTTCAAAATTCAGTTATATTACACAAAGAACAACACAACACCAAAAGAAAACCAAAAGAGTCTGCTTTAATTTTGTTAAATGAAAACGATTGTATCGCTACTACCACCGTAGAATTCAGTCGTTCCTGGTTGCCGATAATTAAGGAAGAAATTGCTAATGGTCATATCCTTGTGAACAACCCAATATTGGGATAGTTCATAAGGTTTTTCCTAGGTGTTCCCTTATGATTTTAATGGGATCACTGAATCAACAAAATTCTTTGATCGTATTTTGGGCGAACAAAGTCGCACCTAGGAGCGCCACATAAAATTCCTTAGATCACACCTTTCAAATTCTTCCAATTTGAAAGGAACTTTATAATTATATGATCTTTAGAAGATTTATTGCATTAAGCCACCTCAAATCAAATAAGATGTTAAGCAGTCGTTTTTCTAAAGCTTCGCTGCAATATTACAAATATTCAGCCAGCATATGTAATTGACGGCGGCATATTGGATCCGCCATTTTGAATTTTGCTAATCAGACCTCGGATTCGTAATCGGCTACCTGAAAAAACCCCGTATACCAAATTTGATACAAATCGGATGATTTTCAAATATTCAGCCACCATATTAGATATTTGACCGCCATATTGGTTTCTTGATATAGAAATTTTGAGATCTATCGTTTGGGCTTTTTCAGAGCATCTATCAGTTAGAATTTTAACAAAAGAACCGGCACTATCATTAGTTAATTTTAATTTTTACAAGCTTTTTTTCCTGGTACTTGAAATTGCTCTGGCTTTCGACCACTATATTGAAGTCGCCATATTGGATATTTTCAAGGGCGCACTCGGCATTCGAAAGTAGAGGTATTAAGCTTCAAAATGACTACTTGCTCGATTCCTTCGGTCGCTTCAAATTTTTGGCGTAGCTTTGATCCGGTTGACGCGGATCGTCCCATATAAATAT
This sequence comes from Octodonta nipae, assembly GCA_034190945.1. Taxonomy (NCBI): domain Eukaryota; kingdom Metazoa; phylum Arthropoda; class Insecta; order Coleoptera; family Chrysomelidae; genus Octodonta; species Octodonta nipae. Next base: position 3,588,513 of record CM067222.1, read on the forward strand.
ATATAAACACTATGGTTTACTTACCATACAGGCTCCGTCGTTAGATTTGGCTTTCTTGGAAGTGTATTTGGCTTTGTAGAAGTCCGAGAACAAAAACAGGAACATAATGCCGTGGAGGCCGATCCAGATCATGAAACCTTTCGGGTAGTTGCAGTCGGTGAACAGCACTTGGAACTGGTGCGTGAAAATGGCTACGAACTGAATCATCTGGATTGAAGTGAGGTATTTCTTCCACCAAATGAATTTCTGATACTGGGGCCCCATAGCCGATACCATGTAATAGAAGTACATGATGATATGAACGAAGGCGTTGAGCAGGGCGAAAAACGTGCTGTGGCCACCTTGAAGAAAATTCAAATTATAAATGATTTTGTTGTTAAAAAAATTAAAAATCCTTACCTGGTGCGAATTTCATCCCCATCCAAACCGAGAAGGGCATGCAGCCGTGATGGATGACGTGTAGCGTCGACACGTGACTGTTTTCTTCCTTAAGATGAAGAAAAGCGTGTCGAAGAATTCCGTGAATTTGGAGAAATAGTACCACCAGCACGTTCTGGCCATCTGGATAAAAAAAAGGTATTTCAGAGATGCAAAATAGGCTTAGTGTGGGTAAACGTTTTTGTTTATAATAAATAAACCATTAGAATGTATTCTTATCTACTTTTGATCACAAAATGGATCAAAGGAAAATCTATCTCATCGGAAGATTAACAGCTTCTTATTGTGAAGCCCATCATCTGCATGGCTTTAAACATAATATCAAGAAGTGCCCCTAAACCTCGAAGACTAACACTTTATTAATTAAAATAGGGCAAACCATCTTGGTGAGAGACATTACAGAACACTCCTTGGCATTAAGCAATATCTTCTTTATATACCAAAGATGTACTTTGTCAAGGAAATGCTGAAGTTTCATTAATTTTTCCATTTATTGGTAAATACATAAATTTCTTTAGAAATATCGTTGATAAAGATTAGGAATAGGAGAGGTCTTAGATAGGATCCCTGAGGCACACCCGAAGAGTTCAATGAACTAAGATTAAAATCAATCCGCTAAATGTGGACTTATGCCAATGGACTTTAGTTTTCCAAAATTATTATAATTAAGTAAAAGCTTTTGTCTGATATTGGTTGCTGTCTTGCCTTTGTGTTGCATTTATCTTTTGGTCTATCGTCTGTGTTTGAGTATTGCTTTTATCTAGTGTTCGTCTTGCCTTGTTTCTGTCTTGTCTTTTTCTTGCCTTTCCCTCCTATATTTGCGTGTCTTGATTTTAGGCTGCTTAATCGTTCACTTGCTTTTGAGTTTTGGCTTGGTCTTGTTTTGTCTCCTTGAGTTTATTTTGTCTTTTCTTTGCCTTTGTCTCTATCTAGTATTTATGTTGACGTGTCTACGTTTTTTCTTGCCTTTTCATCTTTAATCTATTTGGTGTTCCGTGCTGTCCTGCTTACGCGTTGTCTTGACCTTGTCTGTGTTGTAGTCTTTGTCTCGCTTTTATCTGGACAGTTTCGCATCTTCTTATCTTTGTTTTGGGTTCGCCTTGTCTTTTCGAAGTTTTGACCTGCCATTGTTTCTTATCCTAAATTTTTTGGTGTACGTCTTGTCCGTGTTTGTGTCTTGAATTCTTTACTATTTTCTACGTTTTTTCTCTTGTTTTATGTCTTGTCTTGCTTTTGAGTTTTGTCTATAACTGGTATTCGTCTTGTGCAGTCTTTGGCTTGCTTTTGTTTCGTCCTTGTCTTAGTTTTGTCTTTTCTTTTTCTGTTTTGTCTTGTCTTTGCTTTGCCATTGCTTTGACTTGCTTTTTTCTTGCCATTTCAGTTTACGAGTGATATTGTATTGTAAGTGTTTAAACTATGATGTACCTACCAGACATAGTATACACTCTCAATCCTCCGAATACACAAAGAATAGTAAAATGTATTAAAGAAAAAAATAGCAGATAAAAATAGTTTCCAAGAAATACAGATGCGTTAAAATCGTTCTGGTAAAATAGTAGTTCAATTTTAAGACCTCAGTCCTTTTGTAGTTATTTGCAATAATATCTCATTTTAACACCTTGAAATTATTGACGAATTGCTGATATATTTAATTACGTATTAGACTTATTTGCAAGAAACTTACCCTCAATGCCATAGGATCATTGGAATAATCAACCGGCTGACACCTGAAGCTGTATGATCCCCACCAACCACTCATCAGGTACTGAAAATAATAAAATAAATAGATCATGAGCTACAAAACATTTATATCAAACAAGATTCCACCATAGAATTTTGAAACAAAATTAAACTCATACAACTCGGTCATTATAAGTATATCAACGAAATTATAACTTATCGGAAGAAACAATGACTCTTGAAAATACCAGTGCCGGTTCTCTGTCGACCAAAGATTCCAGATTTCTCATGGTAGATGGAATTAGTTACACAAATACTAGACTACAAGTTGACTCTGTTTATACGGATTTCGCTAAAGCGTTTGATAGAGTTAACCATAGAATACTTTTGGCCAAACTTCATGCTCTAGGATTTAATGGGCCACTTTTAGAGTGGACAAGGAGTTATCTCTCAGACCGATACTATTATGTTAAAGGGGGGGGGTATTATTTTCAGTATTATAGGTGTGTCTTCGGGAGTTCCACAGGGCTCTCACGCGGGACCATTTCTTTTTAATTTATTTATTAATGATATTGGCAAAATAATTAATCACTGTAATATCTTAATGTATGCTGATGATTTCAAACTGTTTAAAGAAATTGCAACTTGCAATGATGCTATGTTACTTCAATCCGATTTAAACTCTTTATTTGCCTGGTGTATTAGCAATGATCTTGACCTGAATATCAATAAATGTTTTATTATTACTTTTGCAAAAATTTCACAACCTTTAATCATTTCATACGCTATTAATCCACAAACGCTACAACGAGTAAGTGAAATTCGTGACCTTGGTGTCGTTTTCGATAATTCTCTGACTTTTCGTAGACACATTGATCTAGTGGTTTCCAAGAGTTACAAGGTTTTGGGTTTTATCAATCGTTCATCTAAAACATTTTCCCATTATACAATTCGTTTACTATATTGTTCACTAGTACGATCTATTCTGGAGTACTGTTCTGTTATATGGAACTCCCAGTATAACACACATATAGCTAATATTGAGAAAGTTTAAAATAAATTTCTTCGTATAGTAGCATTTAACATGGGTTTGACCAGGGACAATTATCAGTATAGTGATATTTTATTACAAATGCATTTTCAATCTTTGCAAAATCGGCGTAACATAGCTGATATTTGTTATCTATACAAGTTGTTGTCAGGTGAACTTGACTGCCCTTCCTTACTAGATAGAAATCTTTGAATACGACAATGAGAACTCGTTCTTCAGAACTCTTCAATGTTTCATTTCATAGAACTAAGGATTTGTTCAGCAATGAGTAGGTTAATGCGTACAGCCAATCAGTACTCCTCGCATATTGATGTGTTTAATAACTCCGTCAATGTAATCAAGCGCTCCTTATATTATAATATTTAATGCTGCCTTTGTTTTGATGTGTTCTTTTATTTTCTTCGCGACATGTATTTTGAATTTTAATGAACTATATTTTATTCTGTATTATGTATTGTTTCTAAAATTTTAGTCCAATGTTAGACATGTCATCTTTAGGTTCATATGTTTTTTAGATTTAGATTTAATGTTATTTACACTAAATTTTTTGTGTTTTTTGGTATTTGATGTAAATGGGGTTCCCCTGTATAAGAATAAATAAAAAAAAATGGTTACAACACATAAAAATACATTTCTTGGGGCATGCACTAAAATGGAATGTGATAATTCATGGTTGTAAGTCCTTGATGGGAAATTAAAAACAGTGTGTAACCCAAAGCACTTCAATAAGCAGCTTAAAGCTACTCGGAACAACTAGAGAAAACAGTGCGAAGAGAGACAATGTAAATCTTCAAATTGTCAGGTACTACAGTACACTGAACATTACTTTTTATGATGTTATTATTTTATAGTTTATATATTGACAGTGATGGGCAAATAAGTGTGGAACTATTATTTAATATTGTACAAGTTATTATATAGTCTTTATATACAGTGATGGGCATAACCAAGCATCTCTCTGGATTATTAGAGATATCAACATTAAATTTGGAAGGTGGATACTGCAGTAGATTGCCTATTTGTTTCCAATTTTTTTACAATTTTGAACTTCCTGTTTTACCGGAAGGAATGTCGATTTTAAAATTTGCAATGAAACACCCTGTATAGTATTTTAGTTTCTGATGAACCATTTTATTGCGAATACAAAAATATCGGGTTTGATATTGTTTACTCAATACCTACCGAGATATTAACAGAAAAGTAATTAAGGAAAGGAAAAATGTAATATCCATTAAAGAAATACATAAACATAATTATTAACTAAATCAAAGTGATTTTCAAAACATTGAAACTTAACTTAACTAAACTAATGTATTAGATGTTCAAACTGAGAACCGTTTACTTCTTGACAATAAGCAAGTCGGTTTTTAAATTCTCTAGTAACATTAGCTATTACTTCTGGTGTAATTCTCTGGATGTCTTGACTTATTCTTGCAAATTAAATTATGGTCTATCAACATAAACCTTAGACTTTAAGTAACCCTACAGAAATTGTGGATTAAGGTCGGGACTTCGTGCAGGCCATTCACAAGTACCTCTTCTTCCAATCCATCTGTGATGAATGTCTATCTAAATGATCTCGAACAATGCGAGCGTAATGGGGTGGTCTCCATCCTGCTGAAACCAGATATTATTTGGTAATTGTCCATTTACCTCCAATGCTGGAATAACTTTCGTCTCCAAGAGCTGTAAATACCTATCTCCGTTTAAAGTTTCTTGTAGGAAGAAGGGTCCCACGATTCTGTTATTATAAATGCCGGCCCAAACGTTCAATTTTTGGGGATGTAGTGTATGAGCCTCTTGTACCCAATTAGGATTATTTTGCGACCAGTAGCGGCAGTTATGTCGATTAACCGTACCATTTAAACAAAATGTAGCCTCGTCTGAAAACACATTTCTTATAAAATTATTATCACGGTTACAAATATCCATAATCGTTTCACACAATTGCAAACGTCTGTTGAAATCGTCTTCGGAGAGTTCTTGAACGAGGCGAATATTGTATGGATGATATTTTTCTCGCTTTAATATCCTTCCTATTGAACGACGGCTAATTCCATGCATATTGGCGAGGTCGGTAGTGGATAAGTGAGGATTTTCCAAAGATATAGCAAAATTTTGAGCACAGCTTCATTACTTGCACTTTTTAACCGTCCACTTTTTGGTAAATTGCTAACTGTTCCACTTGTGTCGTACCTTTGCAAAGTTTTCGTCACTACTGAACGGGATATTTGTGTATTCGGATGAACAATGTTAAAAAGGCCACAAACTTCTTGATGCGTCCTTTTCCTCTCCCCATACCCAATCATCATTAATATTTATATTCTTTCTCTTTCACTTAACTCGGCCATTTTCCGATCAAATTAAACAATACAATCGTTTTACGTTCAAATAAAAAAAACTAATAACGCACGTATATTCGACTATGAAACAAGCAGTGCTGTTGGCTGTGATGGTATAATGCCACCGATGGGCCAATAGAAATACAAATCCTTACCGAGCGGTTTGTTTATATCGGGCGTAAATGAAATCTGAACCGAGTTTAGCTACCATCGAATTTTTCCTTTCCTTAGTTACTTTTCTGTTAATATCTCGGTAGGTATTGAAGTAAACAATATCAAACCCGATATTTTTGTATTCGCAATAAAATGTTTCATCAGAAACTAAAATACTATACAGGGTGTTTCATTGCAAATTTTAAAATCGACATTACTTCCGGTAAAACAGGAAGTTCAAAATTGTAAAAAAATTTGGAAACAAATAGGCAATCTACTGCAGTATTCACCTTCCAAATTTCATTTTGATATCTCTAATAATTCCAGAGATATTTACTTGGTTCCACACATTTGCCCATCACTGTATATTTCAAACCTTAAAACCACCCTTAACGACAAAATTATGAAAAAAATCTCTTTTATTTTCAAACATTTTTTAGAGGCATATATGAAAAATAAAAATCTTATGTATAGTTATGGTACAAGAAACAATTTATTACGATATTTCAACCCTAAAAAACCACCCTTAATGACAAAATTAGGAATTTTTTTTTACTTTCAAATATTTTTTAAAGGATTTTTAAAATACGCTGACCACAGCCGAGTAAACACAGCGTCTTGAGCAGATGTTCAACAGCTAAATTTTTGTTCCCTAACTTTTTTTTGTATCTGTTTTATTTATTATGTTAATTTCAAAAAAATCTACAATTTTTTGAAAATTTAATTATTTTTTTAAGCTTAAAATTTTCAAAAATGTGCATCCTAATTCGCCAAAACTTTCACGATGTTTTATAAGCATCTAAATAAAGTAAATTGTAGGATAGAATTTAATTTAAAATTTGGTGGTAAATATATCAGTTTTATTGTAGTCAGTTTTATTTCAGTACTAGCAGACCCGGCCACGCGTTGCTGTGGCTGAGTGATTTAAAAATTTGAAAGACAAATTAACACAAATTAACAGTATATATACTCTGAATTTGAATGAATCAATAACTCGTCAATTATTATGCTAATGGCTGAAAATTAATATTATTTGACACGGATTTTCTATATATTAAGATTTAAAAAAATAAATTAGCAGCTTTTTTGACAATAACTCGTCAATTTTTATGCTAATGGCTGAAAATTAATATTATTTTGAAGATTTTTTGAAGCACTACAAAAAATGTTCAGTGAATATTTTTTCTAAACCGTGAATTTTTTTGAATTATTTCACGTTAAATGCTGCAAATTTAGAGGCCATCGGACAAGAACGGACCTTCAACCAGTCCTATCTTAACATCTATTGGCCCTACATAAATAACAAAAAACCAAAATTTTCCTTTTTTTATAAGCTTCATTTTCTTTAAGAGATTTTTTTGTAGAACGTTAATTTTTCCATTTATTCGGGAAAAACCCCTGCAAAACGTGTCTTTGGTTTCGACGAAAAATGAACAATTCCAATCATAAATAACTCAAAAATATCGATTTTTCGAAAAATGTTTATAGAAAACTTTTTACTTAGAATTTTACCATTTTAATTTCCACCCCCCAAGAAGGGGTGGCTTTCACCCCCTGGGCAAGCTCACACATTGAGACAAAATAAGTTTTTTGTGCTATTTTCAAATTTTCAACCTACTGTCAAAATTTTAGACAAATCGATTTACTGGGAAAAATTTTCCTGGGAAATTCCCCAGTCACTGTATAAAGGCATATTGAGATTCTCCGTTTTTTGAACCCTGTTAAAAATTCCTCCAACCGAGTTATAATTCTACTCCCACTGTGGTTGTCGCTGTTGCCAAATTTCAAAGTACAAAGTCAAACAAAGTGATCATATGCTTTTTTGAGACACGTGATACACTTATTGTTCAATAATACTGATACTGTTACTGATATAAACCATGACTATTTTTTTGGCTACTAAAAACCTACAGTAATATAAATAACTGCGAGGTACTTAACTTTTATGGTTGTCGTATTACAAAATTAACATAGAAAATGTGTGTCGTTTATCCATAACTAATTGCAAAGATTGAAAATTTAACTTGAATAATGAATGACACCATGAATGTTATTAGTAGTAACAATTGCAAAATTATCTAACCAATTTAGGTACAAAGATCAACAAATATGATAGATATGGTATACGGTCTGTCTATATGTCTACGTTCATGATTAAACTAACAACTATTTAGACAAATATGCATTTTTTGACGTTTTCAAAAGTATTTTATCATGGGAAAAGTTTCTAGGTGATTTTTAGTTTTTTTTTGTTTAGCTCTTGAATGTAAGTCGATATTTTTATAGAGCTAATCATCCAAATTCAGTAAAAGAAGTATCATCAAATCTCTATATGACAGAGCAAAAATAAACTGTTCTAACATCAATAAATTCAATGAAGAAAAAACGTTTATAAAAAATATTATTTTGTCTGTTCATTGGGTTCACTAAACGATTGACAACGACTCCAGACTCGGAGTTGAAACGTCTCCATACACAGTTGCAGGAAAAACATTTTTAGGAGAGAAAACCCAATGAACAGACAAAATAATTCAAGACCTCCTCAACAATCTTTTCGAAATTACTTATAAAAAATATTCTTTCTGCCAATAATTACCCAGGAAAAATTATTAATAAAGAGTTAAAACAAAATCGAATATCAAAGATAATCAAGATAATCACATCACTACAATAACTATACCATACATACAGGGTCTCTCAGAAAGACTGAAAAGAGTGGGAAAGAGATATAATATTAAAACATAATCTAAAACAAGAACTATGCTAGTAGACCAATCAATAGAGCAAAAATTAACTGATAATGTGTAAAAAATACTATCAGGATACCGACTGTGCCATCACATTAACAAAGATTCCTAGCGATATTTTGCTATGTTTTCCACTCGCAACTATGGTTTTTTACTTTGTTATAAACAATTGAAGCAAGAAAATTACGTTTTTTTTAGCATGTTTATAAAATCAAAAATAATAAATTAATCTCAATGGTGTCAAGAGGTCAATTGTAAAGCATGAAAATACCAATGAGATGAGCCCAGGCTCGATCCGATTGGATCATGAGTAACAGAGAAAAACAAAAAATACTGAAAATGTAGCATTTTTTTAAAAAAAATTGTATGTTCGTCACTTTAGAAGCTGTAGAACTGGGCTTGTAGGAGCTGATAGTAATTTACATCTATTTTATGTATGCCAAAACCAGGCGCTACCGATTTATTAGTTTTTGAACAATTGTTATATTATGTTTTCTGTTCACTATTTTTGCATTGTGCCCCTATGCGTCATAGATAATCAAATTTCAATTAAAAAAAAGCCTCTATTCTCATTTTTCACTAAATGTCTGTGAAATATCTGAAAAATGTTAGCAAACATGACAAAAATGGGCGAGCGTGTGAATGTATCCAAGGAGTGGGGAAACACGGTTGTTGAGGGAAGCGTATAGTAATATATAGTAGAGGCACATACATAGATCGTTTTAATATTTAAAATACTCACAAGTAAGAATTTTTCTAATGACCGCTCTCTTTCGATGTTCCGTAAACCCTAAATCCACAAATTAAAGCAAAAACGGTTCCGAGAAACCATTTACATATAAATATATTAATAACCAAACAGTTCTCCTTTGATATGATAAAATCGAACAAATCACTCTGTATAGAAGTTTTTTTAGCGATTAGATTCTTTCACCATCTGTCAGAGTGACAGTTACTATCGATAATATTTATTGTTAGCAGTTCCCCTCAACAACCGTGTTCCCCCCACTACTCGAACACATTCATACGCTCACCAAATTTTGGTCATTTTTGCTAACATTTTTCGTATATTTCACAGACATTTAATGAAAAATGAAAATAGAGGCGTTGTAGGATGATACCTCTACTTTCAACATCTCTATTCTGCATTGAAACTTCAGATCGCAATTATTCAAAAACTAATAAACCGATAGCGCCTGCTTTAGTCACGCATAAGGTAGATATCAATTACTATCAGTTCCCACAAACCTAGTTCTACAACTTGGATAGTGACGGAGTTATGATAATATTAAGAAAACCGCTAAATTTTACAGTATTTTTGTTTTTCCCTGTTACTAAAGATCTTATCGGATCGATCCTGGGCTTATTTCATTGGTATTTCCATGCTTTACAATTCACCTGTTGACACCATTGAGATTAATTTATTATTTTTCATTTTATAAACATGCAACGAAAAAAAAACACAATTTTCTTGTTTCAATTGTTTATAATAAAGTAAAAAACCATAGTTGCGAGTGGATAAGATAGCAAAATATCACTACAAATCACTCTTAATGTGATGGCACAGGCAGTATCCTAATAGCATTTTTGCACGAAAAAATCTCTATTGATTGGTCTATAGGTAAAATCAATTATATCAAAAACAAAACAAAAAACACAATTCAAAATACAATAAATTGCATTTATAAAATCCCTTGTCAATGTAATAAATTCTATATTGGAGAAACCTCTAGACCTCGAAATGTTCGAATAAACGAACACAAAAATTACATTAAAAAACGACAGTTTGAAAAATCAAAAATTTGTAAACATGCTTGGGACCTTGGTCATAAAATACAGTTTCAAAATTCAGTTATATTACACAAAGAAGAACACAACACTAAAAGAAAACTAAAAAAGTTTGCTTTAATTTTGTTAAATGAAAACGATTGTATCGCTACTACCTCCGTGGAGTTGAACTGTTCCTGGTTGCCGATGATTAAGGAAAAAAATACTAGGTTTAACTGGGATCATTGAATCAACAATATTCTTTGATCGCATTTTTGGCGAATGCCGTTATAATAAAGTGGACCTAGGAGCGCCACATAAAATTCTGAAGATCACCCCTTTTAAATTCTTCAAATTTGAAAGGAACTTTACTATTATATGATCTCTAGAAGTTTCTGTGCTACCCTGTATATTATCAAACTAAATTCTCTTGGTTACGTCATAAGCCAAATAATTGTGTCTTTTTTATAGTTTCTTTGCCATTGCCAACAGAGTCAGACTCCGAAATGTTTGGAAATATATAGAAATTTCGTGACTTTGTGTTATTTCCCAAAAAGTGCTTAAACATTAACAATTAACAATATGCCACAAATATTTTTCACAACGACTAGAAATTGTCCTCTATTATTTATTTGTCAGGCTTAGTAGTGTAATTTGTATAAAAATTAATTAAAAAAATAAACTTTTTTAAATACATTGTATATTTAACTAATTAACGTTAAAAGTTTAGGTATTTCATTTTAAATTTAGGGTTTTTTAAGTTGGTTATGGCGGAAAAAATTTGAACAGTTGCCAACACTGGAAAGATTTTATTCGAGTAGTTTTTTTACATTTTCACTGATTTTTTTAAATGGTTTAACCTATTTCAATATCGTAAATTTTATTTTATTAGGCAGATTCAGAGTGGTTATCATATATTTTTCTTTGACAAAATACACATTTTTACTGAAAATCGTAATAATAAATTATAAACGTTTAACAAATATTGTTCTACATTTTCAGCCTTCCTGAGATCGAACCCACAAAAATTGATTTCTGACGAACTTTTATTTAAATTAAGTTTCATATAATTGACGACAGATCACAGAAACTGAATTGAGCTTGCTCATGAAACTTTGAAAAATGACAATCAGCAGTTGTTAAGTTGTTTTTCCAACTTAGAATATTCTGACTTGTTAAATTTATTGCAAAATTCTTTGTCGGTAAAGTAAATGAAAAACTGTAACTAATATTTACCTCATAAAATATCCAGGCGCTAAATATAGTCTGTATAAAATTGTAAACTATGAGGATTTGCCTAAGATCAAATGGTTTTCTATTTTCCATTAATCTAGGTCCCAATACTTTGGAAAAATAAGCGTAGAATAAACAAATGAATAAGGTGGGGAAAGGACTAGACATCATCGCCCATCCGTTGACACGGGGATCTGAAACAAAAGAAAAACTAATTACAAAAATTGATAACAAATATACTGAAAACGTCTTCAAAAATTACAATAATTCATAATTCACGAAGGTCAAACGCTATTTCCAGAAAAACATTTGCAAATATTCATCAAGTGTTTTAAACTAGTGATGTTCCGGATATCCGTATTCGTATCAGCGGATATCCGAGGGCGAAGAAAAATCCGTATCCGTTAGTTTTTGGCGGATCTTTTACCTTATAATTTTTAATTCATAGATACAATTTTATATATACGTGATTAGGTAACAATGAAAAACCCTTAAATTCCATTCGGATTATTTTTTATTTTTAGGGTTCCGTATATACAATATACGGATACCCTTATAATATTACTCCGGATTTCTACCTCTGTCACATCCTAAACTCCTGACGGAAGAGGTTGAAATTTGGCATCAATTTATAGTTTGGTGACCCGATTAGGAGTACAGAAGAAGAAATTTTGATTTTAGTGGTACTTTTGGGGGGGAAAACTAAAAAAATTGACCGTTCCCCCCTGATCTCCGAAACTACTGAGCCCAAAATTTTAAAAAAATAGGAAATATAGAAAGTTGCTCGAACTTTACAAGAAAAGTAAGGAGAAACCATTAATATTAATTTTGGGGGGCAAATGATAGAATTGAATGAAAATTTAAAAATAAATTTTTTTTCAAACGCATCATGTAATACATCAAATGAAAGGTACCATTCTGAGGAACACAAATATATTTTTTTTATATTAAAAAAATAATTAAAAATATATTAACAGAAATATACCAAAATTTACCCATTCCCCACTTATCTCTGAAACTACAAATCGTAAAGTTTTGCAAAAAATTAGAGGTATAGGGCCCGACCTGAAGTTTACTGGGAATAAGAAGGAGAAAGCTCTACTTTTAATTTTGGGGGGTAAATTACAGAATTAAATGGAAAATATAAAATTAAAATAGTTTTTTACTCATGTTATACAGTGATGGGCAAATGTGTGGAACCAAGCAAATATCTCTGGAATTATTAGAGATATCAAAATGAAATTTGTAAGGTGGATACTGCAGTAGATTGCCTATTTGTTTCCAAATTTTTTACAATTTTGAACTTCCTGTTTTACCGGAAGTAATGTCGATTTTAAAAATTGCAATTAAATACCCTGTATAATATTTTAGTTTCTGATGAAACATTTTATTGCGAATACAAAAATATCGGGTTTGATATTGTTTACTTCAATACCTACCGAGATATTAACAGAAAAGTAATTAAGGAAAGAAAAAATCTAATATCCATTAAAGAAATACATAATCATAATTATTAACTAAATCTAATGATTTTCAAAACATTGAAACTTAACTAAACTTAATATGTTCAAATTGAGCACCGTTTACTTCTTGACAATAAGCAAATCGGTTTTTAAATTCTCTAGTAACATTAGCTATTACTTCTGGTGTAATTCTCTGGATGTCTTGACTTATTCTTGCAAATTATTTGGTCTATCAACATAAACCTTAGACTTTAAGTAACCCCACAGACAATTGGATTAAGGTCGGGACTTCGTGCAGGCCATTCATAAGTACCTCTTCTTCCAATCCATCTGTGATGAAATGTCCTATCTAAATGATCTCGAACAATGCGAGCGTAATGGGATGGTGCTCCATCCTGCTGAAACCAGATATTATTTGGTAATTGTCCATTTACCTCCAATGCCGGAATAACTTGTGTCTCCAAGAGCTATAAATACCTATCTCCGTTTAAAGTTTCTTGTAGGAAGAAGGGTCCCACGATTCTGTTGTTATAAATGCCGGCCCAAACGTTAAATTTTTGGGGATGTTGTGTATGAGCCTTTTGTACCCAATTAGGATTACTTTGCGACCAGTAGCTGCAGTTACGTCGATTAACCGTACCATTTAAACAAAATGTAGCCTCATATGAAAGCACCACATTTCTTATAAAATTATTATCACGGTTACAAATATCCATCATCGTTTCACAAAATTGCAAACGTCTGTCGAAATCGTCTTCGGAGAGTTCTTGAACGACGGCTAATTCCATGCATATTGGCGAGGTCGGTAGTGGATAAGTGAGGATTTTCGTCCAAAGATATATCAACATTTTGAGCTACACCTTCATTACTTGCACTTTTTAACCGTCCACTTTTTGGTAAATTGCTAACTGTTCCACTTGTGTCGTACCTTCGCAAAGGGGCAGATATCCGGAGTGATATTATAAGGGTATCCATATATTGTATATACGGAACCCTAAAAAGAAGCATGAAGGAAACTCATGCAAAAATTGTAAATTAACTCAGGAGTCACTGACCGTTCCCTTGGCATGTTGCTAAGAAATAGCAATACATTTTAAACCAGCATGAATGTGCGAAACAAAACATGCAGAATTTAAAGAACGTATCATATTTCTATGATAAATTCTTTTACATTCATTTGATGACAAGTAGCCGTTCTAATATAGTAAAAACATTTTTACGGCAGTTTTATCAGCTACTGTAAACGTCGTAAAATATTTTATGAATGCGAAGAATGAATGTTTTATATACACGCAAGTCCCCAATTTCTATTATTCTACTTTGACACAAATAGTTATTAACCCGCATTTATATAACCTCAAAAGTGCTGTTTAAATCTGGAAAACGAAACACGACTCCAGATTTAAGTATGTCGTTTGTCATAAGGTTTGGAATTTATATGATGTGGTAAGGAGACAAGAAAATGACAATCCATCATCAGTTAAACACTTTCCACGTGTCAGCTGACAATAAGGAGTTAAATGACGTAATATTTGCGTTAAACACAAACAGACATTTGTATACCAAAGGAAAATTTTGCATCAATTAGGCCAAGTTCAACTATTAAAAAAAAACAATAAACACATAAGTGAAACAATAAGATTTTGTTGATGTACATGCAGTCGTTATTATTCATAAAAAAAGTAAATATTGACAATGCGATCAAATGTCTACATATTTGAAGACCAAACTGCGTTGATTACTTGCAAAAATTATTAATGCCTGTTATTTGATTTTGCCTAGTTCTAAAACACGTGTAATATTTACTTTATAGTTTTATATGTAATTTTATACAATAGGTATTAGTGGTGTTAATAGTTTTGGAGATTAATACAAAAACCATTGTGTGTAATTAGAAATACTTGACAAACGGGAAACAAACGACTGGCGCCTCAGCACCTTTTTAAAATTGCATGCCAAAATCCTTGTAGGAAATTTAATTCTAAATAAGTTATATACATAAACTTTCTTCTAGAACATGTAGTAAGAAGATTATGATTTAACGACCGGCATTTGAGACTGAACCATGAAAGCAAAGCTTCTTACGAAATTTGTTTCCCGTATCTCGCTATTCCTTGTCTTTTTCAGGAAAATAAAAATATTATCCCTATTTTGTTATGATTTAAGCATCTATATATAAATAGGCAAATACAAAGCGGTGCCTCAACCGATTTTGTATATTTTTGTTTGGTTTAGTAGCCATTGACGACCTTCAGTGCAGAATATATAAAGAATCTTGATTTACGTCTTTTTAAAATAAGTAATTTAAAGATAAATTATTAATAAAATCAAAGTGAGATGGTGCTCTGTATGAACAAGTAGCTTAAGCCTAGTGTTCGAAATTTGACAGCAGTTAACAGTAAAAACCCAATTGTGTACAATCGTGTGGCGATGTATAAATATTACTAAAATAATCGACTTTTACTTATAAAGATGTATGCTTAAAAACCTTTTTCTCTATTCACTTATAAAGATGTATGCTTAAAAACCTTTTTCTCAATTCAGTTATGACCTTACTTTTTCAGAAAAACGATGACGACAGCAACTATTAAAGTGACCAAATTGAATGTGTTTATAAGAAGTTTGCGCATTTACAGAATAATCCAAATGAAAAGTTTTGCGTAAGTACACTATTTAGAGATTCTAAAGCTAATTGATAACATTTTATTTCCGAACCTCCGTCATGAATTTCTCACAAATATAATGACAATTTACTAATATTTTGGAAAACCATATATATCCATTATCAAAAGGTGATATGCAAATATATTTTTAAGCCACGTGCAAATGAAACTTGAATAAGTATTACAGTATTAGTAATAAAATAAGACGAATCAGTCAAAAATTGTTTAATGTGCTTTTATCACGAGATTTGATATGCTGCAAATATATTTTTACTTATTCATCTAATAATATAATACATATAATGTTTGTTTATTTGTATACAGCTTATTTATATATTGGGCCCTGTTCTATTTCTTATATTTATTAATGATGTTTCATTATCATGTCACATCTGATCTCAAAATTCTCTATGCTGATGACACAAATTTTGGCATATTTGGGAGAAGTGATTCTGAACTTGTCAGAAATGCTAATGTAGCCACTCGGGAATTTCATGACCATTGTAATTCACATGGTTTAACGGTAAATGTTAAAAAATCACAAATAATGTCATTCCTACCTAAAAACAACACAAATAATTTAAGTTATCTTGTCAGGTTAAATAATGAATCTATTGAGCAGACAAATTTATGTAAGTTCTTAGGAATAATTGTTGATAGTAAACTTACTTGGAAAAAACACATTGATTATGTAAAAAATAAATTAAGTAAGATCTCTTTCCTAATGCGCCAATTAAAATTTACCGTAAGTTTCAATGTTCTTAAATTAGCATATTTCGGCCTAGCGGAGTCGATTTTGTCATATGGCCTTATATTTTGGGGCTGTTCAGCTCATATTAACAAAGTCTTCTCTACACAAAAAAATATCGTACGATGTGTAGCAATTTTTCATTGAGTTTAATATTCTGACGGTCCATTCATTATATATTTACCTATTAATAATGAATATTAAAAAGCAAGTATTAATTACTACAAATGATCAAATACACAGTTATTCAACTCGTAGCAGCAATGATTCAGCCATTCTCTAGGCTATCAGTTGGGCAAAATTCTCATATCTATAGGTGGACTATAAGTTTTAATAAATATACGCGAGCTAGAGGGAATGAGAAAAGTATAATGAAGTTTGGAAAGGAGCTCTATGCTCTATACATACCTGTCCAGAAAAGCATACTACTCGTATGATGAATTTTTGAAAGATGCTGAGTGACGCGGGTGGTGATTGTTTTGACAAGACAAATAAATCATTTGTATTTGTAAGATTTTTTTTTGTAAATGCAGTGATTTTAAATGTTGAATAAAGGAATATTTATTTATTTATTTATAAGTAATTCTCGCAAACGGCACTACGATTTTGTCGAAATTCCATTTCGAGGTTTTGGCGTCTACAAATCGGGATAAATCGTGTTACCGATAAAGAACGAGATTGTAACAATTATGATAGCTGTTTTGACATTCCAGGGCTTTCAACTTCAGGGTGATTTGGTGATCTACTTAATAATAAAACTGTTCTTGAAAAATTCTTTCAATACAAATTGATGTGTACGATCTTAGATCGTCCCACGACAAGCATCAATGAGGCGAATATCTACGCAATTCGTGAGCTGATTGAAGGTGACCGTCATCTTACAGTATTGGCAATTGCTGAACACGTTGGAATATCATACGGGAGTGCTCAATCAACCATTTCAGATGAGTTGGGTTACCCAAAAGTGTGTGCAAGATGGGTTCCTCGCCCTCTAAGGGAAGATCCGAAAGCAAACCGTCTTGCCGTATGTGAAAGGCTGTTAGCAAGATATCGAGCAGAGGGGGATCAGTTTTTGAGACATATTGTCACCTGTGACGAGACATGGGTGCATCATTATACCCCGGAGTCCAAACGTGCAAGCATGGAGTGGCGAAAACCTGGAGAGGCAGCACCGCGGAAAGCCAAGACCCGTCTTTCTGCACGGAAAATTCTTGCAACAGTTTTTTGGGATTCGAAAGGCGTACTGCTGATCGATTTTCTGCACGAACGCCGTACAATTAATGCTGAGTATTACTGAGAACTACTCCAACAAGTGAAACTTGCCTATCGGCAAAAGAGGCGGGATATGTCTATCCGAAGTGTGATTCTGTTGCATGACAACACTCGGCCACATACAGCTGCATTGACCCAAGGAAAATTGAACGAAATGCATTGGGCAACCCTTGAACACCAGCCTTACAGTCCTGATTTGTCGCCATGTGACTACCACATGTTTGGGCCACTTAAAGAAGAACTGGGAGGCCACCACTTTGAGGACAACTAAGGTGTAGAAACGTTTGTGCGCAATTGGTTATTCGCACGACCAGTTTCATTCTTTGAGAAAGGTATTAAAAAACTTCCGATTCGGAAGAGAGGAGACTATGTAGAAAAATAATATGTATTAAAATTTGTATTGATCGTACCAATAAAATTTTTAAAACAAAAGTCCGGTTCATATTTGATTCACCCTCGTATTATTAAGTGTAAATATTATAATGACTATTTTAATATCTGCTAGACAATTGAAATTAAACTGAATTATTCAAATTAGAGCAAGTGTCCGATTATGTGTATATATGTAACAATATTATTTAGGAACCCTTGAATTTACGAGTCTAAGCTCTATCACCTAAGTACTATTAATTAAACGTACAAATGGAAATTGAATAAGTATTAGTAGTAAAATAAAACAATTATTTTTTGCAATTTCTATTCAAAAGGAATTGTCATTTACGATTATTTGTTATATTAGTCTACCGAGTAATAGCTGAAGTATTTTATTTTAAGAAATTTCATGTTAACTAAATTTTTTTCTTTAAATTCCCCATACTGCCTCTTTGCTATAGCTAATATTGTTAAGCTAAGCATTAAGATTGTGCACACAAATAAAGTCCTATAAATTAACCAAGAAAAACAAGCTGAATTTTGTTAGGAATTGACACAATTGGTCAAATTTCGATCACAGACGATTCTAGTTAATCTTTAATGTGTAATTTAGTTCTTGTATATTAAAAATCTGTCGACAGGGGAAAGTGAGGGGTAGTTAGAGGTAAAAACTAAAAATACTATCACCGGAATTTCGAGACAATACAGGGTGATTCATATTGAATATACATTTTTCAAATGGAACAGCCTGTATATTATTACATATTTAAAAACCCGTTAAGGGTTGTTTGATAATTTATCAAAATGTCGACATCTAGAAACCGGTGAATATTAGAGCTGTATGGTATCATAGGAGGCTTTAATTGGGGGAAACTATTGATCACACTCTATACTCCTAAGCACCAGAATGAAAGGAATCCCCAATTTTTTTTCACGTTGTGTGATCACTCATTCATTTTCCTTCCTCCAATATAAGTTTCTGTATTTCTGTTTCTAATAGTTTCTTCAGAAAACAAGAAATGAAAATGATTCATGCTTTTTGTGTGATTTCTTATTATTCAAAAATTATTTTTAATCTTAGAAGGTCGTGGAGTTTAATTACTCTGTCATCTAATGTGAAATTTCCAAAGTTTTAATAGAATTTGTATATCTAATTGTAATAAATTGAGGGTTCCAATTAAAAAAATCGGGTTATCAAAATTGGAGTGACGATATCTGGCACAATAAAAATAGATCCTGGAGTATGGACGGTGATCAATGTTTCGCCCAATTAAAGCTAAGATACTGACAGTTCCAATATTCACCTGTTTCTAGATGTCAAAATTTTGACAAAATATTGAAAAACCCCCAAATGGTGCTTTTTAGTTAAGAAGTATGGTGAATAAAGTTTTAGTAAAATTGACAGAGGAATCAAAATATGTAATAATACACAGGGTGTTGCAATTAAAAAATGCAATTTCAATTTGAATCACTCTGTATATGTCTGGGGATTCCGGAGAAAGTATTTTTAGTTTATATCGATCACTACCCCTCATCCTCCCCTGGCAGCAGATTTTTAAAACATATATACGTATAGCCACAATCTTCCGTCGACACACTATGGGCCCACCCTGTATATGAAAAAATATCTAAATATGCAAATTATCAAAAATGTCAAAAATAACGAAAAGCCAAAAACATTTTAAAAATATAACCGACTTCTACCTATAACTAAAAAGCTAAAAATAATTATAACAAAATACAACTCTAGCAAATAAATAACACATTCAATTTTGTTAGGTACCTACCCAGGAAGTAAAAAATGTAAACATTAAAAGGTGCTCATTCTGTACAAATTATTAATTACCTACCTAATTTTGAAGTCAGCCGTATACTGCCTACGGACCACTATCATTCTAGTCCGTCCTATATTTCAATCTTCATATAAATGCAACTCCTTCTATCACTTTACTTTGTGATTTTGTTTGCTATAACTAAACACCCTGTCTATAAACGCATCAAATACCAGTTTAAAGTCTGACATGTGTTGTCACTGAATTTTCTATTAGGCCGGGAGAATGTGACAACCAAAAGCACCGTCTTCGCAAAATGGAAAAATTTGCATTTAAATAGGTATTTGCTTGGTATACAAACAGAACGAGCTTGATACTCATTGATTTAAGGAGCCGAAAATACTATGCTTTACTACTTATATGCTTGAGATGTACATAGAAAATTTTCAAATTCGCAATTAAAACTTTCAGTGCCTAAAATTACCGTACTATTACGTTGGAATTGAAATATTTATGGGGAAATGTCCGTTATGTCATTTCGATGAAATTTTCGACGATTTTCTGCAAAACTGCAAGTTGCACGTCGCAGAAAAGTATATGAGATCACCTAAGGATCTTCCTTAATAGATTAAAAAACTATACACATCCATAAGGAGTTATCAAAAAATCGACTAAAATATTAGGGATATTGGTCGAATTCTATGCACGCATGTGTTCATTCACAAATTTTATCACTTTACCAATATAATTCTTTTCCAAAATTTGAACTTTCACCAATCCGGATATATACTCTATTAAACAAGACCATATTCATTCAAAACGGTGCACCACAGGAGAATAAATGAGGTAACATACATACAAAAAAAAACGCGACGAATTGATAACCTCCTCCTTTTTGGAAGTCGGTTAAAAAAATGTCGATATCACAAAAATGTCAAGAATGTCAAAAGTTTCAAAAATATTTAACATGTCAACAAAGAGTGGACTTCAGTCGTACTTCAGATGTGTCATTCACAAATACTACTGTTTATATTCAAATTTATTTTCTTGCTGTCATTATTCAGCTCAAGACCAAATTCTATTAGAAAAAAAAAAAAAAAACGCGGATTGAAACAGAATTCTCAATAAACACATCAGGATCAGAAACGAGTTCATTTTACTTCATTTTCAAGCACCAATCGTCTATTGAAAAAATCTGATATTCTTTAGGCGTTTTAATCTAATTTCTCCTTCTCGCGTTGTGATTGCATTCCAGCACGTTTCCGTTAAACAAAAGAGACACACAGAAAGCGCAACGGACGCGGTGTACGGAAACTATACCATAATTAAAACTAGGACTTATGATCGTGTCTGGGGGTACTCGTCATCGAACATCAATGTCTTCACTTACAAAGCACAGCGCAATAAGAATAAAACGAATCGATTAAAAATTCATTTATTAACTGACTTCAAAAAGAAGGAGAATCACAATTCGGTTCAAGGAATTTGAATCACTTAAACTGGATTCTGTTAAGGGGAATCCCGAACTGGACCCATATTTTTTCAAGTACTTAGGTTATACCGTTTTTCAGAAAATCGGGAAAAACATTTTAACCGATTTTCATATATTTTTGGTGGAGGCGATGGCGTATTAAAAAAAGGAAATGTTTCAGTTCGAAACCTAGAGTTTAATAAATTGAAAATAGATTGGAATTAATTCCAAATAAATGTCAATTAATCAACTTCAAGATGGTGGTTCTCAGTTGGTTCCTATATACAGTGTGTCTTCATAAGTTGGAATCAAACGAAAAACTGAAACGTATTCTGTAATCATTAGATGTCACTTTTTCACCTGTATAGGACGTTTGTCAGCAAATATGAATTATGCTTACAAGTGAAGTACCATTATTTTTGATAACATCTAAAATTATTATCGTACAGAAGTAATCAGAATTAAAAACTGCATTTTATTGGGCCATATGACTATAAATTGTATAATAACTATGCCTGCCATTTTTTAAGCTCTCTACTAGGTTCCACAAAAAATGTCAATTTTGCTTAAAAGTGAAGTACCTTTATTTTGAATAATATCAAACTGTTATTGTCAAACAAAGTTGGGAAGTACATTTATGAGTTGTATTTTGCAAGTTTGCTCTTCAACTTTTTCAACTTTGCTGATTGTGCATCATTGTGACAAGTTGAATAAAAAGTGAAGTTTTGAAGTATTCATGAGAAAAAGATGAAATGAATGGAGTAGCCGCAAGGTAAGTAATATTTGTTTTTTTTGTCTCCTCCTTGAAAAAGCCCCTTATAAGTGTCGGAAAACTTTGACTTTTGCCGCGAAAACCTACGTTCTCATTTTACTGAAGCACTAGGATACTTCATAGTAATAACTACCTTGAAGATCTAAGAAAGCTTTTTACTATAACAAATTGAAATCGTAAGCTCTAGAGAGTGTAGAGTTTAAACAGGCGTCAGAAACTTGTTCTGACATGACCATTTTTGATCAAAAGTCACCATTGTAAAAACACAGTTTTGCACCCCAACACCAAACTTTTATTTTAAACACTCAACGCCGTTTCAACAACTCTAAGTTGTCATCTTCAAGGAGTAAACCCAAACTAAATCGAAATTACAATTTCCTCTTATTCATACCTACCACTAAACTATTACTTAAGTGATTAGTACAAGGGGTAAATCCTAAGTACCTGAATTCTAAATAACAGATTTCAAAATAAAGCAGATTTTATATAATGCAAATATGTAAATTAGGATAATCCTTAATTACCTACCTACTTTTACTCTACATTAAGTAATGACATTTTTAATACTTATTTTACCTTGTCCATAGCAAAACTTTAGCGTAAAGAATTCTTTAGAGTTTATTCAATCTATACAAAACGTTTCGCTGGAACCTGGAGAAATTTTAGTATCGTTTGATGTTAGTTCTTTATTTCCTAGTGTACCCATTCCACAAACTCTCAAGTACCTGGAGGACTTACTGCGTGAAAACTCTTTTTGTGAGACAGAAATTAATGAATTAATTTCTCTCACAAAATTATGTATGTTGTTGAAATTGTTTTCAGTTTGGAGGTTGCTTTTATGAGCAGAAGGAAGGAACTGCAATGGGAAACCCCCTGTCGCCGTTTCTTGCCAACTTGTTCATAGGCAGGTTCGAAGTTGAAGCAAAAAATGACTCCCAGTATTTTCCCAGGGTATGGATACGGTACGTGGATGACATATTTGCTATATTTAATACTAATGTTAATGATTTTGTTAATGTTAATGATTTTGTTATGTATCTTAACAATAGGTTTGCTTCTATTAAATTCTATTAAATTTACATATGAACAGGAACAAAAGGGTACTCTACCATTTTAGATGTATTAGTTTTAAGAAATGATAGTGATAAGTTAGAGTTTGATGTATATAGCAAGGATACTAGCACATATGATATTTACCTAATACGTCTTTCCACTGTCAACAACATAAAATGGCGGGAATTAATTTCCTTGTACATCGGTTGTTGACATTCCCTCTCAATAAAGAGAGGTTTGAAAATGAAAAGAAAACTATTAGGGAAATAGCTGCATGTAATGGTTATCCAACAGATATTATAGATAAATTAATTAGGAAGAAACAGCTTCGGTTACGAATGAAAGAAGTGTCAACTTTTCGAAATGAGTCACAAGAACAAAAGTTTGTCTCGGTTCCGTACAGTCGTTGTACTAGGGGCTTTAAGAAAGTTTTTAAAGAACTTGGTATGAAGGCGGTGTATAGAACAACTACCACACTACAGAAATTGTTAGGCAATCCTAAAAATAAACTTGCTGATTTCGAGAAATCCGGTATTTATGAAATCAAATGTAATGATTGTGATTTAAAGTATTATGGACAGACACGCAGATCTATCAGTACCCGTTTTAAAGAGCATATTGCCCATTTGAAATACGGAAGAGCGGATAAATCTAGTGTTGCACATCATGTTTTAGAACACAACCCCTCTATAGATTTATCTTCTTTAAAATTAGTTAAGCAGGTAAATAATTATAGGGAACTGGACTCTTACGAAAGCATTATGATTTATAAAAATAATAAACTAATGAATTCAGATAAGGGTCCTATTCCATACAGTTCGTTGTATGGTTTGCTTTCTAAGAATCCATAAAATAAGTATTAAAAATGTCATTACTTAGTAATGTAGCGTAAAAGTAGGTAGGTAATTAAGGATTATCCTAATTTACATATTCGCATTATATAAAATCTGCTTTATTTTTGAAATCTGTTATTTAGAATTCAGGTACTTAGGATTTATCCCTTGTACTAATCACTTACGTAATAGTTTAGTGGTAGGTATAAATTAGAGAAAATTGTAATTTCGATTTAGATGGACTGATAAGCCACAAACCAAGGCGAAGACAAGGACCAGCTAGGAGGGATTCAGAACTACTCTGACATGGAGGCCGGAAGAAAATGAGGAAACAATAACAAGTATAGATGAGGAAGCAAGAAGAATCAGGGAGCAGATCATAGAAGCACACCGAATCAACACAACAACAACAAAATGCAGAATCTACACAGGAGACATACCAAGAGGGCTAAAGGACAAAATACAGGAGTGAAACAGACAAAAGAGAAGGTACAGAATAAACTACGACCCAGGGGTAAAAAGGACGATCAACAGGTTAAACAAAGAAATAAAAGAAGAATTGACGGAACACCGGAGCGAAAAGTGGAACAATTACCTGCAAGGATTAGACATCGACAAGAACACACACTGGCACATAATGAGAAGAATGAAAAGGAACACAGAAGGGAATAAAGCAGCACCGCTACAAGGAAGAAACGGACTAAAACACAGAATAGAGGACAAGGTGGAAATATTTGCGGATGCTATGGAGGAACAATTCACACTCAATGTAGACCTAGGAGACGATAGAGAATTCGAAGAAGAAATCAAGAATTTAGCGCAAGAAGTACGAAGACCACAACTAAACGAAGAGCAAATGAGGGAAACCACGACAGAAGAAATAATGGATATCATAGGAAGACTGAATACGAAGAAAGCACCAGGATGGGACAGGATCACGAACAGGATGTTAAAGGAGCTGCCAGAGGAGTACATAGACAGAAGAATGAAGAGCCTATTCAACAACATTCTAAAGGACCAAAGATACCCGAGGGAATGGAAGAAAGCAGAGATCATATTATTACCAAAGCAAGGAAAGAACAGGAAACTCCCACAAAACTACAGAACTACAGGCCAATAAGCCTACTGAGCAACACAAGCAAAATCATGGACAGAATCATTTTGAAGAGGATCAAGGAAGAAGAGGAACAACTAAGGATCATACCACACGAACAATGCGGATTCAGAGAGGGACACTCGAAGGAGGATCAAATAATGAGGATGGTGGAGGACGCGATGGATGACACGGAGAACAAAAGGTCGACGTGCATAATATTTTTCGACGTAGAAAAGGCATTCGACAGGATCTGGCAGGACGGGCTTATAGCAAAAATGGACGAAAAAGGATTCGGAAGAACCACCACAAGGATAACCCAGGACTACCTCACAGGAAGGACATACAGGATCAGGATCGACGGAACCACATCAACGGAGAGACGCATCAGGGCAGGAGTACCACAGGGATCAGCACTATCACCGGCATTATACAACATCTACACCAGCGACATACCAAAAGGGTCGAGACACTCAAGGACTTACGTATACGCAGACGACACAGCAAAAGCAGCAACATCAGCAAGGGCAGACCAGGCAACAATCTACTTACAACAGGACATCGATGAAATGGAAAAATGGGCCAAGAAATGGAAGATCAGGATCAACACAGAAAAGACACAAGCAATAGCGATAGGAAGGAGAAAAAAGGACAAGCCAACCAGGAGACTAACTGTAGGAGGAACACCCATCAACTGGCAGGAAAACGTAAAGTACCTAGGGATCCACATCGACAGGAAACTAACATGGGGGAAACACATAGAGGAAACAGCGAAGAGAGCCAAACAGCGCATCAGCATGATAAACGCGTTAATAGGACGGAGGAGCAGGCTACACCTGAGGATAAAGAAGACGATCTACGAAGCAGCAGTAAAGCCATTGATGATGTACGGAGCAAGCATATGGGGACAAGCAGCGGATACACACACCAAGAAATTAGAAAGGATTCAGCACAACGCCCTGAGAAGAATGACGGATGCACCATGGTACATGAGAAACGAGCAGCTAAGAAGAGATCTAGGGATACGCACCATAAAAGGGGAAATAATAAAGAGGACTAAGAAGGAGATAGCAAGAATGGAAAACCACAGGAACCCACTACTACGAGAGGCCACAAACTACGACGAAAGCAAGAAACACAGGACGAAGAGACCCAGGATGGCGCTACTGCAGACAGAAGAGGAAGTAACAGGTAACTTGAATATCTTAGGGAATGAAATATCTTAGTGAATAAAATATCTTAAGGAATAGCGTAGGGAAAATATTGTAACAGCGTAGGGAAAAGTATATGAAACATGGAAAACAAATTAGGGAAATAAGTATAAAAATATGGACTAGGAGTAAGAAATTTGTAGAAATTTAACTCTGACAATAAAGACATGAAACTGTTTCGATTTAGTTTGGGTTTACTCCTTGAAGATGACAACTTAGAGTTGTTGAAACGTGCGTTGAGTGTTGAAAATAAAGGCTTGGTGTTAGGATGCAAAACTGTGTTTTTACATTTAAGGCGAATGAACATAGTCGATTTGACTGAATTTGATGTTACTAAAAAAATGACGTATGTTATTGAATTACTTTACGTGATAATTACAAATTGCTTAATCGACGAAATCGTATTGTGTATTCTAACCAAACGAAAATTTCTTACTAAGCAAGTCGATGCAATTTTCAGTCAGGAATTTCGGTCAAGGTTGCAGCTATAAACAATAAGCTTTCTAATTCAAAATCGATTATTTCTAAATCGATATGTTTGTTTTGATTGCAAGAAAGAATAATTGCCTTACGTACTTATTTTCTTTTACCTATTAATAGAGAAACTAATTGTACCTTTTTTAAATTCATTATGTTGAATTATTTTTTACAATTTTTTTACATCGAAATTGGAAACTTCAATTGGTGTCGATAATTTGTTAATTTACGATTTGTTATGAGGTATTAAATTTGTCAACAATACTTGATTAACGTACAATTCTTTTAATAAATTCTTACGCTTTCAGAATTTGTTTTCTACCTTTATTATAGTCGCAGAACATTTTTCAGTTTGTAAAAATTCACGAGAGAATGAAAATTTTGATTTTGGGGGCCTCAAGGTAAATAATTTTGAGATGAGAAAATATCATCGGTCTCAAAATTTAATGACGTAAGTGAAAATAATTTGTAATTTTGTTCATTTTAAGTCAGAATTAATATTTTCAGTTCCGATTCTACTCGAAATGGACACCAACATTGTTTTTTTTTAATAGAACACCCTATTTTTTATAGCATTTATAGAAACTATGATGATTTTCAATACAAATTTATTAGAAACGTATGTCTGAAGGGCATCAGTTGAAAGTGATATTATTTTTTTTTGAAAATTTTAAGATATGCATCCCTTCACAAAAAAAAGGAAACGAAGAGGGTCAGGACACAAGTGAAGTGAATATAGGGTGATGGTTTAAAAAAGTAAGTTGCATGTTGCTCTCCGTTTTTGGGCCAGCCTGCAAACATGACAGTATGTTCAGAATATGAATTTTTAAGTACACAGCGGGGCTTTTGTATTAAAACTTGTTTTATATTCTTAAACTTCATTATACTTCAAACGATATCCTTAGTTATCGCACTATTTACACACCCTGTATATTGCAGACAAATTAAAAATACCGACTTCAACTGTTGCGAAAGATATTTCCGACCCAAATTATATTTATTATATGTTATTTTCCGACAACCTAAAATATTATGACATAGTCGAGTGGAAGAAGAATAATGTGTCACACCTTTGACACACATTTTTAATTTTAGCACAAACAACGTTTGAATCCAAAACATGCTAATCGGTAATTTTTTCTCTTCATAGTCCATAGTGTTTGATGTTTCATTACTGGCCAAAACATAACTGTTGTTAAAAAAGTTTCCAACTTAATGTCGGAGGTGTGTCAGCTATTAATGCATCGCTGACACGCTTATTTTCGACGAAAAACATAATGTAATACTCTTTTATATATAGATATAACTCGACCGAATTCAGAATTACTAACCTTATACAACAGAACGACTGACTTGTTTGTGTAATCACTGAATTTTTTAATTTTAAGAAGTTTGTCGCAATTTTTGTTAAGTAGATCCAATCACACTGCATTGCTAGTTTAATAACTCAACATTGACGATTTTGCCATTTTTGACCTTTTAACGTTTTTTTTTTGATATTTTTGACATTTTACACTTATATCATTTGTGGATGACACAGTGGTTATATACAGGGTGTTCCTAAATTAGAGGTATAAACGAAAAGGGGAGATTCCTTGAATAGTTTTAGGAAGAAAAAGTCCCATAAACATGGGTCCGCAAACGTTTCGTTTTCAAGATACAGAGTGTTAAAGTTTCATTTTTTTTCAAGTTTTTTTCTCATAGTATCTGCACTTCACAAGATATTCAAATGAAATTTGGCATAGATATTACAATTAAGAATTTACACCTTGTGACATGCCAATTTCGATTGCAAATTTACAGGGTGATATTTTTTCGGAAACACTGTCCACTGTTGTCCTTCAGAACTTTTTTTTGGTAAGCCACTGGTACTTTCAAAAATTGTAAAGAAAAGCTTTGTTGTTATACCAAACTTTATGTTCTCTTGTAGTTTTGTCGTATCTACTACCGGTTTCGAGAAACAAATTTTGAATGAATCTCTTGAAATCCTCAGAAAATTCCGAATTGTCATAGAAATCTAGTTACCTACCTAGTAGGCTGTGGTGAATGAATACATTTATTGTTAGTTTTGACACATCAAATTAAACTCCTGTGTTTTGAAAATTAAAGATGGTTGCATTTTAATATCAAAACATGCCGAATTTTACGAATTCCAAAATGGCTGACATGCATTTCAGTATGGTCTTGCAAATGGTAATTCAAGAGAAGCTAAGCGTCTTTACATGGAACGCTATCCCAATAGAGTGATGCCTGGTCATCGGATGTTCTCTAATATTCACAGGCGTCTTTCAGAAACTGGATCTTTTTCTGCGAAAAATATTAATGCAGGTAGACCACGAAGTGTGAGAACACCACGACTCGAAGAAGCAGTGCTGAACGAAATAGAAGAACATCTAGGAACCAGTACAAGAAAAATTAGTGTTACCTTAAATACAAGTCATCAAGTTGTTTGGCGGATCTTGCGGGATTCTTTGCTCTATCCTTATCACATTCAGAGGGTGCAGGCGCTCTTGCCTCGAGATTGTCATCCAAGAATTATTTTTTGTCAGTGGTACCTAAACAGACTATTGAACAATCCTCATTTTGATTGCCAAATCCTATTCACTGATGAAGCCTGTTTCTCAAGGACTTCAATCATAAATTTTCATAATGAACACATATTGGCTGAGGAGAATCCACATGAAATTGCAGAAGCTTATTTTCAAGAAGAATTTTCATTAAATGTGTGGGGTGGTAATATTGGCGATTATTTGATTGGTCCTTTCTTCTTGCCAGGGCGACTTACTGGTCAATCATACAGACATTTTTTAGAGAACGATTTGCCCTTGTTATTGGATGATATACCTCTTATGATGCGACGTGAATTGTGGATCATGCACGACGGTGCTCCTGCTCATTTTTCACTTTTGGCTATGGAGTATTTGAACGAAAATTATGTAAACAGGTGGATTGGACGAGGTGGACATCAGCCATGGCCCGCCAGATCCCCAGTTTTAAATAGTTTAGATTTCTTTCTATGGGGCCATCTGAAATCTTTAGTGTACATAACGCCAGTGAACACCGTAGACGAACTGAGAAATCGTATAATAGGCGCGTTTGATACAATTAGGAATACTCCAGGAGTGTTTGAAAGAGTTCGATCGTCTATGAGAAGAAGAACAGAAGCTTGTATAAGGGTTGAGGGAGGACATTTGCTGTAGTTTAGTTCCTTTGTCGTTATTTAGTTTTTTTATTATGATTAATTTTTGAATTGTACGTTTCTTGCAATAATACATTTTTTTTGATGATTATACCAGTTTATCGAATCTTTAAGAATCATTGCTAGTTTAATAATTCAAATTTTTTTTCTCGAAATCGGTAGTAGATACGACAAAAATACAAGAGAACATAAAGTTTGCTATAACAACAAAGCGTTTCTTTACGATTTTTAAAAGTACCAGTGGCTCACCAAAAAAAGTTCTGAAGGACAACAGTGGACAGTGTTCCCGAAAAAATATTACCCTGTAGATTTCCAATCGAAATTGGCATGTCACAAGTGTAAATTCTTAATTGTAATATTTATGCCAAATTTCATTTAAATATCTTGTGAAGTGCAGATACTATGAGAAAAAAACTTGAAAAAAAAAAATGAAACTTTAACAGTCTGTATCTTGAAAACGAAACGTTTGCGGACCCATGTTTATGGGACTTTTTCTTCCTAAAACTATTCAAGGAATCTCCCCTTTTCGTTTATACCTCCAATTTAGGAACACCCTATAGGAGAAAATCTTAAAGCAATAAGTAACTGGCTAGCTTTAAATAAACTATCTATAAATTTGGACAAAACTGTTTACACGACATTCGGAAATTGCAACAGTGTTCAGGTAAACCTAAGCATTTCAGTCGACGGAACAAACAGAATAGGGTGCAATCATGTAAATATTTGGGAATGATCTTTGATTACAGAATGAAGTGGGATAAACATGTAGAATACATTCTTAGAAAAACAAAGTATTTAGGATTTGTATTCTACAATCTCTCCAAGATTATGAAAACGGGCATTTTTTCAGCTTACTCCAACGTTACAAAACGTCTGCAAAGCAACCAAAAGAAACTATTAAAAATCGTAAACAAGAATTAAACGAACTTACATAACAATCCTTTAAATTTGGAGGAGCTCTTCTCACTTGAATCTTTAAAATATCACTACATTACGCTGAAAGAAAAATTCCTGAACTCAAACAGTATTACGAGGAACAAGAGCATTCTTCTCCCACATAGATCTGAAAAGGTCAGTAAGAATCGCAGTTTTATAAGAGCAATAAATGTATATAACAGTCTTCCAAATGAACTAAAAGCGATAAGTAATGTAACTGCAATAAAAAATTAGTCAAAAAGGGGATAATTAATAAAGATAATAACAGAATCAGATACGCAATTGACAAAAAAGTCATCATTGTTATTGAAACTTCCTGAAAAATTATGTTTTATTTTTTCTTTTATGTTCTTTTTTATTTTATGTATTTTTAGATATTTTCCTTTATGTTAAGTATATTTTTTGATAGGTTTATATATTATTAGTTTTAGGTATTATGCCAAGACCACGAACAGGTAACTCCGATTACCTCTGTGGAGATTATGCAATAATGTCCTGATATAACATTTTGGGTTTTTGATATTTTTTATATTTTGGACCAAACAAATCTCTAATTTCAATAAATAATAGAAAACCTAATTGCTCCCTCTATCCAATAATAAAAAAATAAAATGTCGGATTACGTATGTATTAATTTAAAGAATAAATGTCATAATTCTCCTGTCTGTATTATTTTCGATTCACGAGAAATACTGTTTTTTTTTCTAAAAAAATCGCATCTGCCTCTTTCAATAAATGACTTTTCACCAAATGATTGAAAATACCAAGGAGTTTAATTTTTTTAATGATTGTTAATAATGTGTTTGACCACCGCGGTTATCTTCAAGGTGGAACGTCAATTTCTATTTTTAAATGAGCATTTTTTCAACAAAAAAAATTCAGTGGCAATAGCAACTTTTTTAATGCAAGCCCCTGCATTTTATTTATTTTTTGGAATTTTCTGAAAATTCTAGACATAATTCATGTCCTACACCTAGCTTCAACTGTTTCGGGAATATTAAGTGTTTTCAGATTTATTACAAAAATTAACATTAAGCCAAAAATATAGTCGGAATAGGACAATCAAAATAAACGGTTTGTTAAATGCTTGCCAACGTTTCGCTTTATTATATTTAAATGACATTTGAAATAATTCATTCACCTAAGAAACGCAAGATTTTCTCTATAAGTCGTTTATATGTTTTTGTAAATTCCAGTGATGGTTTATCATTTTTTAAACCCGGCAAACAATAACAAATGCAAGCCCTGATGAAGCTTTAAATATAATAAAGCGAAACGTTGGCAAGCATTTAACAAACCGTTTATTTTGATTGTCCTATTCCGACTATATTTTTGGCTTACTGACAATAAGGACACTAAGAATTTTCTCAAAAAATTAACATTAAAAAAAGAAGCAGTTTCACTGTCATGTAAGACGGATATAAAAGTAGCTGCCAATGCTGTAAGTGATAATACGAAATTGGATATTATGCTTGAGTTTCAAGAAAACCCACATAATTCTGGTCGAAAAGCAACTCCACTGTTCACCGTTAGCCACACATCAATTTTTTAAGCGTTAAGGAAAATGATGCCGATGGGAGAACGTATTTCTGTGAACAAATGATGGTAAGGTTAGATAACAATATGATCCAATTAGAAGATATGTTGTTTTCTGTTGAGAGCACATTTACACTTCACGATTATGTTAATCCCCAAAAATTGCCGCTATTGGTCTAATGAGAATCCACACTGGATGACAGAGAAACATACGCAATATCCTGAAAAAGTTAATGTTTGGACAGGATTTGCTAGAAATCATGTCGTAGGTCCCCTTTTCATTGAGGGTAACTTGAATGGAGATAAATAAGCTAAGCCATCTCAAACCAATTTATAAAACTGGCCCTAAAACAGAGGTCAAAATCTACCGGGCAGTCTGCAATCAATCCGAGATCCCTAAACTTTTGGACAAGCTTGTATGCCAACGGTTCTCATGGGATGCCAATCACATAATCAACCTAGAACAGTTTGGAACCAATCTAGTGTTATATCAAAATTTTATACTGAGTCAGGTGGAAAAAGGAAGACAGGTTGAGTCTGTCTATACTGACCTTTCTAAGGCATTTGACAGGGTTGACCACGATCTCCTCATCCTAAAACTGAAAGCGTTAGGCATTAGGGATCCGCTGCTATCTAGGTTTAAAACCTTTATTACAGGCAGATCTCACATGGTGAAGATTGGTAGTTCAGTCTCAAGAGAAATACTTGCCCTGTCTGGAGTACCACAGGGGTCTCATTGTGGCCCTATCCTTTTCAACCTCTTTATAGTTGATCTTAAAACCAGTCTACCATATATGAGCCCTCCCCTGATGTTCGCTGATGACGTCAAGTTGTTCAGATCGGTTGATACCTTAGAAGATGCTTTACTTTTTAATGTTTTTTTGTTTTTTTTATATGACTAAGAAATAATCAGCATTACTTATTAGGTTTTTAGTGTAATGCAGCGTATTTATGAAATAAAATATTTTCTTTTTTTTTGGGGATGGATAATTTTTTCGAATTTGTTTTTGATTGATGATTGGCAGAGTAGGACTGCAAAATTTATATTTTTGTTCATGAATTTCCAAGATATAAAATTGTGTAAATATAATATTTATTCTTATGAAAAAGATGTTTAATTGGTTAAAATTGAATCTTGAAACAAAAATTCCAAATGTCATTCTTTTCACCACTCTAGTGGTATAAAAAGTACAATATCAAATATAAAAAAACTTAAAGACGTCCAAATATGTGTTGCTCTCCATTATAAGTACCAAAATAAAGTATTTTTCGAGGCCCTTTTAGCCATATAATGTATGGGATGTGAAAATTACCAAATGAAAAAATGTTGAAGGTAAATACGTTAAATACGCTCATTTGTCTAGCCCGTGCTAATCCCGGACGGGTCAGCTAGGCATTCATATTAGTCAGTTTTGTAACAATAAGGTTTTTGTTATATTACATTCATTATTGCATATAGTTTCTAAGTATTGCATTCTATTCAAATGATATAGTTTAGAAACAGAATGCAAGGGTTAATGCCTAGGATCATTGTATACATGAGTATATTATTGCGATTATAGAATATTCATCATATATGTATAAGGGGAATTATACTGAATAGTTCGATTGTTGAGACAAAGTAGGGATTCTTTTTATTTTATAGTTACACGTTACATATCTATATATAAATAGGCAAAGACAAAATGATTAGGTACCATTTTCTCCTCTGTCTCGCAATATTGGTTCATTCATTAAATAAAATATAATAAAAATTAATTATTTACGTCCATAATGTCAACGCCTAATAACTGAATGTGCCGCCGCCCCCAGCCTCAAAACATTGAGTAACTATAAATAGAGGGACCAATGCTGTTATATACTTAGAGCATGTACTTCTGGAAGTGGCATGCAAGCGTTGTTAGTGTTTAGTGAATTGAATTTATAATTATACAGGGCGATTCCAGATATGTTAGAAATCATTTTTTTCGTGGGTTGCACATAAGCAGTTGCATATATAGGGTGTTTAAAAAATAGAGTAGAGTGCAATTATAACTAATAAAATAATTATATAAGAAAACCCATTAACGGTTGAATTTACAGGGTTCTTGGAACAGAAGGTGCAGTAGAATTACAGTAATACAGGGTGGTGCAAAAATATTATACAGAGATGCATATACAGGGTGGCGGAAATGGAAATGCAACATTTCGTAACCCATAAGCAGTTGTATCTATAGGGAAGATGAAATATAGGGTGAAAGGAATTACAGATATACAGGATGATGATAAAAAATGTTAAAAAGGAAATGATTTATAGAGTAGCCTACGAAGGGTTCCATATATATGATGATTGAAATATAGGAGTAGAATTATAGTTACAGAAGATAGTTAAAAATTTCATAAACAAAAAGAGGAAATACGGTGGCTCATAGGCAGTGGTATATACAGAAAGGTTTATTTATTATGCGTGTTCCATGATCAGTTGCATATACAGGGTGGTGGAAATATATAATGAGATGGAATTATTATAATGAGGGTTTTAATAAATGTTACAGAATTGAGTGCAATTATAGCTATACAGGGAGGTTAGAAAAAATAAATATGTAGGGTAGCCTATTAGCGGTTGAATTGTTTTCGAGGAAACTATCACACAGAGGTTCCGAATCTGGATCCGTTCCGTGTAATTGCTGTTCTCCCTAAAGTCCTAAGATAGAATGTCAAGATAAAATTTTCAGGTTATTTAACCTGCCAGAGATATTGACACAATTGGTCGAATTTGGACCACTGGGCGACAGCTAGTTTATTTAATTTATCCTTCTAAATTGACTTAACACCCACCAAAATTGATATGGCTGAGGTATTAGCAGCTCCCCTCCTCTATAAATATCTCTTGCCGATCAATGACGCGTCTTAAAAGTGAAATAAAAACTGTGATTAATTCTCTTAGTTAGTAGTATTAAGGCACAATTCTATTTTAGGCCAAAAACCTACAGGACCCCCCCCCTCGACCCTTGACCGCATTAGTAAAAGATGATAGAACGTGGTAAACGCACTTACCGCTTTTGTTTTCGAGAATGTCATGGTACTTATCGACGACACTCGTCACTAGATGAGCCATTGTGTTATCTGGAATAAATAAGAAAAGTTAATTGTCTGTGTAACAATGCCATTGAGTACTTCTTGTATTTTCGCAAGTTTCAATCAATATTACCTTGATCAGCTTTTGTAAACATTTACTTTTAATGGTTGTTATCGAACTCATTACCTGGTGGATGTTTAGACTTAGCTTTTTGCAAGGAAATAGCATGTAACCATTCCCAGAAAAAAGCACCTGGCCGATAAGACTTCAATAACAAACATATTTTGTTTATGTTTCTTTTAATGTCATTTTATAACGTTGATGTAAGATAATAAAGTAACAAAAATTACCTATGTAAGATAATAAAGTAACAAAAATTACCTATGTAAACATAAATTAATTTCAGACGCTAATTCACTAATTTCTGTCATTTACGATAATTTATAATTTGTAACTTAAAAACACACATGCCGGTATATCAATTATTGTGATTTAAATTCGTTGTTTGCTTGTAAATTAGGGGCAGAGCTAATTGCTAAAATGTTATACAAAACATAATAACAATAATAACTAAAAGTTGTAAACAAAATGTCAAAAAATTTGCAATGTGTACAACTGATTTCAAGGCCACCTACCAGAAACGGTGAAAAAATCAGATTAGACTATAGCTGAAAAGTTTAATACTGTTAATCGCACAATATTATAACACAAATTGAATAATATATAGCTGCTGATAATAATACACAGCTGTTGAGGTCACCAATGTAATAAAGAAGCTAAAAAATAAAATGAATGCTGGGCTAGATGGTATAACCACAAAAATTTAAAAATAAAACATTTTAAAAAATATATAACCGACTTCTAACTATAACTAAAAAGCTAAAAATAATTATAACAAAATACAACTCTAGCAAATAAATAACACATTCAATGTTGTGTTAGGTACCTACCCAAGAAGTAAAAAATGTAAACATTAAAAGGTGCTCATTCTGTACAAATTAATTACCTACTAATCTAATATATTTTTGAAGTCGGTGCCAAGCAAATCGAAAATCCTTCATTGCGTACTTATCTACTAATTCATCAAACTTGATTGTTGCTTGGCACCGACTTCAAAAACATACTAATTGGTAGGTAATTAATTTGTACAGAATGAGCACCTTTTAATGTTTACATTTTTTACTTCCTGGGTAGGTACCTAACAACATTGTATGTGTTATTTATTTGCTAGAGTTGTATTTTGTTATAATTATTTTTAGCTTTTCAGTTATAGGTAGAAGTCGGTTATATATTTTTTTAAAATGTTTTATTTTCAACTTTTTAGTTTTTTTGAACTCAGATAGTTTTCATTCTTTATTTTTTGTATAACCTTAATAGACAGAACCAGGTAACATCAAAAGACTCAACATTACACAATGATACTTTCTCATTTAAATTAGCAGGTAAATCTTTACGAAAAAAATGTACTAGTACGCGTTGACTTAATAAGCCCGAAATATAATTATGCCTTATGGACTACGCCATGTAACGTTTTTTCAACTTTTTTTGACAACCCTGTATAACTATAGATAATTTCACTCCAACCTATGTACCAACCATCCTGTACATAACTAAACATCCTGTCTATAAACGCACCAAATAGCAGTTTAAAGTTTGACATGTGTTGTCACTGAATTTTCTATTAGGCCGGGAGAATGTGACAACCAAAAGCACCGTCTTCGCAAAATGGAAAAATTTGCATTTAAATAGGTATTTGCCTGCTATACAAACACAACGAGCTTGGTACTCATTGATTTAAGAAGCCGAAAATACTATGCTTTACTACCTATATGCTTGAGATGTACATAGGAAATTTTCAAATTCGCAATTAAAACTTCCAGTGCCTAAAATTACCGCACTATTATGTTGGAATTAAAATATTTATGAGGAAATGTCCGTTATGTCATTTCGATGAAATTTTTGATAAGAATTTTGGAATTTTCGGCGATTTTCTGCAAAACTGCAAGTTGCACGTCGCAGAAAAGTATATGAGATCACCTAAGGATCTTCCTTAATAGATTAAACGTTAAAAACCTATACACATCGATTGGTCGATTTCCATGCACGCATGTGTTCATTCACAAATTTTATCACTTTACCAATAGAATTCTTTTTCAAAATTTGAAGCTTCACCAATCCGGATATATACGCTATTAAACAAGATCATATTCCTTCAAAACGGTGCACCACAGGAGAAGAAATCAGGTAACATACATACAAAAAAAAAGCGAAAAAATACGCGACGAATTGATAACCTCCTCCTTTTTGGAAGTCGGTTAAAAATTAGAATATAGTGGAAAGATGTAAATATATGAAAAAGCTTTAGAATATTCTGAAATCTAGGCAATGTATTCATTTAAAGTTTTAAAGGAAGCCAGTGTAATTTTTTTTAAATATCGTGTGTTTATGTTTTTATTAATAATTTAAGATGGAGAAAAATTAAAAACTCAAATATAGATACCAAAAATATAGAATTCTATATTTTGATTATTTGATTTTTCGCTATACCCAAATGCACATTGGGAATTTGCTTATACTTCAAATGTTTTTTTAACTTTTTTTTACACCATTTGTTTAAAAAAATGTTATAAACAAATGCATTGTTATAAAATCCATTTATATAAATTCATTTTTTCCAGTTCACCTTCATATCCTAATTTATTTATTTAATAAACCATGTAATCAACTACATATTCATAATTATCGTTACCATATTATATTAATTTAGATCCTGCAAAAAAAATTAATTAATAAAAATACTAGGGCATTTTAAATGATTGTACTATATTATATAACAATTAAATTGAGTTTTTAACCAAACTGTTTATTACATATATCAAAGTCTGAAAAATGGTCGGAAATAATAATTAAAAAAATTATTTGTATTAAGTTTTTTTCTGAAGGATATTTTTTCGATGTTTAAGCACTTTCTGGGAAATAACACTACTAGTCACGAAATTTCTGTATATTTGCAAACGTTTCAGACTCCGTTGTCAATGGTAAAAAAACTATGAAATAATTTATATATAAAAACAACCAACTTTATGACTTAAAATAAAAACCGTTTAGAAGTCGTGGGCAGTCAATCACTATTTTCATAAATATATTTGTAAGTCTAATTTGACGTATAATTCTATTGAAAATTTTAGCGTATTCATATCTCTTTCTATCTCTCACTCTCTCCTTTCCCTTCTCTATCGTATTTTTTTCTATATTTTTCAAATATTTGTTAACTTTTTTCTTTGCTTTATCATTTGGACCCATTTCTATAAGTATAACTCTAATTTACTCTATATTGCATCCATACTGTATGTGCTTCTCCATATTGGTCAACCCTATACAACATTTTCTTCTAAATTTGTTTGTTTGTGGCATATTGTTGATTATTTTTGTTTTTTGGGTAATAACACCACAATCGAAATTAAACTTCGTATATTGATAGAAAACCAAACGTTTCAATGTCTATTCTGACTTCGTTGTCAATGGCTTTATATTTATTGATGTAAATTGCAAAATGAAAATTTGATTTATGACATTTAAATTGACATTCGTTGTTCTTAGATATATATGTAGCACAAAAAATTCTAAAGATCATTTATTATAGTTAAACAGCTTTCAAATTAGAAGAACTTGAAAGAGTTGTCTTTAGAATTTATAAGTGGCGTTCCTAGGTACGACTTTATTATAAGATAGCGCATTCGCCAAAAATGCGATCAAAGAATTCTATTGTTTCAGTGATCCCATTAACGTCATAAGGGAAAACCTAGGAAAAACCTTATGAACTATCCCGATACTGGGCTGTTCAAAAGGAGGCTACCATTAATAATTTCTTCCTTAATTGTCGGTAACCAGATACGATTAAATTCTACAGAAGTAGAAGCGATAGAAGTCTTCATTCAAAAGAATTAAGGCAGACTCTTTTATTTTTCGTTTCGTGTTATATTGTTCTTTGTGAAGTATAGTTGTATTGTCAAAATATATTTTATGGCCTAGGTTCCAAGCATGTTTACAAATTTCCGATTTTTGAAATTGTCGTTTCTTTATGTAATTCTTGTGTTCATTTATTCGTACGTTTAATGGTCTCGATGTTTCTCCAATATAAAATTTATTGCATTCGCAAGGAATCTTGGATATGCAGTTTTTTGAGTTCTGGGTTTTATTGGTTGGTTTTGTTTTCGATATTAGAGATTTCAGTGTATTTCTTGTTTGGAATGTTGTTTTAACATTAAATCTGTTTCCCACTCTTTGCAATCTTTCTGACAGACCATGTATATAAGGTATAGTTGTAATTGTAATGTAGTTGTCCTGAGTAGTTGTAGTGTTAATAAGAGAAATTCTGGGTTGATTCGGAAGGTTCGTTTTCTGTTCAAGTCTGTTTAACTGTTTGTTGATACATTACGATGACAAAATTCAAAATATAATAGACCAAGGACAATACACTAAACTAACAAAAGATCCAACAAGCTCAATAGAAAACAAAATATACCGTTTACTGAACAACTACAAACATGAATTCACAGAACAAGAACGTAAAGCACTCACTCCACACTATACTAAACCACCACATTTCTATAGGTTACCAAAAATTCATAAACCTAATATTCCTTAAAGACCAATTGTCAGTTCTATAAATTCTCCGTGTAGTGAACTTTCAAAATTTCTTTTAAACATTATTCGTCCTCTTACAGGAAGTTCTGTTTCTCATCTAAAAAACAGTGTACATTTCTTGAAAAAACTGTCTCTTATAGAATACAAAAATAACTTTACAATAGCAAGTTTTGATATAGTAAATCTTTATAACAATGTTTCGGTTTCCAAAACACTTCCAATAGTAAAACAACTACTAGAACGGGACTCTTCATTAAATCAACGAACTCTTATATCAATTGAAACAATAATGGAAATACTAACATATTGTACCAAAACTACATACTTTCAATTAAACGATGACTTTTATCAACAGAATTTTGGCATGGCCATGGGTTCTTGTCTTTCACCAGCATTGAGTAACATATTTATGGAACACTTTGAACAACAAGTAATTTTATCAAAAGAAAATAAACCTTTAGTTTGGTGGCGTTATGTTGACGACATTTTCGTAATTTGGGAACACAATCTTGAAGAACTAGATAAATTATTAAATGACATAAATAACAAAGAGCCAACTATCAAATTTACCCTAGATATTCAAGAAAATGACAAACTATCTTTCTTAGACGTATTAATAACAAAAACAGAATTTTCATTCGATACAGAAGTTTATAGAAAACCAACTCATACAAACAGATACCTAAATTTCAATTCAAATCATCCGAATACAGTAAAGAAAGGTGTCATTAAGTCATTATATGATAGAGCAAAGACAAACTGTTCTGATGGTAATAAATTCAACAAAGAAAAAATAATTATAAAAAATGTTGTCACTGGAAACAATTACCCCACAAAATTTATCAATAAAGAGTTAAACAGACTTGAACAGAAAACAAACCTTCCGAATCAACCCAGAATTTCTCTTATTAACACTACTACTACTCAGGACAACTACATTACAGTTACAACTATACCATATATACAGGGTCTGTCAGAAAGATTGAAAAGAGTGGGCAACAGATTTAATGTTAACACAACATTCCGAATAAGAAATACACTGAAATCTCTAATATCGAAAACAAAACCAACCAACAAAACCCAGAACTTAAAAAACTGCATATACAAGATTCCTTGCGAATGCAATAAATTTTATATTGGAGAAACATCGAAACCATTAAATGTACGAATAAATGAACACGAGAATTACATTACGACAATTTGAAAAATCGAAAATTTGTGAACATGCTTGTGACCTAGACCATAAAATACAATTTGACAATTCAACTATACTTCACAAAGAACAATATTACACGAAACGAAAAATAAAAGTGTCTGCCTTAATTCTTTTGAATGAAGACAATTGTATCGCTTCTATTTCTGTAGAATTTAATCGTATCTGGTTACCGACAATTAAGGAAGAAATTATTGATGGTAACCTCATTTTGAACAACCTAGTATCGGGAGGGTTCATAAGGTTTTTCCTAGGTTTTCCCTTATGACGTTAATGGGATCACTGAAACAATAGAATTCTTTGATCGCATTTTTGCCGAATGCGCTATCTTATAACAAAGTCGTACCGAGGAACGCCACTTATAAATATTACAGACAACTCTTTCAAATTTTTCTAATTTGAAAGCTGTTTAACTATAATACATGATCTTTATAATTTTTGTCCCAGCTGTATATCTAAAAACAACTAATTTTCTAATGTCAATTTAATTGTCATAAATCAAATTTTCATTTTGAATTTAAATCAATAAATATAAAGCCATTGACAACGAAGTCAGAATAGACTGTGAAACGTTTGGTTTTCCTTCAATATACGTCGTTTTATTTCGATTGTGGTGTTATTGCCCAAAAAAACATAAAAGTAATTAAGAATATGCTACAAACAACGTTTAGAAGACAATTTTAACTTGAATTGTTTATTATTGTATATTTCCATTTATGGTAAATAAGGCTGTTTGCGTATCAGTTACGGGGCGTTATTTTCGGGGTATTACCGCATTTGTTTTAGTTAATTAACTCCGAACTATAAAAGGCAATCCTCTTAATTCATTTTGCATCAGTAATCCTTCACAAAATAAATGTCTACAAATTAACACTTAGAATTAATGGAAATGCGAATAATGGTGTCACCTCAACGGTCAACTACTGTGTCAAGGTGTTAACGAAAGCGGAACAAACACCCTAATGGAGCATCAATCTCATGAGAATTTGAAAAAATATGTTAGTTATGAAGGAGAGCAATACAATTAACCTACCGTATTCGCATTCGCATAAACCATTTGAGAGGATATGAATTGTGTAAAGGTCATTGATAAAATCGCAGAAACTAGCGCTAGATCGCGTTATAAATTTTGCTGACCTTTCGTGTTGATCAAGTTCTTGAAATTGTTTTGACAGGTGCAAATCTTACACTTCCTGACTAAACCTGTGTCGGAAATAGTATGTCAGACGATTTTTAAGAATCATTTTACTTGTCTCGTGGGATGTTAACATTGAAATTCTAAATAAAACAAAAAATATTAGTGTGGAACAGCTAAATGGAATAAATTTGATAACGCTTGTAGGGAAAAATGCTTGGACACGTCGATTTGTATTTTTAAATAAGCATTTTTTCAACAACAAAAAATATATATAGGGTGTGTCATGTGACAGTGGCCAATAAATAATTCTTATTAACGCGACCATCACCAACGGAGTCAAATAAGAACGAGAACTCCACCCGCAGAAAGTGTTGCGCAGGATCAAGAGCCAGCGCTCACTCAAGCGGGACTGAAAAGACAGCGCATGAAATGGATTGGCGCCATGAATGAATTTATAATGCGCACGTTTTACAGAATTACGAACCTTGGCTAGGACAAGACTGGATATAGCCAAATACTCCATCAAGAGTTCTGTCGTGAGTACCCAGAGCTTCAAGTTACTGAATACAGAGTCGCAGATGCAATATCGTGTCATCTTGAGAAATGGCCTTATTTCGCCTGAACAACTGGACAGAATAAAGAGCGAAATGGAGCGCGAACTGTTTGGTCGAAATACAATCGATCCAGAGCCTCAAACACCTTTGGCACAAAGAGCGGACGAGACTCAAGAACTACAACAAGAACAGCCAACCAACGCTGACGTGCTTGAGAAAATCCAAGCAGAAATGGAAGGAGCTCTTATATAGTATAGTGGAACAGATCCACTGACTAGACCAGCTCTTCCCAAACTAAG
The DNA here is from genome assembly GCA_034190945.1 of Octodonta nipae. NCBI lineage: Eukaryota > Metazoa > Arthropoda > Insecta > Coleoptera > Chrysomelidae > Octodonta > Octodonta nipae. The sequence goes on from CM067222.1 coordinate 3,631,704, forward strand.
ATCATCTAAGAAACTGGATATGGTCTTGCAGGCTATGAACAAATTTATCTTGCCAAACCATGTTTTAGGTGCTAATACGTTAGAGTCGCTACACACAATCATCTACTGTGCTGCAACTTCCACCTGCAGAACAATTGGGGTCTCAGTGAGACCAAAACAAGACCCTCCCCAATTTAGACAAACACCTCGAATACCACTTTGGCAAAGAAGACTTGAAGGGAAAATCAATTTTCTTCGGAAAGACGTTGGAAGACTGACCGAGTACCAACGATGGGTCAGGAACAACAGAATAGAAAGGCTTGTCAAGACTATCATGGACAATAACCGAATACACTCCCATTGGGATGGAGAAAATATCACATCTCAGCAGTGTCTGGACAGTCTACGACAAAAGCTCTCCGTTTACGCAAGTCGATTGAGAAGGTGCAAAACCATTAACTAACGGAAACTAGACAACACACTTTTCCAACAATCAGGGTTTTATAGAAAACTTAACAACATCAATAATAGTGAAGCCCCTAGTTACCCCAGTAAAACAGACATCGAGGAATTCTGGAAAACACAGCTTTCCACAACAAACTCCTATAACTCCAACTCCAGCTGGAATAATGAGGAGAAGGCTGCATTTCAGAACTGTGACGCCATGCAACACCAACCATTTATAACATCACATCCAATATAATGAAGCACCTCTGGAACTGGAAAGCACCAGGACCAGATGGTGTACAAAATTACTGGATAAAGAAGCTGTACGCAACCCACGAAACGAAACAGCCTTTATAAATATATATTATATAAAATATATATTGTCTTGCGTACAAAGGAATGACACCTCGAAGAGAGTATTCAGTATCTCTGACAGGTGAAGTAACTTGAAAATTTTATCGTGACATTCTGTTCTAGGAGTTAAGGGAGAACATCAATTACACGGAACGGCTCCAGATTCAGAACCTCTGTGTGCTAATTCTCTTGAAAATCCTAGATGTCGGTCTTACATCTCGCGTCTTCAAATTTAACGAAATGTATCAAATGCATAAAGGAGTGTTCGAGAGGACATTCAATTGTGGGAGGCGCAACTGATGAAGGTTCCCTGACCAGAAATAATATATATTATATATATATATATATATATATATATATATATATATATATATATTGTCTTGCGTACAAAGGAATGACACCTCGAAGAGAGAACCCTAGGAGAACTTAAATATTTAATACATTCTCTATTGTCCGCTGTCTGACAATTTTTTACACAACACCTTCCGGAAGGTTGTGATAATAATATTTTAATCAAATAATTAAATTCACATTAAAAACAGAATATTTAATATGAAAGTTACTGCAACGCGTCCGAAAAATCAATACTGATCTACTACATTGACTATTTTACCACTAAACACTAACAACGCTTGTATGCCACTTCCAGAAGTACATGCTCAAAGAATATAACAGCATCTAACGGTCGCTCCCTGCATATATAATTACTCAGTTTTGAGTTTTGACCGTCTGGCGGCGGAGGCACCGTCAGTTGTTTGGCGTTGACAGTATGGACGTAAATAATGAATTTTTATTATATTTTATTTAATGAATAAACCAATATTATAAATTAATATTAGCATCCTGCACTAAATGTCGTCAGTAGCTACTTAACAAAAGAAAATGAAGAAAATCGGTTGAGAGATACAGGAGAAAATGGTACCTAATCGTTGTGTCTTTGCCTATTTATATATAGATTAATTGCAGTTGACATATATTTTGCCTGTTCTATATTTGAATTCACAATTCGCTTTTACAAACGTATAGCTGAAGGCATGGTGTGAATTATGCATTTTTAGTTCAAATGCGGCCCTATTATTTATTTAATAACCTAATAACGTTATCTTCATCTTAATTTCGAAAAGTAATACCCACTCGCCTGTCATTAATCATTCGGTATTACGAACGTTACATAACAGCTTCGAATTCCATTCCCAAATGTTTACTTTTTACGAGACCAACCTGCCACTTGCGTTGCTGCAATTCTGTGTTTGGATTGCCAAGACGTCCATCATCATTGACTCACACCTCTTTCTTCATTTCGCCGAAGAAAACTTTCCGCGCAAGCATTTCAGGGTTGGAAGGTGTGCGTTTTTTCCCCAAAAACCTATTTCGCGACGACAACACAGAAATGACCTTGAAAGGAGGATCTGAAGACGGCGACTATAAAACCGAAGATGTTGGAAAAGAGACCGCCGAGCACTGGCTGCGATGGCGGGTCGTTAACACACTTCCAGTGTTTTGTTCTTTATTCTTTCACGGTAAATGAAGACAAGTGAAAGTGTTTCGGGCAAATCTGCGCCGCGAGATTATTATGAAACGAATTCAAAATGCCTTCTCTGGTAGTTTGCACACTGTCCTGTCGTGCTGGCTGGTTTTGCTCGTTTGTTGCGCTACTAAAAGATCATTAAGATTGGTGAAATAATATATTTTTTTATCTTTACATAAATTTTCGATGGATTTTATTACGAAATCGACGAAATTTTGTATGGTGTATGAATGGTTTGAACACGTAGACTAATTTGGGGTTTTTAGCATGTATATCTATTACAAAAATTGTGGCTAAACATATCCCACCTCTAACGGCGGTTTTAAATGTTTGCCAATTCTTTTTGTTTAAGATTTTTCCGAAACTCAAACTCTTTATTAAGTTTTGTTTTATTTGATATCTCCGACTTGACCATACAATGTATGGTAGCACACTCCCTCTGAGGCACGCTATGAGTGCCTTTAGGGGAAAATTCACTAAACCTGATATCCTAGATATCAAAAGGGTTTAGCTCTGTGGGTGCCCCTGACAGGTTTTTAGACCCGTGGTTGGAGTCGTAGCGGCAGTTTCCCATGAAATTCCTGACCGTCCGGGCTGTCCCTAACAGGACGGCTTTTTACATTTGTTTGTAAAGATGTTCGTCCAGACCTACGTGTTTTAAATTGTTTAATAGATGCTTTGGGGCTAGTCCTGTTGTTGACATAACAATTGGTACAGTTCGTGTGTTGTTCATGTCCCACTGAGTTTTTATTTGAAATTCCAAATCTCTAAATTTGGTTATTTTCTCAGCCTGCTTGACATTTATATTACTGTTGTTAGGAATTGCTATGTCAATTAAAGTTGTTTTCCGAGAGACTTTATCTACCAAAACTATATCTGGTCTATTGTGAGCAACTGTCCGATCGGTCAATATCGTCCGGTCCCAGTACAGTTTTTAGTTGTTATTTTCTAACATAAATTCTGGTTTGTATATATAGTAGGGTGTTCTTAGCGACTGTGATAGCTTAAGTTTCAGCGCTAGTTCCTGGTGCAGTATTTTTGCCACAGCGTCGTGTCGTTCCTTGTATTCAGTTGCAACGCACTCCTGACAACCTCCTGTGATATGCTGGATAGATTCAGAACGGTGGTGTAATTGAACGTGTTGTTATGTCAGTCGGAGTGGTGAGTCATCAACCTGACATGTGCCTCTGAGTAGATCAAATAATTTGGTCAAGTGCGATTTGGACTTGCATACTAAGGGTTCCGTACCACCTTCAAGATTAGAATATTCCAGTTTCAGACACGCAGAAAATGAGTGCATTTTCTCATATTTACCCTTATATCTTTTAAAGGAAGCGTTTTAAATTTATAAAAAATATACACTTTGATTTTCCACACATAGACTTTAGGATTCGCTTGATTTTTATCAGAATACATATGTATTTAATTTTCTAATTTGGCCCCCAAAAAGTAACATTAGAGTTTCATTTTACTAATAAAGTTTCAGAGATACCTTTTATAATCTACTGTCGGAATTTTGAGGCTCTGTAGATTGGAAAAAAGGGCAAAATAGGTCAAAGTTTAAATTATAAATTATTAAATCTGTTATTCAAATTATTTAAAAATATAAATAAAATATATTTTTCATAATTTAAATAGTGTAGTTTCTAAAGTGGGAATTAAGTCGATGTTTAATATTTTTGTTAATATATTTTACACAAATGATTTAAAAATATTATATATTTGTAATTCACATAATGAGCCTTTTATCTGATATATTACATGATGCGTTTGAAAATTGAATCTTTATTTTCCATTTAATTCTATTATTTGGGGGACAAATAATAGAATTAGGGATTTTTTTGATATTTTTCTTATAAAAAAAAATTTAGGTCTTAGAGTTTGGGGAATAACGGGGAGAATGGGTAAATTTTTTTAAATATTTTTTAAATAAATTTTAAAATATTCATTTTAAAAAACTTAAAAAAAATATTTGTATTCGTCATAATGAGCCCTGTGTTTTGATACATTACAGGACCCGTTAGAAACAATTATAATTTTTTATTTTCCATTTAATTCTATAATTTGCCCCCAAAATGAATATTAGGGGTTTCTCCTTATTTTTCCAGTTAAGTTCAGGTGAGGGGCTATACTTCCAAATTGTCAAAATTTTTCAGCTTATGGTTTCGGAGATAAGGGGGGAAAGGGTAATTTTTTAAATATTTTTGTTAATATCTTTTAATTAATTTATTTTATAAATATGAAAAAAATATATTTGTTTTCTTCATCATGAGCCCTTTTATTTGATATATAACCTGCTGGGTTAGAAACAATTTTAATTTTATACTTTCCATTAATTCTAATCTAAATCTAATCTAAATTAATTCTTCTAATTTGCCCCCCCAAAAAAAATATTAGGAGGTTTTCCTTATTTTTCCAGTAAAGTTCAAGTGAGGGGCTATATCTCCATTGTTTTTTCAAAATTTTCCAGCTTATGGTTTTTGAGATAGGGGGGATGGGTAAATTTTTTTATATTTTTGTTAATATCTTTTAATTAATTTATTTTAAAAATATGAAAAAAATATATTTGTTTTCGTCGTAATGAGACCTTTCATTTGATATATAACATGATGGGTTAGAAACAATTTTAATTTTCTATTTTCCATTTATTCTGTAATTTGCCCCCCAAAAGTAAAAGTAGAGGTTTCTCCTTATTTTTACAGTAAACTTCAGGTCAGAACCTATAAAACTATTTTTTTTTCAAAACTTTACGTTTTAGTTTCGGAGATAAGGGGGGGGAATGGGTAAATTTTGGTATATATTAATTAATTTTTTTTAAATATGAAAAAAATATATTTGTGTTCCTCAGAATGAGACCTTTCATTTGATATATTACATGATGAGTTTGATTTTTTTTTTATTTTTAAATTTTTATTTAATTCTATAATTTGCCCCCCAAAATTAATATTAATGGTTTCTCTTTATTTTTCCTGTAAAGTTGAGGCAACGTTCTATATTTTCTTTTTTTTTCAAAATTTTAGGTTCAGTAGTTTCGGAGATCAGGCGGGGGAAACGGTCGATTTTTTTAGTTTTTCCCCCCAGAAGTACCCCTAAAATCAAACTTTCTTCTTTTGCGATATGTGCTCCTGATCAGGTCACCAAACTATACCTTCATACCAAATTTCAACCTCTTCCGTCCGTAGTTTAGGAGAAAATTGCTGTGATGTGACAGAGGCAGAAATCCTGAGTGATATTATAAGAGTATCCGTGTATTGTATATACGGAACCCTAAAAATTCTGCTGGTTTCTGGAAATGACTACGCAAAATCGAAATTTGTTGATCTAATAGTTTGCTTATATCTGTCAATCCTCTTCCTCCTTCATATCGTGGCAAAGTTGTATGCTCGACGAGCTCTTTGGATGGTGATTTTGAGCTTTTGTTAGTAAAACTCGATCTCTTCCTTGTAATTGTTCAGTGTCAGTCTTGTACCGGCGGCCATCTTGTCTGCTGTTAAGTGATTTATGTTTAGTTTGGTTTGGCATTTCATCATGAATAGACTGACGCCTGAACAAACCTTCCAAATTGTGCAAATTTCTCTTGAAAATCATGGTTCTGGTCGAAATACGTATCGCGCACTACGTCCATTTTACGGTCAACATAATCGTCCATCAGAGCAATTAATGCCATTAACTATGCAACGTTTTCGCATCACGTTTACTCTAAATGATAATACGCATCCACAGAGATGTCGTACAGTGCGTACAGAAGAATCCATTGCTGCTGTAGGGCGTAGCGTAGAGGAAAACCCGAATCAGTCTATCCGCCATCGTGTACAGGAATTGGATATGTGTCCATCCACTTTATGGAAGATTTTGGGAAAAGATTTTGGTTTGCGTGCCTACAAAATTCAACACGTGCAAGAATTGAAGCCACACGATCACCTAGCAAGGCATACATTAGGTGAATGGGCCCAAAACAAGATTGCCGTTGATCCCGATTTTCAAAAGCGAATTTTGATTAGCGCTGAAGCTCACTTTTGGTTGAATGGATACGTCAATAAACAAAACTGTCGTATTTGGAGTGATGATAATCCTCAAGTTCATGTTGAGACACCGTTACATCCAGAAAAACTGACTGTTCTTGTGCTTTATGGGCTGGTGGAATAATTGGTCCATACTTCTTTCAAAACGATGCTAGCCAGAACGTTAGAGTCAATGGTGATCGCAATAGAGCCATGATTACTAACTTTTTCTTTCATCAATTGAACAATCATGATGCACACGAGCTGTGCTTTCAACAAGACGGGGCAACATGTCACACAGCTCGTGCCACAATTAATTTATTGAAAGAAACGTTTGGTAACCGCATAGTTTCAAGTTTCGGACATGTGAATTGGCCTCCAAGATAGTGCGATTTAACGCTGTTGACTATTTTCTGTGGGGATACGTGTGAAGTCGCTAGTATACGCCGGTAAGCCCGAAACGATTGACCACTTGGATGAGAACATTCGCCCCGTTATTGCCTATATACGGCCACAAATGTTGAAAAAAGTCATCGAAAATTGGAGCTTCAGATTAGACTACGTCCGAGCCAGCCGTGGCGGTCATATGCCAGAAGTTATATTCTGATTATAATGCCAGAAGATTATCTTTCGAATAAAGATATAGATGGTGTAATAGACAAATGCTGGGAATCTTGATCAAACACAATCGTCGTTATGCCCTGTCCCTACAAACAGCATATCAAACAAACACCCGATAAAACTTCTATTGAAACGTTTGTTAACAATTTTTTACATGAATTATTCAACACAAGTCACGAGTTCAATAAGTAGAACGGTTTTCTAATTTGCTTTTACACTCACCGGTAGTTCATTACCAACACGGTCCTACATTGTTTTCAATCAGCATATTTGCAATACGTCAAATCGAATAAATCAAAACCAATAATGATTTTTAACGTAACGGAAAATTAGTCAAGGTATTTAAATTTTAGTCTCCGTTTTGGGGGTAAACACAGTATTGTTTTTCAATTTAAAAAAAATGTCATGATTTATTAACTACGGCCAATTCCATGACAACAATTAGTTTGGAACAGTGAAAGTTTAAGTGAATGCCCGATTGTTTTGCCAGTTTTTTTGTAAATACGTCAAATAGTGACCTAACAGGAAATGTTCCGAAAAAACAGTAGTGTAGTGCAAATATTTGTATGTCTTTTACTTCCAAAACAAACAAAAACGGTAAACATTGTGTTAAAATGTGTTTTTAACAACCGACTTCAAAAAACAATCAATGCATTCGTATGTTTTTTAAATCTGCATCACTGATTTGGATGGTTTAAACTATGTTCAATTTATGGAGGATCATGAAGAGATGGAAGATTTTTAGAAAGCATTTGACACGGTTTTTTTGAAAATTCGATTTTTTATGACAAAAACTGTTATTGGGTATTCATCGAATATTAAATGAAAGAAAATTTAATATTGTTTTTATAAAACATAGACCTTTCTTATGGAAAAATTGACTTCAGTCTGGTATATTGTAGAAATTGACGTTCTGACAAAAAGAGTCAATGGCTCAAACAGATTCTAAAACTAGTTTTCGAGATACGGAGTGTTAAACATCGAAAATGCCGCATTTTTTATATCAGATTTCCAATGATAGATGTGCTTTATTTCCGGTTATTGGAGAAATTGTGATTTGAACATTATTGGACATAAATATTTCACAATTGCCATAAATTTTGGATTACAGGGTATTTAAAAAATAAGTAACATGTGATTTTGGAAAAAAAAATTTTTATTACAACGTTGAAAACAGAAGAAGATATTATTGCACAATTAATATTTAGTTAAAGTATTAATTGCTTGTATGTGCTTCATATAATATACAGTATGAGCTATAAATATAGCTAGAGAAGGCCTATATTGTTTTTTCCTATTAATGAGTCACCCTGTACGAACCGTTCATGCTACAATTTTAATAAGACAATAAACAGATATATGATCCGTCTCTTGATACTCAACATGATGTTAAACTTATTGCAAAAACTATACTTATTGAAAATTCTCTTCGTCAACTTTGTATGTTATTACATTTTTACGTTAACAAATGTTCAGTGTTTTACTGAGCAGAATATTATTAAAATTGTATGACTAGTTTTCGAGATATAGAGTGTTAAACTTCGGAAATGTCGCTTTTATTGTATCAGATTTCTCATAATAGATGTGTTTTATTTCCGTTTATTGCAGAAAACGTGTTTGCACATTGTTTGACATAAATATTGCACCAAAAATTACTTTTAATTATTTTTTATTAAAGGGTTTTTCCCATATACGTAACATATCTTTTTGAAACTCATTTTTTATTATAACGTTGAATACATAAGATCTAATTGCTCAGTTAATATAATGTTAAAGAAATTAATTTTTGAACGTGTTCATACATTATACAGTGTGAGTTGTAAATATTGCTAATATTTTTTCCATTAATAAGTAACCCTATATAAACCATGCGTTTAGAAGAGTTGCTGCGTTTAGAATGCATGTTTTGGAGATACCTCAATCAGAGTGGGAAAAGTGCTTCGACAATTGGTTCAAAAGTGTATAGATCTTCACGGGGAATATTTTGAAAAACAATAAAACGATTTTCGATTATTAATATTTGTTTTTGTTTTCTAATCCCGAAATAAGATTTCAAATAATATATTATCGACATCGCCAGATAGTACTTCTGAATCCTTACCGACATCAAAGGTCTTACCAGCAGTAACTTCTGGAACATATATGCTTCTAAATAAAAACTCTGCTAGTCCGAGTATTTTCATTATTACATCAGTAATGGTGAAGAAACTGTGAATAAACTACCACCAAAATATACAAAAATCATTTTATCGTCAAAAAAGCATAATTTGGAAGAAATAAAACCCATTTCTAAGCTCCAAAACTTCATGTATGTTTGTCAATGAGGATAGATTAATAAATAAATGTATTATAACCATTTCAATTTTTAAAGAAATTACTGCTAAAATGATTATCATTTTCGGGAACACTATTTGTCATACAAAATTTGTTCCTTTAACATAATTTGCTATTATAGGCAAGTCCTTCAATTACGTTATCTTATCTAACCGGTTACTGTATAGCTATTTTTTGGAAACAACAAACAATCTCAGGTAAAAATACTTGCGAAAGTCAACATTTATAATCGGATAGGATTAATTTTTAAACAATTTCAAGTTAAAACCATATTTTAAAGATATCTAGGAAATATGTGAAGTGTCATATCCTCAGAGTTTATTCTTATTAAGTGGCGATTTAGGAACTATGATGAGTCACAATAATTTATCATAAAGAGGATCATTTTCATGACAATACAGATAAATATACAGCAGGTGTAGAATTTCTCCTACCGAACAGAAACTACATATTATTTATTACTTATTTTTTCAGTGAACACGTTTTTGCTGAAGTGGTTATTTAGGAACTTTGATAATTTACAATAATTAATCAAAAGAAGGATAATGTCGGTTCGAACACAGAGAACTACACAGGGTGTCCTGAATTTTTCTGTCAAAGGAAACAACATAATATAATTGGGTGTATATTACATGTTACTGTAATTTTTGGAAAAATCGGAGATAATAAAAAATAGTGTTTATACTCATAGACTCTTGACTGATGTTTCTAACTTGGATTTTAATAGATAGTACTTAATGCCTTTCTGTGATTCTGTAAATTAGAACATCGGAAATATAATGGAAGTTGTATTCCGATAGACCACCACAATGTTGAATTAATTCAAGTTGTTAGATGAAAATCTCAAAGTTTGGTTCACTTCAAAAAAAAATTATATGAAGGAATGAAAGAACTTTCACGAATTGTGGAACATCCAGTTGGAATATTAAAGCATTTACGAGTTAGTATAAACATGTTAACAATGACTTACACAATATAGAATTTTCTCATAATATCACACCAATTTATCAATATTTGAGTAGGTAAATGGACAGGAAATAAGCACCTGTGGAGTAGCCAGCAATGTCTCCAGACATCAATCTTCTAGAAACATTCTTACACGGAACACTAACAAATAGAGTTAATAGTCAGAGGGAATATCAAAATATTGAGACACTCAACTCCAAATTAGAGAATCAAAGATTGGGGATGAAAGAAGTTGTGATATTATGAACAAGAGCGATATTTTGAGTATTTACTAAAATTGATTTTCATCTTTGCATTTTACTTTGTTATTTGTTGTTCGTTTAAAATTCATTTAAATGTAAATTTATCTAATTGAATTTTTGTAATACATTTTTAACATTTTTTAACCGACTTATCAATTCGTCGCGTATTTTTTTTTCGCTTTTTTTTGTATGTATGTTACCTGATTTCTTCTCCTGTGGTGCACCGTTTTGAATGAATATGGTCTTGTTTAATAGAGTATATATCCGGATTGATGAAACTTCAAATTATGGAAAAGAATTCTATTGGTAAAGTGATAAAATTTGTGAATAAACACATGCGTGCATGGAAATCGACTTATGGATGTGTATAGTTCTTTAACGTTTAATCTATTAAGGAAGATCCTTAGGTGATCTCATATACTTTTCTGCGACGTGCAACTTGCAGTTTTGCAGAAAATCGTCGAAAATTCAAAATTCTTATCAAAAATTTCATCGAAATGACATAACGGACATTTCCTCATAAATATTTTAATTCCAACGTAATAGTCCGGTAATTTTAGGGACTGGAAGTTTTAATTGCGAATTTGAAAATTTTCTATTTACATCTCAAGAATATAGGTAGTAAAGCATAGTATTTTCGGCTCCTTAAATCAATGAGTACCAAGCTCGTTTTGTTTGTATACCAGGCAAATTCCTATTTAAATGAAAATTTTCCCATTTTGGGAAGACCGTGCTTTTGGTTGTCACATTCTCCCAGCCTAATAGAAAATTCAGTGACAGGACGGACTAGAATGATAGTGGTCCCTAGACAACTGTATATACAGGATGGTTGGAATATAGGGTGGACTGGTAGTTTGGTGGTATAAAAATGTTGGAAAAAATGTGAAATTAAAATTATATAGGGTGATTAAAAAACTGTTATATGATGTGGAGATAAGCAAATCATATACAGGATGGTTGAAATATATGCTGGAGTTGAATTATATTTATATAGTGTTATTAAAAAATTATTTCTTTTATAGCCCATAAGAAGTTGCATAAAGTGTGGAGAGGAATTAATGTTACACAGGGCGATAATATAAAATGTTAAAAATGAAATAATTTATGGAGTAGACCACAAGGAGTTATATACTATGGTTGAGATATAGGACGGATTTAAATATGGGATGGATTCTACTCCGTCCTATAGTTTACAGAAGGCAGCTAACAAATTTATGCTTGTCCGTAGGCAGTCGTATGTACAGGATGGTTGGTACATAGGTTGGAGTGGAATTATTTATAGTTACACAAGGTTGTCAAAAAAAGTTGAAAAAAGGTTACATGGCGTAGTCCATAAGGCATAAATAGATTTTGGGCTTATTAAGTCAACGCGTACTAGTACATTTTGTTCGTAAAGATTTACCTGTCAATTTAAATGAGAAACTATCCTTGTGTAATGTTGAGGCTTTCGATTTTACCTGTTCTGTCTATTAAGGTTATACATACAAAATATAAAAAGAAAGAATGTCTGAGGGTTCACCCCCCCCCCCCGAAATTTTGGAATATTGGGTTTCAAGATTCAATTTTAACCAAATAATCATCTTTTTCATGAGAATAAATTTTATATTGATACATTTTTATATATCGTGGATATATATGAATACAAATACAGATTTTGCAGTACCAATCAGTCCACCACCAATCAAAAAAATTATCCAAACCCCCCGAAAATATTGTTCAACCCACCATGAAATTTTTTTCTGGCTACGGCCTTGGTCGGTGCCAAGCAACAATTAAGTTTTATGGATTAGTAGATAAGTACGCAATGAAGGATTTTATATTTGCTTGGCACCGACTTCAAAAATATACTAGATTGGTAGGTAATTAATTTGTACAGAATGAGCACCTTTTAATGTTTACATTTTTTACTTCCTGGGTAAGTACCGAACAAAATTGAATATGTTATTTATTTGCTAGAGTTGTATTTTGTTATAATTCTTTTTAGCTTTTTAGTTATAGGCAGAAGTCAGTTATATATATTTTTAAATGTTTTATTCCCTTTGTAAACGAATGCTATTTTCTGGCAAATAATCCGCGACTCACAAAAAATACTAATTTACCAATTACCAAGAAGCCAAGATCAATTTGCATTTTACTGAACGTAGTTGATAAGTATCTCCGATTTTTCGAAAAGATCATGTGACACATCATTGAAAGACGTTCATAAGGGAAAGTATATTTGATTAATATGACCAAAGGATGTAAGGTTTGATAACAAATCTAATAACACCACACTGTAGTCAGGAAAAATTGGTAAAAGTGCGAAAACATGAAACAATATTTTTTAATTGCGGTTTTTGCACAATATCAAAACTTTGTCACCTCATATTTGTTAGTCAACTAAAGGTTCAACTTTATCTCAAATTAACAATTGTTGTATCTCTTATAGAAATAATAACCAAACCTAATCAAAAGCAGTATATTTAAAAAGGAGGTAGGTAATTGAATAATAATTGTATCACCCTGTAACACCACCTGAACATATTTCAAATAATATTCTTGGGGCGAGGAAAGAAAACTATTTTATCAAAAAGATTCATAAAATAAGTATTATAACAAAAATTCATTGCCTTCAAATTCTATTAAAAGTCATACAAAATATGTACTTAAAATGTTTCAAATTCTAATAATTTTTTTTATGTCAATGTGTACTGCAACTTTTGAACATCTGCTTGGTCAACATTCAATTCCAAGGATTTTGAAGACGGGAAATTTTCAAAAGAATTCCGTAAATATTCTTTGTAAATACTACGATTATGCGGAACCTGTAAAACAAGTTTGTATAGTAAAAAGTTTCCAGTTAAATATTTCATTCAATAATTGGGAAAATCCCTTCCGACAAAACGAACTCGGCATTATTACAGTGGCGTACAGTATGCACAAAAACTGATTATATAAAAATTTATATTATAATTTCTTAGCATTGGTAGGAATATATTTATGGTACCATAATTATGATAGCAAAAAGTAATGATAATTGGGTGATTCTTAGATAACAGTGATTTTTGCAAATCAAAATTAAGCCTGTAAGGTAGTTCTACTACAACTTCAATCGAAAACAAACTAGAACTAGGAATTTCACGGCCAGGGTACTGACACCAAATTGCAATAAGTCTAATTAAATTCTTAAAATTAATTAAACAAATGATAAATTATAGGACATTGATAATCATACAGAGGCATTTACGGTATTTTCTTTCTTGATTTTAACAATCTTTAAAATTTATTAACAATGGAATTAAAATAACAATTTTTATAATAGTCTTAGAATAAACAAAGTTAAAAATTATTTAATTCTATTATTCCTTTACACCAATCAATATTGGGGTATAATTGCATCATAATTACAAAATCAGAATTTTCTAATTTCATGAATTATACAATAAATTGTAAGACATAAAGTACTAGACATAAAAAGATCACAGTAATCTAAGAATCACCCAAATATACAATTAAAGTTTGATATGTCGTTTACAATTTTATAGTATTGTTTTAATAATTTCATACGTTGCACCTCCATTAAATACGTTTGATATAATCGTAAATTATATAACATCAATGTAATATCAGGTATACCACAAGGATCCAATATGGGTGCACTATAGTGTTTGGTCTGTACTTAAACTTCTAACATTTTGATATCCGTTGACTTTTTATCTAGTTTTCAGCATTATTAGCCACATTATCTTTTTTTTGTTATGAATCAATTTTATTAGCAGCAACTTTTTCCAAAACTTTGAGTACCTTCAATCTTCTGGGTTCTTATACAAGTTTCAATTTCTAATACAAATCTCTTTGAAATCATTAAAATTATTGTTTCCTGAATGATATTTGTGGAATATTTTTCAATGTCTAAGTACTTCTTGGGAAATAACACCACAGTTTAAAGAAAATTGCTGTATATTCCAAATGTTTCGGGGTCTAGATCAGACCCCGTTGTCAATGGTTAAGAAACTACGGATTAAAAAGGCACAATTCTAAGATGTAAATTAAAATATTTGACAATGTGTATTATTTGATTTCTGACGTAACTAAGAGAATTTTATTTGTAATATACAGGGTAGCACAGAAACTTCTAAAGATCATATAATCATAAAGTTCCTTTCAAATTGGAAGAATTTGAAAGAGAGATCTTCAGAATTTTATGTGGCGCTCCTAGGTGCGACTTTGTTATATGCATTCGCCAAAAATGCGACCAAAGAGCTTCGTTGATTCAGTGATCCCATTAAAATCATAAGGGAAAACCTAGGAAAAACCTTATGAACTATTCCGATATTGGGTTGTTGACAAGGACATGACTATTAGCAATTTCTTCCTTAATCATCGGCAATCAGGAACGACTGAATTCTACGGAGGTAGTAGCGATACAATCGTTTTCATTTAACAAAATTAAAGCAGACTCTTTTAGTTTTCTTTTGGTGTTGTGTTCTTCTTTGTGTAATATAACTGAATTTTGAAACTATATTTTATGACCAAGGTCCAAGCATGTTCACAAATTTTGGATTTTTCAAATTGTCATTTTTTTATGTAATTTTTGTGTTCGTTTATTCGAACATTCAGAGGTCTAGAGGTTTCCCCAATTTATTACATTCGCAAGGGATTTTATAAATGCAATTTTTTTGTATTTTGAGATGTGTTATTTGGTTTGGTTTTTGATATAATAGATTTTAGTGTATTTCTTGTTTTAAATGATGTTTTGATATTATATCTGTTTCCCACTCTTTTTAGTATTTCTGATAGACCCTGTATGTATAATATAGTTATTGTATTAATGTGATTATCTTGGGAGTCAACGTTGCTTGGTGAACTTTGATGTTGGTTGTTAGGGATTGTTTGGTATTCGATTTTGTTTAACTCGTTGGTAATAAATTTATTTGTCTGTCTCCTGCTTTAAGCAACATTTTTATGGAAAAATTTTAAGAACAAACAATTTTCTCAAAACAGATTAAACTTTTGGTTTGGTGGCGTTATGTTGATGACATATTCGTTATTTGGGAACATAATCTCGAGGATTTACATGCATTACTTAACGACATAAACAACACAGAACCAACTATTCAGTTTACACTAGAGCTTGAACAGAATAACAAATTACCATTCTTGGACATTCTAATAACCAAAACACAATCGACATTTGAAACAGAAGTTTACAGAAAACCGACTCATACTAACAGGTATCTCAACTTTAACTCTAATCATCCAAATTCAGTAAAAAGAGATATCATCAAATCTCTATATGACAGAGCAAAAACCAACTGTTATAACATCAATAAATTCAATGAAGAAAAAACGTTTATAAAAAATGTACTTTCTGCCAATCATTACCCAAATAAATTTATTAATAACGAGTTAAACAAAATCGAATACCAAACAATCCCTAACAACCAACATCAAAGTTCACCAAGCAACGTTGACTCCCAAGATAATCACATTAATACAATAACTATATTATACATACAGGGTCTATCAGAAAGACTAAAAAGAATGGGAAACAAATATAATATCAAAACATCATTTAAAACAAGTAATACACTAAAATCAATTATATCAAAAACCAAACCAACTTACAGATCTCAAAATACAAAAAATTGCATTTATAAAATCCCTTGTGAATGTTATTACACTATATTGGAGAAACCTCTAGACCACTAAATGTTCGAATAAACGAACACAAAAATTACATAAAAAACGACAATTTGAAAAATCCAAAAATTTGTGAACATGCTTGGGACCTTGTTCACAAAATACAGTTACAAAATTCAGTTATATTATACAAAGAAGAACACAACACCAAAAGAAAACTAAAAGAGTCTGCTTTAATTTTGTTAAATGAAAACGATTGTATCGCTACTACCTCCGTAGAAATCAGTCGTTCCTGGTTACCGCTGATTAAGGAAGAAATTGCTAATGGTCATGTCCTTGTGAACAACCCAATATCGGGATAGTTCATAAGGTTTTTCCTAGGTTTTCCCTTATGGTTTTAATGGGATCACTGAATCGACAAAATTCTTTGGTCGCATTTTTTGCGAATGCACTATCTTATAACGAAGTCGCACCTAGGAGCGCCACATAAAATTCTGAAGATCTCCCTTTCAAATTCTTCCAGTTTGAAAGGAACTCTTTTAATAGAAGAAAAAGATTTAAAAGTTGGAACAACCAATCCATATCTTTAACATTCAATTTTTATATTATTGTTAAATAAATCAACTGAAAACAATTAAAATTAGGTGTAAATTCATTTAAATATATTTAGTTGGGATTTAAGTTTTACTAAGTTGTAAAGTTTTGAACCAAATAATTTCATTTGCCGAAATTTATTATAAAAAAAATGTTAGGTGAGCAATAGGCGATATTTTAATATTAAAAAAGAAAGGTGTAATGGTTCCTTACCCAAAAACCACAATTAATTAAATTATTGAATTAAAATTCTATATTTCGTAAGATGGCGTAAACAAACTTCACACTTGGCTAACCGAAAGTGAAAGTTGGTGTTCTATTTCAAGAAGACGTGACATTTGAACCAACTCACCCCATTTCACCAAATATGGCTAGGTAATTAATTGATTTTTTCCAACCACTGAGGTTAATAACTCTTTTACTACAATGGAGTACAAAGCAAAAATCCTGTATCATAATTTATGTATCAGTTCCAAAATAATTACAATAAATTCTTAAAACGTCTGGTGGATATTGATTTTGTCAAAAGTTTGAGGTTATGTGCACCTCAAGAAGGGGTTGTTACCCTTAACTTTGTAAGTTTATTATAGCTAGACCATTAAAATTTACATAATTTTCAAATAAATCAAAATAAATCGAGGGCGTCTAATAGAAATTGCCTTGAGATGATTCATTGATTGTTTAATACAGACGTTAATTTTAAAAATACTTTATCCAAGCCTCCTGGGATTATGCTTGA
This sequence comes from Octodonta nipae, assembly GCA_034190945.1. Taxonomy (NCBI): domain Eukaryota; kingdom Metazoa; phylum Arthropoda; class Insecta; order Coleoptera; family Chrysomelidae; genus Octodonta; species Octodonta nipae. The sequence goes on from CM067222.1 coordinate 3,649,131, forward strand.
TCTATATTTCATCCAAGTCGTGAGTATTTTCAATAAAATTTCTACGTTTGATATACCGGAAGATAATTCATTACATAATATCGAAAAAGCTTACCTTATAAGTTTGTGTAGAATTCACGAAAAAAGTTTTTTTATGTATAAACACTAGATCACAGCCTGTTTTAAAACACTATCAGCACTTTATAGAAACCGGTAGTTTTTTCTTCCACCCGCCCTTCTGAATTTACGAATTTTAATAATTTCAAAACCGATAGCTCGCAATTGTCATCCCGAAAAAATGCACTTGATTCCCAAAATTGTCGGCTTGAAAATGTCGAGTTCGAAAAAAAAGGCGTGACAATTTTCTTAGTCAAACTTCGATACAATGCTGTCACTAGTATGCGTTTCCCATCGCCTACTTTGACTTTATTAGCTGGGGTTTTCGGTTTTGGCCGCTCGGCAGATGCAGTTATATATAGCTATCGTCTGCGACGAAGGCTGACGAGCGGATCCGATCGTCACAGGATTCCTTCGTTTCGGTGAGTGTGAGAGAAATGGAGCGATCGAAAGTGAGGGAAAGACGGCCATCGACGGATGTCTAAACACAGAGTCTCAACTGAAATGCGGTGTTGCCATACTGAAAAATAACACAGAGGAGTAATTAAAAGAAGAAGACGCACTGAAAGGAATTTACTTTTTTTAGGAAATGTGTAATCTCTGTTTCGTTGATATCCAGTACGAAATTCCCCAGGCTATATAACATATATACAGAGGGTTCAAAAAATTATTGTTTACTCTTCATATTCCAGAAAGTTAACGGATGTGAATACTAAAGATCTGTTCACAAAAATTAGATCTTACACGCCATTAATTTACTTAACCCTTTTGAGTACCTATAAGAGAAAAAGTAGTGGACCTAGAATGGATCCTTGTGGTACACCTGATGTTACTTTCATATTACATAATTTAAATGGTTTGAAACGTAGTTAGTTGAAACACAACGTATAAAACCGGAAAACAAAATGACCAAGACAAAAGTTGAAGGTTTTTCCACTGATTATCCGAAGCTGACCTTGGACATAATCTTGACTCTGACGTTATAGGTCAATTAATGACCTAGTTTTTTTAATGGAAGCACATATTTTTGACTGGTAATATACGGGATTCATGACTTGAATGATCATTTCAACAGTTTGAAAATGTGTTGGTCTTGTGTAAAACGTTTAGATAGCCTCACTATATTTCTGATTCTGTGACTTCCAGTTCGTTAACGGCCATTAAAATGTAACTACAAATAGGGATTATCAAGGGTAAAAGCTAGGTAACAACTATAAGCGTATTTACGGAGGGCAAGGGCAAGAGGGCAGTTGGCTCCCCAAAATTTATATATTTATTCTATTGTTTTGCTCCCCCTCCCTAATGAAAATGCTGTATGTTCAGCCTCTGGGAAAGCAACAAAAAATATATGGACACAACGATATATCAGCGGTATATCACGGCAAGTTTAATAAAGCAATTTGGTAATAAAACAACTTTAATTTCTACAGTTCCCACACTATTACGTTGAAAATACAAAAAATATGAGGAAATTTTTGTCAATTTTCTAAAAAACTACTTATTACAAGGTTTAGGAAAATTAATGTGACCACCCTGGGATCAGAAGTTAAAAATAAGGCATTTTTTCGAATTTTTAAATGCTTTAACTCACTTTCCATCAAACAAGATTTCACTTCCAACCCATTACGTATCACAACTACAGAAATGGTAAAAACGTTTATAAAGGGTAATAAACTGAGGAAGTCAATATAAATGTTAGTTTTAGTAATACAGCTAGTGGTCCAAAGTTGTGTCCTTCTGTAAACAGTATTATAAATACATATATTACTGTAATGGTTTTATTTTTACACACAGGTTCTGTTCAGTTCTTGGATTTATTGAAAAACACAGTCCAACTCACTCTAATTTATTTCCACTACTTTAAAACAATTTATATTCACAGAAACTATTTACATTTTATCTTAACTATACAATACCACCGTCGAAACCTGAATGACTCCTATCGCCAGCTGTCTATATTTATATATTTCTCTTGGAATTGTCTGGTATGTCAACGAACCATCGGGATACATATTTCATGTGTTCTGGGAACTTCAAGGGAATTCCCAGTAACGCAGTGGTCGGCCTGTTGAGAGGCAAAACATTTCCGATTCCCAGAAGTATCGGAATAATGTCCCTTCCACGAATTTGTTGATGGCCGATTGCACCAGCTGTCGGATGAATTCTCCTAACATTACATATACTACTTTAACAGTGTAGTCTGATCGTTGAGGTTGATAAACCCAGGACCATTAGCCTAGAGCTAAAAATGCCATAAGGCTGTTTGTAGAAGAAGAGAATTTCAATTAATTTGTTTAATAACGTTTTAGTAGAAAATGATCTTTCGAGACTTCCCTTAGTAGTAGTTGCCATAGAAAAAATATCTTTTATCCTTAATCGACATTAGATTATCAATTCCTATAGTCAACATCTGTTCAATACCGTTCTAATACTAAACTGTTTTCTCAGATTTGCTTCTATTTTGCATTTTTATATATTTTATCAATTTCAAGAGTTTCACGTCCTCTCTGAAGTCTTGGGCCCTAGACTATTGATAAATTAGCCTATTGGGTAATCCGACCCTTATCAAAGGTAACATAAATTTAAATTTATCCTTTACATAAGTAATCTGCTATTTAGCATACACAACTTTATCATAACTTATTCCAGATGATACTTGTAGTACTAAGCAGTTGTAAATCTTTGGAACGAGGTCCAACTCGTTATGCAGAACTACGTCAAAATAATTAATAACTGGCTACAAAGTAACCAGTTATCAATGAACTTGAACAAAACAGATTATAAAACCTCCGAAAGTTACCCAGATAACATATCAAAAAATATAGAAATATATATCGTAGTCCAAGGATTGAGAAGAGTAGACTCATGGTAGTACTGGGGTGTATATTTCGATAATCACCTGAAATGGGAAGACGGTTAAAATATAAACAACTCTATATCTTCAGCTAAAACTGTAGGGTTGGCTAAACTGTGTGTCAAGTAAACCAAGGACTGTCAAAGCGTCTGTCACAGAAAGCAGTCTTGTCAATTTAAAATCTCCGCCTACAAAAAAAACAATATTTTATGTGAATATGAGCTTAGTTGCTCAGAAGTTACACGATAACGATCATTGTATAAAGAAAACCGGTTGGTAAATAAAATTTCTGCATGTATTTATAACTGGTTGAACAAAGAAACTGCTTTACTCTTTACTAGAGCATCTGTTTTACCAAGATATTATTACATTTAAAAATCTACTTCTGGGATTCTGCGCTTTCTTTGTCAGTGATTGCAAATTACTTCTTCATTTACCTAGTGAAATGAGTAGATTTGGCAACACCGGCACGATATGTCTTCGTTTGTTATGTCATGTTACGTCACAGTTATGTAGACTAATGAGTGAAATAGTTTGTAGTAGACTTCGATTGAAAAATGAGGCAGGTGTTTGAACATATACGAAACTAGTACTTTATATACATAAGTAAATAATTAGTTTTTGTTTAATAAAGGGTAATTTCAGTAGGTTTTATTTCATTATTGGAACCCGATCCGACTAGTTTCAATTTAAATTTGCCAATATGTGGGTTGAATTGACTTGTTCTTGTCCAAGAATGAGGAAGTTTTTGATTTATGGAATTTCGTAGTAATTTGTCGCAATTGTGTAGTAGATAGCTATAATTAATTAACCAAATTATAATTCAATTAAATGCAATATATGCAGTATTTTTCTAGATAAAATTTGTGTCAGTCTTTGAATGAATTATTAATAGGTTTCGTTTTGTAGGTTGTAAAGTGATAAGAAGTATTAAAAACAAATGTACTGATCATTAATTGTTGCATAAAGACACTCAGTCTGTGATTTTTTTTAGGTTCCTAAAACTATTAAGTAACACCACCAAATATCAACTCCACCTAAAATAAAACATTAAAAAAAAAAAAAATTCCACCTATAACTAAAAAGCTAAAAATAATTATAACAAAATACAACTCTAGCAAATAAATAACACATTCAGTGTTGTTAGGTACCTACTCAAGAAGTAAAAAATGTAAATATTTAAAGGTGCTCATTTTGTACAAATTAATTACCTACCAATCTAGTATATTTTTGAAGTCGGTGCTAAGCAAATCTAAAATCCTTCATTGCGTACTTATCTACTACTTCATCAAATTTGATTGTTGCTTGGCACCGACTTCAAAAATATACTAGATTGTTAGGTAATTGTTTTGTACAGAATGAGCACCTTTTAATGTTTACATTTACTGCTTTCTCGGTAGGTACCTAACAACATTGAATGTGTTATTTATTTGCTAGAGTTGTATTTTGTTATAATTATTTTTAGCTTTTTAGTTATAGATGGAAGTCGGTTATATATTTTTTTAAATGTTTTATTTTCAACTTTTTAGTTTTTTTGAACTTAGGTAGTTTTCATTCTTTATTTTTTATTTTGTATGTCCTTAATAGACAGAACCAGGTAACATCGAAAGCCTCAACATTACACAATGATACTTTCTCATTTAAATTGACAGGTAAATCTTTACGAACAAAATGTACTAGTACGCGTTGATTTAATAAGCCCAAAATATATTTATGCCTTATGGACTTCGCCATGTAACCTTTTTTCAACTTTTTTTGACAACCCTTTATAACTATAGATAATTCCACTCCAACCTATGTACCAACCATCCTGTACATACGACTGCTCACGGACAAGCAAAAATTTGTTAGCTGCCTTCTGTAAACTATAGGACGGAGTAGAATCCATCCCACATTTATGGAGTCAAATCCGTCCTATATTTCAACCATAGTATATAACTCCTTGTGAGCAACCCCATAAATTATTTCATTTTTAACATTTTATATTATCGCCCTGTGTAACATTAAATCCTCTCCACACTTTATGCAACTTCTTATGGGCTATAAAAGAAATAATTTTTTAATAACACTGTATAAATATAATTCAACTTCAGCATATATTTCAACCAACCTGTATATGATTTGTTTACGTCCATATCAAATAACATATTTTAAATCACCCTATATAATTTTAATTTCACATATTTTCCAACATTTTTATACCACCAAACCTCCACTCCACCCTATATTCCAACCATCCTGTATATACGGCTACACGGCCTTACCTATATTTCAATCATCAAATAAATGCAACTCCTTCTATCACTTTACTTTGTGATTTTGTTTGCTATAACTAAACATCCTGTGTATAAAGGCATCAAATAGCAGTTTAGAATTTGACATGTGTTGTCACTGAATTTTCTATTAGACCGGGAGAATATGAAAACGTAAAGCTCCGTCTTCGCAAAATGGAAAAATTTTCATTTAAATAGGTATTTGCCTGGTATACAAACAAATCGAGCTTGGTACTCATTGATTTAAGTAGCCGAAAATTCTATGCTTTACTATCTATATGCTTGAGATGTACATAGAAAATTTTCAATTTCTCAATTAAAACTTACAGTGCCTAAAATTCCCGCACTATTACGTTGGAATTAAAGTATTTATTAGGAAATGTCCATTATGTCATTTCGATGCAATTTTTGATAAGAATTTTCTGCGATTTTCTGCAATACTGCAAGTTGCACGTGGCAGAAAAGTATATGAGCTCATCTAGGGATCACCCTTAATAGGATAAACGTTAAAAAACTGTACACATCCATAAGGAGTTTTCGAAAAATCGACCAATATGTTAGGGATATTGGTCGATTTCCATGTACGCATGTGTTCATTCACAAATTTCATCACTTTACCAACAGAATCCTTTTCCCAAATTTGAAGTTTCACCAACCGGGTTATATAGTTTATTAAACAAGACCATATTCATTCAAAACGGTTCCCACTAAGAGAAGAAATCATAACATACATACAAAAAAAACGCGAAGAATTGATAACCTCCTCCTTTTTGGAAGTCGGTCAAAAATTTATTATTTTATAACCACTGGAAATCACCAAAAATTTTACCTGACCTCTTAAATGATGAACCAAAACTAATTTATGGTTCCTTTTCAAGTAATTTTCCATCCAATTATTTTCCTTTTCAAGTAATTTTCTTCTGTTTTTTTTTTCAATAATTGTATTCAACCTACTTCTTCTATCTACAATAATTCTCTTAATATCCACTATTTTGAATATCACCCAGAGTTGTATCTGTATCTGGAATATTTAAGTGCATTTAGACGATTCGCTTCTTGTAATTTTTGGCCTGATAACTTAAAGAGCAGACTCATTTTCAAACTCAGTTTACTCGAAAACCATTGGAAAAAACGATTTGGACAAATATAATATTTTTTTACGTAAAAAAATGTAAATAAAAAAATACAACCCGAAAACCCACTTCACTAATCTAAGTAGGACGCTTATAATTTGCATGTCCATATTTATTTTCGACCGTTTTGTAAATAATAAGAAGAAAAAACAGTTTTGTTTGAGCCCTTTTAAGGCCATCTAACTTCCTAAGGGTTCGTTTTAGTGCAAATGTTAATAGGCACTTTTTGGCTTATTTTAATGAGTTCTATACATAGCAGAACCTTATTTTAGAACCCACCCTGTATAGCATACCAGCCATATCGCCAAAAAACATTTCACCGATAACCACTTTAGCATTGCTGTTTTAAATAGCAAAACAAAACCGACAGTTTTCGAGGGGTACGAACGCTTGAAGGTTTACAGGGCTCAATCTTTGAGTGCACTTTGACCTCTCCATTTTTGCACACATTTTTTTTTAATTTTATTTCAATTAACTTGATATGAATAGCAATATTTACCTCCTTCATCCTTGTGATAGTCGACGAAAGGTTAAACGATAAAGAAACTATATTCAGTATAATTAACGCTTTTTTCAAATAGCTTTTAACAAATTAAAATGTTGATATTAGGACAGGAAAAAAGGCCAATAAACAAAAAAACGGCAATGAAAAAAAACTTCAAAGTTCATTATTAGACCAATCAATAGACATTTTTTCGTACAAAAAATACTATCAGGGCTGCCTGTGCCATCACGTTAAGAATGATTCGTAGTGATATTTTGCTACATTTTACACTCGCATCAATGGTTTTTTTACTTTATTATAAACAATTGAAACAAGAAAATAGCGTTTTTTTTTCGTTGCATGTTTATAAAATAAAATATATAATGAGTGGACCGTCAGAATATTAAACTCAATCTTGCAACTGGTTAATGGGGAAACAGGTGATATTGTAAAGCTTTGTCAATAGAAATACCATATGACAAAATCGAGCCCCTAGGCCGATAAGATTTTTAGTAACAGAAAAACAAAAAATATTGGAAAATTTAGCGGATTTTGGGTTTACGGAACATCAAAAGAGAACGGTTTTAGAAAAATTCTTACTTGTGAGGTCTCTAATATATATTACTATACGCTTCCCCTCAACAACCATGTTTCCCCCACTCCTTGGATACATTCATACGCTCGCCCATTTTTTGTCATGTTTGCTAACACTTTTCAGATATTTCACAAACATTTAGTGAAAAATGAGAATAGAGGCTTTGTAGAATGACACCTCTACTTGAACAGCTTAAGATCACGGTTTGTGATCGAAGATTGAAATTTGTTTTTATCTATGAGGCATGGAGGTACAATGCAAAAATCGTGAACAGAAGCAAGTTTATTTAATCGCATTTTATTCTTCAATGAGTCAATATAAAATTTCATAGCTCCGATAATGCACTATGCCTGTAGATTTGGCATACATACCCGAAAGCCGTGTTGGCAGGGAATTAGTAAATTATAATTCTCGAGAAAAGTGTTCAGTCTCGTACAAACCCAGTTCTACAGCTTCTAAAGTGACGATCACGATATGTTTTTTTGTAAATTTTCTACTGGACCTTTATTTTTGTAGACGGGATTTTTTGATTTTCCCTGTTACTAATGATCCATCGGATCGAGCCTGGGCTCATTTCATTTGTTCATGCTTTACAATTGACCTGTTAGATTTTTATTATTATTGACATGCTAAGAAAAATGACGTTTTAAAAGTCACAAAGTTTAATCCCTTCATACCTAGGAACTGAAACCTCTAGTTGTTTATAACAAAGTAAAAAACCGTAGTTGCGATAAATTTTTTGTCAGAAAACATAGCAAAATATCGCTAGGAATCTTTGTTAATGTGATGGCACAGTCTGGTCATTCCGGATAGTTTTTTGCCTTGTTAACTTTTTGCTCTATCTGATCTGAACTGGTCTATATACTATGCAATTCACATAGAGTAGCATCGTAAAGATTAAGTTTATTGTACCAATTATTTCTGAATTTCTTATGGAATAATTTTTTTGTTACATGAAAACTGTCAAATCGTTGCAAAAAAGTAAAATACGAAACTAACAAATTGTGATTCGAAGTCTGGAGCCCTGTACATATCTACCCATGTTTCGTATTAGCAATAGATTAAATGAATATTTCATCGTTAAATCTCGGACGAAAATGATCAGTTCTTTGTTGTTTGTTTATAAATATATCCAAATTCACAAATGATGAGTGATCCGACAATACGAACAGTGATGCATTTTTATATTCAATATCCCCTCGTAAAAATAGGTTGACTAAACGATTGAATGGCCTGAAGAATTTAGAAATAAGGGTGGGGCAAAAGTAGCAAAAAATTGTCCTACAGGACGGCAAATCGGAAAAAAATGCCCTAGACAGAGGTTGACAAATCAGAAATTTTTTAATCTATGGGAGGCAAGTAAGCAGCTGCCCTCTGCCCCCCTCGGTACGCCTATGCATACCACCCAAACAACATTTCGCCTACAAATACTTTACCATTGTTGTTTAAGATCACATACGAATCAAACATTTTCCAAGAGGTACGAGCTCCTGAAGATTTTGAGGGGTCAGTCTTCAGGGGGACTTTGACCTCCCAATTTTGGCACTTATATTTCTTAATTTAATTTAAACAATTTTGTATTGAAGAACAGTAGTTACTTTTTTTAGGCCATATGATTTTATAAACAAAGGTTAAAAATTACAGAAACTAAATTGAGTAAAATTTTAACTAATTAAAATAATGATATTATGCTTCCAATACTTTAATTTAGTCACATTTTTATAATATTGTCTGATGTTTATTTTTTTAAGTTAGTATATACAGGGTGAGTTTTTTTTGATGATCAGTATGGGGATTTCGGAAACTAGCGGAGATAGAGCAATGGTTAAATTGGGAAAGATTTGCAGTTTTACTGGCCCAATTTAATGACACTTTCGGATTTTTGAAAAAAGTCATAGCTTACTAGATATTTTGAAAAAACTAAATTCTGTCGATTTAGTCAAATCCCTCTAGCTCCTTTGTATTTGATTTTATAAAAAAAGTGTAAATGTCAAAATTGAAGGGAATTGTATCCCGAATATGATTGTCATGTCCTCGTTTGCGTGACAGCTCTCGTTTTCGAGATATGACACAAACTTATCTTCTTTTGAATGGAAACCATAGTTGGCTATGACCTCAAAAAATCGGACATTTATAGAGCTTTTCAACGATATAATACTCGATATAGTTATTCATAAAAATAACGGAGTTCTGGATGCTTTTCTGTTATTTTCACTTTTAACTTAGGTAGCCATGAAAAAGATTGTTTTCACTTTGACGTTTCCTCATTTGAGAGTAATTCCATTAGTAGTGCTGAACTGACAGTCGATATTGACAAGTGATAAAATGGAATATTCTATCGAAGAAAAACTCAATATGGTGGAATGTTATATCATATAGAAGCTGGCACATCTCAACGAACTGTAGTTAAGGTACTGAAAGCGCACAAGTTTCACCCGTACAAACTTTCAGTTTCTTAAACGTTGCATGTTGGTGACGAACATCGACTTATTTTGTTTTGTACATGGTTTAGAGACATGTGCCTTGACAATCCAGTTTCCATTAAAGGTGTTATGGTCAGATGAATCTAGATTTACTAAGTGCGGTATGTTCAATAGACACAGTGAGCATATCTGGGCTAAAGAAAACCCTTTCCATGTAGAACAAAGACGACCCCAGATAAAATTTGGTTTTAATGTTTGGTGTTGTGTACTATTCTGGGGCCTTTTATCTATGACGAATCACTTATTGGGTAGCGCTACTTGCATTTCTTGCAATACACTTTTCAAGACATGTCGCATAATTTGAATTTGAGAACTCGTTTAGAAATTGAGTGGTTCCAACATGATGGAGCACCTGCTCATAACTCGTTATTAGTAAGACAACACTTAGATAATATCTATCCAAACTCTTGGATAGGAAGAAATGGCCCACGCGAATGGCCACCCCAGTCTCCCGATTTGGCAGTTATAGACTTCTATTTATGGGGTGCGCTAAAAAACAGAGTATACAAAAGAAAGTTTGAGACAGTTGGTGACCTAAGGGAGGCGGTATTACAAGCAATTGAAGAAATTGATAGGCGGTCTATAAGGAAACCGGTAATGTCAATCTTAAAAAGATGCAATTTTAGTCTAAATAACAATGGTGGACTTTTCGAACATAAATTGTAACCATTATTATGTACTTTAATTTCTTAAGTTTTTAGTAAGTACCTACTTATTTAGTTTTTTCGTTATATCTGATATACCTAATAAAAAAATCGTTCAATATTTTTTGGAATAGTTATTAATAAATCAGTCTATTTCATGGCTAATTACGTTAAAAGTGAAAATAAGAGAGAAAAGCATCCATAACTCCGTTATGTTTATGAATAACTATATCGAGTAATATATCGTTGAAAAGCTCTAAAAATGTCCGATTTTTTGAGGTCTTAGCCAGCTATGGTTTTCATTCAAAAAAAGATAAGTTTGTGTCATATCTCGAAAACGAGAATATTCGGGATACAATTCCCTTCAAATATGATATTTACACTTTTTTATAAAATCAAAAACAAAGGAGCTAGAGCGATTTGACTAAATCGACAGAATTTCGTTTTTTTTTAAATATCTAGTAAGCCATGACTTTTTACAAAAATCCGAAAGTGTCATTTAATTGGACCAGTAAAACTGCAAATCTTTCCCAATTTAACCATTGCTCTATCTCCGCTAGTTTCCGAGATCTCCATACTGATCATCAAAAAAAACTCACCCTATAAGCTCGTCTGGAAAGTAACGCATAAATAGATTTTTAGGAAAATAGGAAAATAAAGAATCTTGAGAATATTTTATACCAGGGCTCAAGCCTTTGAAAATGGTAAAAAGTGAAAAAAAATAGTGGGATGACATCCACTGGAAAATGAAACAAATACAACAAAAATCTCGGTTTCGGACAAAACTACAAGTCCCACTGAAAAAAGTTAAATGGCAAAGTTGTAGGTATTAAAAAAACTACAACTTTTGTATTTACACTTTATTTACAATTTATGTGAAAAATTAAAAAAAAAACAATTTTTTGGTTTTTATTATTTTTTAGTAATTTTGTTTTCAATGAAATTTGTTGAAAATTTACCTTTTTATGTTCCAAACACACTGTAAATTTTTTATTTAAAATACTTATTCTTTCACCTTATTGTGACTTATTAACGAAAAAACATCCTAATTTGCAAGTGAAAATTATCACTTTAAAATATCTGCTTTTTTAAAAATAAATATTGCTAAGATTTTAACAGGAAACTCGTAGAAATAAACTATTTATTTAATAAAAACTAGCAAAAATACGAATTTCTTTTGTTTTTTGCTTATAAATATAATGAAAAGTAATGGAAGAATCGCAACAGAAAAGTTGTAGAGAATAAGAAATCCTTCTTAATGAGTGTTTATACATATACAACCTGATTGGATCATTTTTTACCGAGTAAACTCAGAAAAACTTGTCAAAAGTGGATTTTTTTTCAAAAATGTGTAACTCTCTAGTAACTAATACTGTAATATTAGTCATATTGTCAAAATGATATTATATGATATTAAGTTTGTGTGACCACAGGATGGATATTATTAAATAAGTAGTTTTTGAACAATTCAAATTTTAATAATTTAGAGAGATATTTTACACATCCCACCGTATTAACGGGAATAGCCCGACCAGGATATACTAAAGATATTATGAAATTTTATTTGAAATGAAGTATCACATGAAACACCTGTGTATTTAAACGTGTAAAATATAAATTAACATGTTGTTTGTCTTTTTCTGTTAAAGATATTTTTAAAGTTATTTTAGGATGAAAGCCCTGTATGGAAATAAATAATGTGTGTTTGTTTCATTAAATTAAAATGAATTTTCACCAAGCAAGCACCGAAAAAATAATAAACTATTAACGTACAGAAATTACTTTCTTATGCTGCCGATACACACGTCTCTCGTCCGTAGGATGCCAGGTATAATTCGGGGATATTTTACAACCTTCCACTTACATAAAAAATGTATTGCGAGCACCATCTTTAACACACTCAAACAGATCTCTATACGTCCGTCGTCCGAAAAGACGATTAGGATTCAATCTACCAGTGACAAGAGCAAATTTAAGGACAATATACAATTTTTAACAGTTGTTAAGTGTTATATCACTTAAAAATCTCCAGTAAAACTATGTCGTAAGCTTTCTTTCTTTCGGCATTTGCAGATTTACATTTTATTACTTTTTATGGCACTCTGAATATTTTGGCCTGGCAGTTATTGAAATTTCCTACTAGGAAACGACCCGAAATCATCGATCCCTTGCATCGAGCCGCGCATTTGTAGTTACCGACCTTTGGCGGATAGGGCTGACGGATCGAAAAACACCTGCATGAATAAAATTAACACCGAAGGCAAGCAAAAAAGGGTACAAATTGGTGGAAATATCTTTCATCTTCGCAAAATGTTTGGGTATTTCAGGGAGTAGAATGAATATATCCATTCATAAAAAACGCATTTTAAAGAAGGGTACGAATCCAACGTGGGTGGTCATATCTTCCGGACGTGAGACGTGTGTATCGGCACAATTAGGTTTACTAAACTTTCTTGTTACACTTCGCCGACAACTACTTTACCATTGTTGTTTAAGATCACAAACGAAACAGATAGTTTTCAGAGGTAAGAAAATCAGATGATTTGAGCGCCCAATCTTCTGGTTGACTTTGACTCTCTATTTTTGCACCCATTTTTTAAATTTTATTTAAACAAATTTAATACTATATTACAAGGATTGTTTATATATATATATATATATATATATATATATATATATATATATATATATAGGTGTGCTAACGGCTGAATTAAACTATAAAAGTTAATTAACTGTGAAGCAGCCAATGGGTGTTAATGAAATACTCTTTATTTCTTTCGAAAAACTTTCGGAACAAAATTATTCCTTCTTCAGTTCAAACTGGAATTAACATAAAATTAACAGTAAGTAATATTAGATTTAAATTATTTACAACTTACGATATGTGAAGTTTTGTTGTTGAAACTTGCAGAATCGAGAGGATAAAGGGGAGCATATCTTACGAGTTCATATTAATAATAGGTATAACAAATTATAAAGCTCTCATAATGTTAGACGAATTGTACTGACATTATAATGATTTAAAGTCAGTTGATAATTAAACTATAGTGAGTTGCAAAAGATAGATACTGAAATACAAAATGTTGAAAACATAAAAATTTTGTAATAAAAATTATTTGCTGATTAGATTATTCCAAATTTTACAGAAAAATACATTTAGTAACATGTTATGCTTAATCCGTCGTTAAGGATAATAAATTGTTTAATGAGACATTCTGTGAAATTTGGATTTTTTTAAATCGGTTATCTTGTTTATGCTGTTGGATTGGTTGTTAAGTTGAACCATCTCTAGAAAGTTTCGAATAAAATGTTTTTTTCTTGTTCTATGTAATTGAGGTCTGGAAAACGACTCTAACGATTTCGATAAAATTCTCACATTTGGATGTTTCGATGGATAGAAATAGATTGGTGAGGGTCTCATCTTTGGGAAAAATCGTTTTACTGAGAAATTAAATTCTTAAAATAATTATTGACACAGGGTCATTTGGTGACCTATTTGAGAGTGACACTGTTCTTGTAAACATTCTTTCAATAAAGATTGTATTTGTATTATCCGAACGTGTAACTATTTTATGCCTCTATAAAATTTTCCTAGCATTATAAGAAAAAAATATTATATTAGGGAGTATAAATTAGTTTAAATAGTAAATGTCCGAATTTACGAGTGAAGCTCGGTCACCCAGATACTTTATTGTGAATAGCAATATTTACTCTTTTAATCCATGTGATTTTCTGAACAAAGCTTAAAGAGTACAGGATATAGATTCTGTCAATTATATATTTCTTCTAATACAGATTAAATAATAAAAAAATTAAAGCGGAGATATTAGACTGGTCGACTGTTCTTTAATTTGGACACATTTTTATGACAATTTGAAGGCTATTCTTTAACTTAGTATATAGAGTGCCCCCGAAAAGTAACGTTTACATTCATTATTACGTAAAGAATTTTGAGAATATTCTTGAAGCCCAAGTTATTTTTCATTATTAACTTTCTGTTCTAAAACTTATTCAGAAATAACGGCAGGCTGGTACTAGGCGGGTAAAAACATAAAATAGGCAAGAAAATTTATGATAATATATTTCCCTGATATTACAATCAATTCAACGCAAGACGGTATATTATTTCTAGTCGAAAACCTTCATCAGTTGCCCTTCCCTCAACTAGTTCAAATCTTGAATACTTATATAACTATTTAATACATATATGAATATATACAAACTACTGTATATTTCCAAAGGTTTCGGGCTTTAGGGTTGTAGCTCAGACCCTGTTGTCAATGGCAAAGAAACTATGAAAAAAAGGCACAATATTGAAGTTTAAAATTAAAATGTTTGATTTAAACATTGACAAAATATAGAACTCGATGATAATCTTCAAATAAAGTCATTGATAAATTGTAATGCCTGGGAATCATAGCTGAGAACAACATTATACAAAAAGAAACACAAAATATTGTAATAAGATACAGTTTAAAACAATTACATTAAAATTTGTGGGATATGAAAAAAAGTAAAACAATTAAAACAATCATATTTAACTCAATAGTGAGTAACATGAGAAATCTGAAGCAGAAAATATGAAGTCAGCTTAATAAATCCAATAATTTTTTTTCTGGATAAACTATGATTTGAAGAAACCCAATAAGAAATGGTAGATTCAGAGGAAGTGGTGGAGGTTATAACAGATGTTAACAGATGAAATAATTTGTTAATTTTTTTTTTAATTTTGGTTTGAGGCAGGTTTCGAATACATTCAGGAACACTATATTAAACATTTTTGTAGCCATATATGTAAGTAACATTTTCTGAATAAAAGTGAAATTATATCTTTGTGGGATCAAAATAGACCTAGGTCTTGTTTCATAGCTATGACTCAATACATTTCCTTATATTTATAGACAAACATAAAGCAATCAATAACTTACATACTTGTTAACGTCATGATTTTATTACTTATGAACACAGGCTTACAGCTATCTCTTTTTTTCATTTGAAACATACTTCTAATACATCTTTTCTGAAGTAAAAATACTCTCTCAACTTCGGTAGAGTTACCCCAGAAAATTAGTCCATATCTTATTTTTCATTGAATATATGCATGATGTGCTGACAGTGCTGCTTCACGTCTAATATTCTAAGCTATAGTTCTTAGGGCATAACAATATTTAGATATATTCTGAATGAATAGAACATTAGAATGTGGTTTGTCAAATTATGATGTTTCTGGATAAACCATGGTATGAAGAAATCCAATAGGAAATGGTAAATTCAGAAGAAGTGGTGGAGGTTACAAAAGATGTTTTAAAATGTATTAGAACGTTAGAATTTGGTTTGGGAAATAATGATATTTCTGGATAAACCATGATATGAAAAAATCTAATAGGAAATGGTGGATTTAGAAGAATTGGTGGGTGGAGGTAATAAAAAATACTGAGTTGATTCGGCCGATACTTGTTGGAAATTCATTATAATAATTAACTGATACTACAATTGCAATTTCCACAATTTACGTTTTTTTAAAAACTGTCTGACGCGTTTCGACTAATGTCTTTGTCAAGGAACTAGACTAACTGAGTATTTATTGAGGAAGTTGTACTTATATTCAAGGAGCGATATAATTACCAGGTACTTAATTTTGAACAGGATTATTTAAATTTATTATAGGTAAAAGGATTAACTAAAGAGGTTTATTAAGGGGGAATTATTTATTTCTGTCTCGTCGTTTAACAAATTACCGGTATTTTTAAGTTTATTAATCTCTAATGATTCTAAAAGGTTTAATTTATTGCCTTTATTTTCTGAATGTAATAATTTAAAATCATCTTTTGGACGAAAATTTTAAATTATTACATTCACAAAATTAAGGCAATAAATTAAACTAATGGTGGATTCAGAAGAAGTGGTGGAGGTTATAAAAGATGTTTTGAATTGAATAGAACGTTTTATAACTTTAGAATTTGCTTTGTCAAATAATGATGTTTCTGGATAAACCATGGTATGAAGAAATCTAATTGGAAATGGTTGATTCAGAAGAAGTAGTGGAGATAATAACAGAAATGCATAGAAAGTTAGAATTTGCTTTGTCGAATAATGATGTGTCTGGAAAAACCATGGTTTGAAGAAATCCAATAGGAAATGGTAGATTCAGAAGAAGTGGTGGAGATCTTAATATATATTTATTAAAACGTATGGAAGTTAGAATTTTTTTTGTCGAATAATGATATGCCTGGATAAACCATGGTATGAAGAAATCCAATAGGAAATGGTGGATTCAGAAGAAGTGGTGGAGGTTATAAAAGATGTTTTGAAATGAATAGAACGTTTTTTAACTTTAGAATTTGCTTTGTCAAATAATGATGTTTCTGGATAAACCATGGTATGAAGAAATCTAATTGGAAATCGTGAATTCAGGAGAAGTGGTGGATGTTACAAAAGATGTTTTAAAATGAATAGAACGTTCGGGTTTGCTTTGTCAAATAATGATGTTTCTGGATAAACCATGGTATGAAGAAATCCAATAGGAAGCGGTGGATTCAGAAGAAGTGGTGGGTGGAGGTAATAAAAAATACTGAATTGATTCGGCCGATACTTGTTGGAAATTCATTATAATAATTAACTGATACTACAATTGCAATTTCCACAATTTACGTTTTTTTTAAAACTGTCTGACGCGTTTCGACTAATGTCTTTGTCAAGGAACTAGGAAAGACTGTGATTGGGCAAGTCAAATAATGATGTTTCTGGATAAACCATGGTATGAAGAAATCCAATAGGAAGCGGTGGATTCAGAAGAAGTGGTGGAACTTATAAAAGATGTTTTTTGGCATGTATAGGAAAGACTGTGATTGGGCAGGTCAAATAATGATGTTTCTGGATAAACAATGGTATGAAG
Organism: Octodonta nipae; assembly: GCA_034190945.1. NCBI lineage: Eukaryota > Metazoa > Arthropoda > Insecta > Coleoptera > Chrysomelidae > Octodonta > Octodonta nipae. The sequence continues at coordinate 3,666,588 of CM067222.1, forward strand.
AAATCTAATAGGAAATGGTGGATTCAGTAGAAGTGATGGAGGTTTAGAATTCGGTTTGTCAAATCATGATGTTTCTGGATAAACTATGGTACGACTAAATCCAATAAGAAATCATGGACTCAAAGGTAGGTGTAGGTTATAAAAGATGTTTTTTAACATTTGTAGGAAATCCAATAAGAAATGGATTATTTAGAAGGAATGGTGGTTATGAAAGATTTTTTAAAGTGTAATAGAAAATTAGACTTTAGTTTGTCAAATGGTGATATTTCTGAATAGTTTGATCAAATCCAAAAGGAAGGATGGGGGTTATAATAGATACTTTTAACATGCCTAGGAAAGGCTGTAATTGGGCGGGTCAAATAATGATCTCTCTGAATAAATTATGATTTTCCAGGCTGTATTTGAATAATGGCAATCGGGGTGTGACCTAGACCCCGGAACGTTTGGAAATATACAGTAATTTCACGATTTGTGGTGTGATTTCCCAAATAGTGCGTAAATATTGACAAAATACGCCACAACTATCCTTCAGAAAATAAGGCGAGATTGCAATTCTTGCTCAGTTTAAATTCTTCCATGCTTCAGGCTGGCGCGTAACAATAATGCATTCGTTAATATAAATAACAAAAATTTTGGGTGAGACATTATACAAAACCGGTCAAAGTGACTGATTATTTACAAACAATTTTTTGACCCGGTTCTGGTGTCTTATACGTTATATAATAAACACGAATCTGCATATTTCTGATATCTATACGAATGCAAATTCTTTACAACATTTTAAGTTATCTGGACTGGAAATTCAAATTTATAACTACATAATTAACAAGCATCTCCGATATATAATTAGGAAACTTCCACTGGCTTCTCAAACTGATATCTACAACCGGATTATACAACATAGTATTCAGATGATTTCATTTTTATTCTTCTTCTTCTCCAAAATTAATGATACTTACTGCTAACGCCAGGCAAGTTGAGATGGGATGTTTAGATTAGAAAAAAAAAAAATGAAAAAACAATAAATAAATCGCGAACTTCGAGTTCAAAAATTAAATCGTAAAAAGAGATAAATTGTTGTAGGGAATTTAATTTCTTTCAAATTTTTTCAGATACAGATAATAGGCCTTTTATAATATTAATATTAGGAGCTCGAAATTTGAAGTTAACTTTTTTTGTCATCCTAAATAATATTTTTGGTTCCCAGTTAAAAAATAGTAGTCGATTTTTTTGGCACAGACAGTTTAATGTATATATACATACTGTTTTTATGTTTTTTAAATTTTAAAATGCTTGCATTGTATAATATACTAGCAGACCCGGCCACGCGTTGCTGTGGCTCAGTGATTTCAGACAGATTTGAAAGACAAATTTAACACAAAATAACATAACATTTATAACATTTATTCAATAGTATATATACTCTAAATATCTTTAATCGTAATGAATCACAGTTAATGTTCAATGAAGCGCCAGTCGATGTACAATATTTTTGGTCAAGGCGCCATCTGTTCCTGACTTATGGAACGTACGATTAATAACAACAACCAACGTTGATGATCAGTTTATTATTAATTATTAAGACCATTAATTTAAATAATAACTATCCTATCATCTAAGTTGGACCAAATTACATATATATGCCAACTTTCATGAATATCGGTTGACTTGTTTTTGAGATTATTCGGAACATACACAGTGACACGGATTTTTTATATATTAAGATGTAAATCTTTATATCTTTAACATGAATTATTTTGAAAAAACGAATATCTTACGTAAGAATTAGGGGGTGGGTGGATGATGAAATGTATATTACAGTTTCTTACATGGGGATGGGTGGGGGACAGAAAAATGTCAAAATTCATCTTAATTTGTGGATGCTCTCTTAACACAAATTATAGAAAAAATTAAAAAATTAAGAGGATTGACAAAAATCGTAACCACAATTTGACATTAATGTTTGACAATAAAACTGATGTAACTAAGGGAGTTTACTGAAAATTTGATATATACAGGGTTTTTAAAGATCATGTGAAATAACAAAGCTTCTTTCTCTTTAGAATTTGAGCTACGACTATATATATTATACAGGGTGAGTTTTTTTTGTTGATCAGTATGGGGATCTCGGAAAGTAGCGGAGATAGAGCAATGGTTAAATTGGGAAAGAGTTGCAGTTTAATGACACTTTCGAATTTTTGTAAAAAGTCATGGCTTACTAGATATTTTGAAAAAACGAAATTCTGTCGATTTAGTCAAATCCCTCTAGCTCCTTTGTTTTTGATTTTATAAAAAAGTGTAAATATCATGTCCTCGTTTACGTGACAGCTCTCGTTTTCGAGATATGACACAAACTTATCTTTTTTTTGAATGGAAACCATAGTTGGCTATGACCTCAAAAAAATCAGACATTTTTAGAGCTTTTCAACGATATAATACTCGCTATGGTTATTCATAAAAATAACGGAGTTATGGATGCTTTTCTCTCTTATTTTCACTTTTAACGTAGGTAGCCATGAAAAAGATTAGTAGAGCTGAACTGACAGTCGATATTGACACGTTTTCGTGACAAAATGGAATATTCTAACGAAGAAGAACTGAATATGGTGGAATGTTATATCATATGCCATAAAAATTCAGTTCGTGCAGCTGAGGAATAGTTTCATAGATATTTTAATCGTCGTCAAATTGCTCTATGTACATTTAAGAGGCTTTACGATAGTATACGCAGATATGGATCTTTTACTAAACCACCAAAGGAACGTAATCAAATTAACAACGCAGCACAAATAAATGTTTTGGCAATGGTAAATCAAAATCTACATCAACTCGTGAGATTGCGGCAGAAGCTGGCACATCTCAAGGTATTGAAAACGCACAAGTTCCACCCGTACAAACTTTCAGTTTCTCAAACTTTGCATGCTGGTGACGAACATCGACGTATTTTGATTTGTACATGGTTTAGATACATGTACCTTGACAATCCACAGTTTCCATTATGTCATGGTCAGATGAAACTGGATTTACATTCACAATGAGCATATCTGGGCTAAAGAAAACCCTTTCCATGTAGAACAAAGACGACCCCAGATAAAATTTTGTTTTAATGTTTGGTGTGGTATCATAGGGTCAACTATTCTGGGGCCTTTTATCTATGACGAATCACTTACTGGGGAGCGCTACTTGCATTTCTTGCAATACACTTTTCAAGACATGTTGCATAATTTGAATTTGAGAACTCGTTTAGAAATTGAGTGGTTCCAACATGATGGAGCACCTGCTCATAACTCGTTATTACAACACTTAGATAATATCTATCCAAACTCTTGGACAGGAAGAAATGGCCCACGCGAATGGCCACCCCGGTCTCCCGATTTGGCGAATTTGGGAAGTATACAAAAGAAAGTATGAGACAGTTGGTGACCTAAGGGAGGCGGTATTACAAGCATTTGAAGAAATTGATAAACGGTCTGTGAGGAAAGCGGTAATGTCAATATTAAAAAGATGCAATTTTTGTCTAAATAACAATGGTGGAACATAAATTGTAACCATTATTATGTACTTTAATTTCTTAAGGTTTTAGTAAGGACCTACTGATTTAGTTTTTTCGTTATATCTGATATACCTAATAAAAAAATCGTTCAATGTTTTTTGGAATAGTTATTAATAAATCAATCTATTTCATGGCTAACTACGTTAAAAGTGAAAATAAGAGAGAAAAGCATCCATAACTCCGTTATTTTTATGAATAACTATATCGCCTATTATATTGTTGAAAAGCTCTAAAAATGTCCGATTATGGTTTCCATTCAAAAAAAGATAAGTTTGTGTCATATCTCGAAAACGAGAGCTGTCACGCAAACGAGGACATGACAATCATATTCGGGATACAATTCCCTTCAATTTTGATATTTACACTTTTTTATAAAATCAAAAACAAAGGAGGAATTTGACTAAAACGAGAGAATTTAGTTTTTTCAAAATATCTAGTAAGCCATGACTTTTTACAAAAATCCGAAAGTGTCATTATATTGAGCCAGTAAACCTGCAAATCTTTCCCAATTTAACCATTGCTCTATCTCCGCTAGTTTCCGAGATCCCCAGGCTGATCATCAAAAAAAAACTCCCCTGTATATATATTACACAAGAAGAACACATCACAAAACGAAGCTGAAAGAGTCTGCTTTAATTTTATTCAATGAAAGCGATTGTATAGCTAGTACTTCTGTAGAATTCAGCCGTTCCTGGTTGCCAATAATCATGGATAAAATTAGTAATGGTAATATCCTTTTAAACAACCCTATATCAGGAAAGTTCATAAGGTTTTTCCTAGGCTTTCCCTTACGGCTTTAATTAGAACATCTGGAACCTCAGAATTTTTTTGGTCTCATTTTTGGCGATTGCACTATCTTATAGAAAGTCGTACCTAGGAACGCCACATTAAATTCTAAAGATAACTCTTTCAAATTCTTCCAATTTGAAAGAAGCTTTGTTATTTCACATGATCATTAAATTTTTTTGTGCTACAGTAAATTCCCTTAGTTACATCAGTTTTATTGTCAAACATTAATGTCAAACTGTGGTTACGATATTTTTCATCGCGAATTCTTTCAATTTTTTTAATTTCTTGTTCATTTTGTGTTAATACCATTGAAAATGGGGTTTGATTTAGACCTTGAAACGTTTGAACTTTTGAAACATACAGACTTTCAAGTTTATATAGAGTTATTCCCAAAGAAAAATAAACAGAGATTCCACAATTATCATTCACAAATCAATTCTCCTCTACTTCTCTTATATAAGCTATATTTCTGTTAATATTTCCGTAAAACTACTTTTACTACGTTATTGTTTAAATAAAAATATGAAATAGGATTTTTTTTCAAACAGAAGTAGTCAATGTTGATATATTTACACAAAAAAAATTACATGCAATTTTGTTTAGCATCTTTACTGGACTATTATACAAATTATTATTTAGTTGATTTTATTTTCATCTTCTTCTTCAACACTGATGATAATCACAACTAACGCGACTCAAACTGATCTCAGTCATGTGAGATGTTTTGATTAAAAACAGAACAACAACAGATAAATTTCAAACGACTTTTGCATCAACACGCTGACGTTAGTTTTGATTTTAGGACGTCAGCATTGTGACCTGTAATCATTTTTGACGCAGTTCTTTTTACAACAAGTCGCCTTTACCTGTTGAGAGAATTTTTTAAGTGTAAGATAATTGCCGAAGGGACCTTGAAAGCTTTTTTGAACTGGTATTCAAGATCCTTTTTTGTTTTGTTTTTACAGCGACGTTTTAAAAGCTTTCATGTCTACTTCGATTTGCAAAGTCTGTTGTTTAGTTAATATACAGTGTGTCCGGTTATAGACTAGCGATAATCTACGTGTGAACAAAAACCTTTATATCTCTTAAAATTTGGTTTTACTGAGATAAAAATAGGCTTATGCGACGGACAATAAAACTGTCTATCAACAAAATTTCAAAACAAAGTGTTAACGTTTTCTTAACTTTTGAAAAAAAGATGAAATGCAAAAAAGGTAAAAAAATTATGCAAATCAACAAATTATTCCAAATCAATGCAAAAGTAGTTCCGATTACCTCACATTTTTTTTCACTAAATCGAAAGTTTTTGAGTTAAGCTACAATACAACATTGATTTCATAACTGTATGTTTATTACTTTAGGAGTTATTGTTGTTTGAACATAGCGTATGCGCAAGCACAAAAGATCTTTATTAAGTGACATCTGACATTAGCTGCGTGCTGTCCGAGAAAAGGCTAGCAAAGCTATTCGCGACTAGCAGGAGTAAGCGAAATGGAACATATTGACTCTACCTGCAAAGAACTTACAGGATAAAGACTAGTTACGTTAGTTGTACCTTGCCCTGCCTTGTGATCCCTACTTTTACTTACCGTCCGTGCTATTTACGTTCTGTATTAGTGGTTATCTTGTGATATGAATATGGCAAATCGTCAATATTCAACGCAACATATTGCTGACATACACTTCGTTTATGGTTTCAGCAAGTAATAAGACTTTAATGAGTTTAATGTGGTTTTAATGTTTACCTACCTGTTTAAAGTCCCGACAAACGTCTTTTGTGCTTGCGCATACGCAATGTTCAAACAACAATAACTCCTAAAGTAATAAACATGTGAATCTAATGTTGTATTGTAGCTTAACTCAAGAACTTTCGATTTAGTGAAAAAAAAAATTAAAGGTTATCGGGACTACTTTTGCTTTGACTTGCAATAGCTTGTTGATTTGCATAATTTTTTTAACCTTTTTTTTAGCATTTTATCTTTTTTTCAAATCCTGTACATTAACAAGCATAAACTTTGTTTGCTGCCTTCTGTAAACTGTTGTTGATAGACAGTTTTATTGTCCGTCGAATAAGCCTATTTTTATCTCAGTAAGACCAAAACTTTACGAGATGTCAACGTCCTTATTGTTCAACCACGTAGAGAATAGGTCATCAAAAAAACAAAATGGCTGCCATATGGCGGGGTGGGCAACCCCAGTATATAGTGTAATTGTGTATTAAAATATTTGCTTTACATGTATTTAGATTATCGCTAATTCATAACCGGACACACTGTATATTCACAAAGTTGTCAGTTAACGTTCAAAGGCGATGAAAATATGGACTAGGCCTTATTCATTATCAGATGATGTCTTATTGGGCAAGTTCTTTCCAAAATGCTACAATTATTATGAAAGAGAAATAAATTTTCAACAAAAGATCCATTATTCAAGTACTTACATTTTTGATTACATACAGGGTGTTTTGTAAAAGGTTCGCCAAACACGGAGGGCGGATAGGTGGGCTAGTGGGCGATATAAAATTCAGGTGACGCCCTATATCTTTAATTTTTTTGAAAATTTTACTTCTTATAGTTTCGGGGATAAAGGGGAACGGTCGGTTTTTTAAGTTTTTCCCCCAAAAGTACCCCTAAAAACAAATATTCTTCATTTAAGATATGTACTCTTCATCGGGTCACCAAAGTATACACTGATACCAAATTTCAACCAAATCCGGAGTGATATTATAAGGGTACGAGGGCTGCCTTTTATATTTCGGGATTAGAGAACAAAAACAAATATTAATCAAGGAAAATCGCTTTATTGTTTTTCAACATATTCCCCATGAATATCTATACACTTTTGCATGCGTTTGAACCAATTGTCGAAGCACTTTTTCCACTCTGATTGAGATATCTCCAAAACATATTCTGAACGCAGCAATTGCTTCTTCAAGTGTCGAAAAACGTTGACCTCTAGTTTGTTTTTTACGTACGGGAATAAAAAGAAGTCATTTGGTGACAAGTCAGGACTATACGGCGGATGACTCATCAGATCGATGTTTTGAGTGGACAAAAATGCAGTTGTTTGAGCCGATGTGTGAGAGCTTGCATTGTCGTGGTGAAGAGTGATCCGTCTTCGGCGGTTAATTTTCCTCATTTCTTGGAAGACAACTGGCAAACAAATGGTTGTGTACCACTCAGAATTTGACTGTTCTGCGTTGTTCTAGTGGTACGGTTGCGACACATCCAGTTTTTCCGAAAAACCAGGCGATCATTTGCTTGGAAGTGCTTCGTGCGCGAACAACTTTTGTTGGATTCGGCTCATCTTGAAACACCCATACAGTCGACTGCTGTTTACTTTCGGGCTCATACGCGTAAATCCACGATTCATCACCTGTCACTATGTCATAACCGTGTTTTGAAGCACCGCGATCGTATTTGTTGAGCTTTTCTTTCGACCAATCGACACGAGCCTATTTTTGAACGATTGACAAATTGTGTGGGATCCAACGCGAACAATTTTTTTTGACATTCAAATGTTTATGCAATATTGAATGTATGCAGGTCCCACTAATGTGTTAGGTTGACTCAATGTCACGATACGTCACATGACGAGTTTGCAATATCAGTTCGCGCACAGCATCAATGGTTTCCGGAACAACAACTGTTTTTGGACGACCTTCACGAAATTCGTCTTTGAGTGAACTACGACCTCGATTGATTTCACCATACCATCGATAAACAGTGATCCTTGATGGAGTTTCATCGCCAAAAATTAAATTAAGTTCATCCATGCACTCTTGCTGACTTAATCCACGTCGAAAGTTGTAAAAAATAATCCTACGAAAATGTTCACGATTTAATTCCATTTTTTGGCCGAGATGAATCCTTTAAGTTTTTGCAAACAGCACATAGCGCTCGTATGTCAAAACGTTCTGAGTAGGTACGTATAACCTCAAAAATGTCAAACTTTACGATAGAGCTGTCAGTTGTGAGATTGCAACACTAGGGTTGTCCAATCCCGAAATATAAAAGGCAGCCCTTGTATCCGTATATTATATATACGGAAACCTAATAATAAAAAATCGATTGTTAACGATTTTGAAAATTTAAAAAAATTTTAAGCAACCGCTAAATGTTTTTTGACTTGATCTTTGGAGGGGCTCTTAAAACACGATAAATCAACAGATTTTCATAGGAGGCTAACAAAAATATATGTAGTTTTTTGGGCTTACCCACGTTTGAAGAATAGGGTGGCCCAAACAAAAGGTAAACCTTTAAGAGAAAAATGATAGAAACTGAAAATTTTAATTGGGGGTTTTCAAGTAGCTAAAATATTTTCCACTCTCAGCAACGTCCATTAATTTGAAGTAAGGGTAAATTTTATAGGACAAATTCGTATAAATTTAAAAATGTTATGAAAAATTTAATAACTGCTTCAATTTGTCTACGACAAATTTAAACACATAGAAAAGAAAACTAAACTCAAAATTCATAACTTCCAAATAAATTGAGACACAATTATGAAAATTTCATTAGCTATAATTGTGACGTATGGCTCATACATAAATCACATTTAGTTGGTCAAATTCTAAATACCGTTTTAGAAAAAATCCAAACTCTATTAACTTTATTTTCTCAAACCTCAAATACCATATATTTTTAACTATTAGATATCAATATTTTCAATTGTTAAATAAAAAGAATGTTGATTTATTTTGAATTTTGTTAAAAAATGACAAAACAAAAATTATATCGAAGCAAAAATATCAATAAAACTTCAGCTAAAATACACAGTAATTCATAACGACTCCAGATTTGGAGTTAAAACACAGATAGGTTAGGTACACAATATACAAAAAATAATAATTTGGTCAAGTGCGAGTTGGACTCGCATTGTAAGGGTTCCGTACCACCTTCAAGATTCGCTGTATTTAGTTTTCTAATTTGGCCCAAAAATTAACATTGGAGTTTTATTTTACTAATAAACTTTCAGGGAAGCCTTTTATAATATATTGTCTGAATTTTGAGGCTCTATAGATTGGAAGATAAAGGGTAAAATAGGTCAAGTTTTAAATTATAAATTATTAAATCTGTTATTCAAATTATTTAAAAATACAAATAAAATATATTTTTCAAAATTTAAATAGTATAGTGTCTAAAATGGGAATTAAGTCGATGTTTAATATCTTTGCTAATATCTTTTAAACAAATGATTTAAAAATATGATATATTTGTAATTCACATAATGAGTCTTTTATTTGATATATTACATGATTCGTTTGAAAATTGAATTTTTATTTTCCATTTAATTGTATAATTTGTCCCTAAAATTAACATGGAGGTTTTCTAATAATTTTTCTTATAAATTTCAAGTGAGTCCCAGTACCCCTAATTATTTTCAAAATTTTAGGTAGTATGGTTTCGGAAATAAAGCGAGAAATGAGAATTTTTTATATCTTTATGTTAATATCTTGTATCCAATTAATTTTATAAATATGAACAATATATATTTGTAATCCTCATAACGAGCCCCTTCATTTGATACATTGCATGACACATTAAAAAAATATTTTTTATTTTCCGTTTATTTCTATAAATTGCCCCCCATTATTAAAATTAAAGATTTCTTCGGATTTTTCCTGTAAATAAAAAAAATAGGTCTTATAGTTTGGGGAATAAAGGGGGAATGTGTAATTTTTTTAATAATTTTTTAAATATATTTTAAAATATTTATTAAAAAAAAATAAAAAAATATGTTTGTATTAGTCATAATGAGCCCTGTGATTTGATATATTACATGATACGTTAGAAACAAGTTTAATTTTTTATTTTCCATTTAATTCTTTAATTTGCCCCCCAAAATGAATATTAGGGGTTTCTCCTTATTTTTCCAGTCAAGTTCAGGGGGGCACTATACCCATATTTTTTTTCAAAATTTTACAGCTTATGGTTTCGGTGATAAGGGGGGGTGAATGGGTAAAATTTTTTATATTTTTGTTAATAACTTTTAATTAATTTATTTTAAAAATATGAAAAAATATATTTGTTTTTGTCATAATGAGCCCTTTCATTTGATATATAACATGATGGGTTAGAAACAATTTTAATTTTATATGTTCCATTTAATTCTATAATTTGCCCCCAAAATAAATATTAGGGGTTTCTCCTTAATTTTCCAGTAAAGTTCAGGTGAGGGGCTATAGCTCATTTTTTTTCAAAATTTTCCAGCTTATGGTTTCGGAGATAAAAGGGGGGGAATGGGTAAATTTTTTAAATATTTTTGTTAATATCTTTTAATTTATTTATTTTAAAAATATGAAAAAAATATGTTTGTTTTCGTCGTAATGAGCCCTTTCATCTGATATATAGCATGATGGGTTAGAAACAATTTTAATTTTATATTTTCCATTTAATTCTGTAATTTGCCCCCAAAATGTAAAGTAGAGGTTTTTCCTTATTTTTGCAGTAAACTTCAGGTCAGAACCTATAAAACTATTTTTTTTCAAAACTTTACGTTTTATAGTTTCGGAGATAAGGGGAGGGGAATGGGTAAATTTTGGTATATTTTCTTTAATATCTTTTTAATTATTTTTTTTTAAATATGAAAAAAATATATTTCTCAGAATGAGACCTTTCATTTGATATATTATATGATGCGTTTAAAAATTTTTTTATTTTAAAATTTTTATTTAATTCTATTATTTGCCCCCCAAAATTAATATTAATGGTTTCTCCTTATTTTTTCCTGTAAAGTTCGGGCAACGTTCTATATTTTCTATTTTTTTCAAAATTTTAAGTTCAGTAGTTCCGGATATCAGGGGGGGACGGTCGATTTTTTTAGTTTTTCCCCCCAGAAATACCCCTAAAATCAAAATTTCTTCTTTTGCGATATGTGCTCCTGATCAGGTCACCAAACTATAGCTTCAAGCTTCATACCAAATTTCAACCTCTTCCGTCCAGTAGTTTAGGAGAAAAATGCTGTGATGTGACAGAGGCAGAAATCCTGAGTGATATTATAAGGGTATCCGTATACTGTATATACGGAACCCTAAAAATTACATGGAAAACTAGCTCACACAGTATGACTGGGTCTCTGTGAGCTAGTTTTTCGTGAATCTACTAGATGTCGATCATTACAGATCGACTTTTATTAAGTTTGAAAGTTTAAAAAAATCTGTTTCTTGCCAAACGATATCATTGTACATTAAACTATAGTAATTTAAAAATCAAAACGCAAAAAAAATTAACACGTTGAACTCGAAAAAAATCGGAACTTAAGACAATAAAAATTAGAAAACAATAACTTTTTGGCAGTTTTCGGTTCATCAAAATTAAATTCATGTGCTAATTAGAACAACGCGAATAACAACAATATTGTATTCAAATATTATGATAATAAACAACTTCTTTATGTGTTTTTGTGTCGATCATACCGATCACAGTGTGTCTAAATCATGTAAGGTCAATTTAATCTTAGAATCTGTTCTACGCAATTATGAACTAAATGAAAAATGCAGAAATAAGTCAATCTTTATCCCCGAAGTTTCCTTGGACTTCCATCGTCTTGAAGTGGTTGATCTCACAACGTTTCAATAGCCGTGTATCTGCTATCGTCATCAAGTGAATGATATGTCAATGTTTATATATGAAACAACATTATTTGAATAAAATTATTCACATGCCCCTTCAACTCCCTAGAGGTAATAACGAACCCTAAATAATGGTTTTCTGAAAGGTGTTGTGGCATTTCTGGTCTGGAAACTCAAAAAATGCATTTATAAGAAGATTCCTTGCGAATGTAACAAATTTCATATTGGAGAAACCTCTATACCAATAAATGTTCGAATAAATGAACACAAGAATTACATATAGAAACGACAATTCGAAGTAAAAAATTTGTGAACATGCCTGGAACCTTGGTCATAACATACAATTTCAAAATTCAGCTATATTACACAAAGAAGAACACAATACAAAACTAAAGCTGAGTCTGCTTTAATTTTATTAAATGATTGTTTAGCTAGGACTTCCTGGTTACCAATAATAAAGGATGAGCTTGATAATTGTAATATCCTTGTGAACAACTCTATATCGGGATAGGTTTCCCCTTATGACGTTAATGAGATCTCTGGAACATCAGGATTTCTTTGGGCTCATTTTTGGCCAATCTTATAACAAAGTCGTACCTAGGAACGTCACATGAAATTCTAAAGATAACTCTTTCAAATTCTCTTTCAAAGCTATGTTATTTCACATGATCTTTGGAATTTGTAGTGCCACCCTGTATATATCAAATTTGCGGTATATTCTCATAGTTACATCAGTTTGAAATATACAGGCTTTCAAGTTTATGTGACGTTACTACCAAAAAACTCAGAAAACATAAAAAACCTGTGTATGTTCCTTGAAAAAATAGGTAAACTCATGGATACAATTAATTAAAGTTGTATAAAGGTGTTAAATTTAACTTGTCGTCCTTATTCGATGTATCCATAAATTCATTAATTATTGCATTTACTAATTTGAAATTATTTCCAGGGATTTACCACAAAAAACTCTTTCATCAATTACAATAAATTAATATTTTATTACTATGTTCTTAGCTAACAGATAAGATTATTCAGACGGTTCTAATTGAAATTAGCTGTTCATTCGAAATTAAAAGTGTAAAACAATCAAATCAACGGTACGAAATAATTCTAGATTATCATTTGCGTCAAAAGTCATTAAAATGTTTGACATGAATTTACGTGCTTGTTAATATTGTAATGTATTTTTTTTTCTGTTCTTTTGAAGGAGTTGTTTTGTTGAAAGTAGACCTTTGGGTCTATGATTTATAATTGATAAATAACATGAATTTCATAGTCAAAACGCATTTTAATATCGAAAACAAAATGATTATAATTTATAGTAAGTGAAAATACAATGTAGTATATTGCGCAACAAAGATTTCAAAATAATACAAACATGACAAAAATTAAGGGAACTAAAATTTTCAGTCATAATGGGTTCTATCTCAATCAAAAATGGTTATATCAAGAACACCACCACATTCTAGTTACTTTTTAACCGACTTACAAAAAGGATTCGTATGCAACTTTTTCTTTTTTTATGTATATGGGGCGATTATTCAAAAACGACTCGGGCAATTTTGATGATTTAAACTGCATTATATTAAGAAGAATTACAGAAAGGTCTAAGTATAATTGTATAATTGTCTATATCATGAGATTTGCGGTTTTCTAGAAAAAAAGTATATAAGGGATTAGATTTCAGCGACTTAGAATTAATCTTCACTCTTTTCTCTAAAACCGTTCAAGAAATTTGAATATTATAAATTGTATTCTACAAAGATATGTTCCAGCTTGATTCCATACATTTTTGTATTACGTAAAACATAAAATTTTTCTGAAAATCGGAAAAATATATGCCAAAAAACATCATGATAAATGTAAAATTTTTATAATAAATATCTAGTTTAAATGTCAAGATTTGCCATAAAAGTATGTCGTACAGGGTGTTTGAATCACTTTCTTTTTGATGCCTTTGAAGTCAGTTTATTTTAGAAGCGAAGTTAACTAACAACACTGGGGTGAAATTGCAGAAAATATTCCATTAGCTTATTAAAACAAAAATTTCTTATTCCGGTGATCACTTCTTTGTGGAATACGGTTGAAGGTGTGTGCGTGGGTGCATGTAATATTAGGTGGTACATAAGCAGTTATATACACAGGGTGGTTGAAATATAAGTTGGAATTGAATTAGTTATACAGGGTGGTTCTAAAAATATTGTATTGGGTAGCACATATGTAGTTGCGCATCAAGGTGGTTGAAATAAGAATGGAGCAAAATTATAGTTATACAGAGTGGATATTTGAGTTATAGAACGGAGAATAATTAGTTATACAAAAGGCTTTAAAAATTGTCAGAAGCAGTTGAGGATACAGGATGGTTGAAATATGAGGTGGAGTAGAATTACAGTTATAAACGGCGGTTTAAAAAAGTTATATAGTTTGGAACATAAGTAGTTGCTTAGACAATGTGTTTGAAGTAAGGGTGGGGTAAAATTATTGTTATTGAGGGCGTATCAAAAATTTGTTATACAGGGTGAGTTTTTTTGATGATCAGTATGGTGATCTCGGAAACTAGCGGAGATAGAGCAATGGTTAAATTGGGAAAGATTTGCAGTTTTACTGACCCAATTGAATGGCACTTTCAGATTTTTGTAAAAAGTCATGGCTTACTAGATATTTTGAAAAAACGAAATTCTGTCGATTTAGTCAAATCCCTCTAGCTCCTTTGTTTTTGATTTTATAAAAAAAGTGTAAATATCAAAATTGAAGGGAATTGCACCTCGAAAATGATTGTCATGTCCTCGTTTGCGTGACAGCTCTCTTTTTCGATATGACACAAACTTATCTTTTTTTTGAATGGAAACCATAGTTCGCTATTACCTCAAAAAATCGGACATTTTTAGAGCTTTTCAACGATATAAACTCGATATAATTATTCATAAAAATAACGGAGTTATGGATGCTTTTCTCTCTTATTTTCACTTTTAACGTAGGTAGCCATGATATAAATTGTTTTCACTTTTGACGTTTCCTCATTTGAGAGTTAGTCCATTAGTAGTGCTGAACTGACAGTCGATATTGACAAGTTCTTGTGATAAAATGGAATATTCTAACGAAGAAAAACTGAATATGGTGGAATCTTATATCATATGCCATAAAAATTCAGTTCGTGCAGTTGAGGAATACTTTAAGAGGCTTTACGATAGTTTACGCAGATATGGATCTTTTACTAAACCACCAAAGGAGCATAATCAAATGAACGAAGCAACACAAATAAATGTTTTGGCAATGGTAAATCAGAATCCATCTACATCAACTCGTGAGATTGCGGCTGAAGCTGGCACATCTCAACGAACTGTAGTTAAGGTACTGAATGCGCACAAGTTCCACCCTACAAACTTTCAGTTTCTGAAACTTTGCATGCTGGTGACGAACATCCACGTATTTTGTTTTGTACATGGTTTAGAGACATGTGCCTTGACAATCCACAGTTTCCGTTAAAGGTGTTATGGTTAGATGAAACTAGATTTGCTAACTGCGGTATGTTCAATAGACACAATGAGCATATCTGGGCCAAAGAAAACCTTTTCCATGTAGAACAAAGACGACCCCAGATAAAATTTGGTTTTAATGTTTGGTGTGGTATCATAGGGTCTACTATTCTGGGGCCTTTTATCTACTGAGGAGCGCTACTTGCATTTTTTGCAATACACTTTTCAAGACATGTTGCATAATTTGAATTTGAGAACTCGTTTAGAAATCGAGTGGTTCCAACATGATGGAGCACCTGCTCATAACTCGTTATTAGTAAGACAACACTTAGATAATATCTATCTAAACTCTTGGATAGGAAGAAATGGCCCACGCGAATGGCCACCCCGGTCTCCCGATTTGGCAGTTATAGACTTCTATTTATGGGGTGCGCTAAAAAACAAAGTATACAAAAGAAAGTATGAGACAGTTGGTGACCTAAGGGAGGCGGTATTACAAGCAATTGAAGAAATTGATAGGCGATCTGTGAGGAAAGCGGTAATGTCAATCTTAAAAAGATACAATTTTTGTCTAAATAACAATGGTGGACTTTTCAAACATAAATTGTAACCATTATTATGTACGTTATTTCCTTAAGTTTTTATTAAGTACTTACTTATTTAGTTTTTTCGTTATATCTGATATACCTAATAAAAGAATCATTCAATGTTTTTTGGAATAGTTATTAATAAATCAATCTATTTCATGGCTTACTACGTTAAAAGTGAAAATAAGAGAGAAAAGCAACCATAACCCGTTAGTTTTATGAATAACTATATCGAGTATTATATCGCTGAAAAGCTCTAAAAATGTCCGATTTTTTGAGCTAATAGCTAACTATGGTTTCCATTCAAAAAAAGATAAGTTTGTGTCACATCTCAAAAACGAGAGCTGTCACGCAAACGAGGACATGACAATTATATTCGGGATACAATTCCCTTCAATTTTGATATTTACTCTTTTTTTAAATCAAAAACAAAGGAGGATTTTACTAAATCGACAGAATTTCGTTTTTCAAAATATCTAGTAAGCCATGACTTTTTACAAAAATCCGAAAGTGTCATTAAATTGGGCCAGTAAAACTGCAAATCTTTCCCAATTTAACTCACCCTGTGTACTTAAGCATAAGCAGTAAGGATATTTGAATTATAGGACCTAGGACAGGATATAATTATAGACATGGGTTAAAAAAATATACCGGTGATTGAAATAAATGTAAATTTATAGCCATAAAATGTAGTTCAAAAAAGTGAATTTTGTTATAAAGGGAAGACCATGAACAGTTGCATAAATGGAATACTAGACATATGGGGCGAAGTAAAATCATTAATATACAGGAATAATTTAAACAATAGAAAAATAGAAAGAGTTAATAGTGTGGAGAGGATTTGTACTTATACACGGTGGTTTTAAAGATATCAGGACCGGTGTAATATTGTGTTGAGTTGAATTATTGTTGTACAGGGTTATTCAGAAAATGATAGACCAATAAGTTAAATATAGGGGTCACCAAAACACAGAAGCCTTTAGAGTGTGGATACAATATAGAGTGAATTAGAGTTACATTTACTGAAAGTGGTCCAATTAATTAAAGAAATAAAAAAGTTAAAATATATTTGGAAAATATAGACAAAGAATAAAAATTACAGGGGCGGAAAGAGAGAGCAAGAAAAAGAGAGAGAGATAAGAATACGCTGAAATTTTAAATTGAATTGTACCTTTAATCAGATAAAAAAGAAGATATGTCTGAAAATAGTGATTGATTGCATACGATTTCTAAACGGTTTTTATTTTAAGTTAGCCGAAGTCGGTTTTTTTTATATAGAAATTATTTTAATCATCTATTGCTTGGCTAATTAAAAATTATTTTTTGTGTTTTATTTTACATACTGTGACTAATTATATACTATTTTTCGTCAAATTATTTGTATGTTGGGTTAATCCCATAAACTTAATAAATAAATAAAACCAAATATGTCCCTATTCTTAAATCCTTTGCTGTGATTTTGCGATTTTCAAAATAATGAGTATTTTGGGAAATAGATGGCTCGTTTTCCTTGGAACGCCCTCTACTACGCATTTGGTGAAATAGAAGGAGCAGGACGGGTTTTCCCAATGAAATTTCTCAATTTGCAAAATAAACATTAAGCGTGTAAACGTGATTACGTTTACACATTTACGATATAATAACAATTTTGCATTGATGAAATCAGTCTCGCATTGACAGACTACTCATTTTCACCTACATGTTTTGTTTAACCTCTATTTTATTACAAACCTTCTGCAGTCTATTCCTTCTTACAGTTCGTTGTGCAGATTTGTCTCATCCTTGTTTATAATTTGCTAATAATTCTCATTAATTGAAACGTTTAGCAATTTATAAGTCATTAAGTCATCGAAAAAAGTGGGCGTCCTCAATGTCATTAAAATCTCGTTTTTGTAATATAAACGAAAATGTTACACGAGCTGTGGCTAATAGGACTAATATATTTCATGAAATTTGTTTGCATTAAGTTACTCTGTAATTATGCAAAACAGCAAAAAAAGCGACATAAAAAACGTTAATTAAAAATAAAACTTTTTCAAGATCAAATCTGGTTAGAAATCTTGAACTTTGTGATACATTCGAGTCTCACTTCCGACATACGACGCAAAATCCTACGACTTTGACGTGGTCCTTCAACTAAACTAAAATTTATTGGAATTCTGCTGGTTGTGTCATTTTCTACAACCCGCGGCTATACGGTAAATCACTTTGCGATACGACGTGAATACCTAAAAAATGACAAATATGATGGAAAAACCTTGGCGGTTTTTTTTGGTGGGATAATAGCTGAAGATTAGATAACTCTTGGTTTTGGATAATTTTTTAGATAGTAATTTGTTATCTAAATGTCCCTTTGGCTAAAATATTTGAAATTTTGAATTAATTAACCGACTCCCAGGACATTATATTTATATATAATATATATTGTCTTGCGTACAAAGGAATGACACCTCGAAGAGAGTATTCAATATCTCTGACAGGTGAAGTAACCTGAAAATTTTATCGTGACATTCTGTCCTAGGAGTTAAGGGAGAACAGCAATTACACGGAACGGCTCCAGATTCGGAACCTCTGTGTACTGATTCTCTTGAAAATCCTAGATGTCGGTCTTACATCTCGCGTCTTCAAATTTAACGAAATGCATCAAATGCATATAGAAGTGTTCGAGAGGACATTCAATTGTGGGAAGCGCAACTGATGAAGGTTCCCGACCAGAAACAATATATATATTATATTTGCTGTCTAGCTGCTCATGAATAATCTGTTCCGTTCGACCGGGAATTCTGGCTGAGGATCTCGCTACAATTTTTATGGAGGTCGATGAGCTGTTAACTGGCCGTTTCAATACAAATTCCTCATTAAGGAACAGAAGGACATCATATCTCGAGTCGAACATAAATCCAGCTGGCTAATTAGGTCCATATCCAGTATAAAATCGTCCTCAGTATCAGGATCTATGCCGGATCATGTTGTCCCCTATCTGTAGCACGACACCTACCTCACCCTGTATTGACATGGACTCACCGGTGACTGTTCTGAACTGGATGTTACTGTTAACTGGCCGGATTTCTGATGACCTCAAATCCCTGGACGGGGCAATGGACACAGCGGCGCCGGTGTCGATTGTGATGGTAAGTGCTCGGCCATTGACGGTGCCACTGATCACTAGGCTGCTGCTATCTCGGCAAAATCCCCGGATGGATAGTTTTTGGGGGCTGGTGGAGGATCAGTCAGCATTTGCCCCCTTATGCTGACTGGCTGAGGGTCCCTGGACATGTGGCTGTTCTGTTGGTTACCCCTGGTCGGTGATTGTTCAGGTGGCCTTACTCTGCAGTCGCGTTGGAAGTGCCCTGTCCGTCCACAACGGTAACATGCTCTTCTGGTATCAGTTCTCTGTGACTCTGCTAATAGTTTGTTCATACCAGCCAATAGTGCTTGAAATGGTGACTCTGGCTCTTCCTGGTTGAACGAAACTGCTCGGATCCTTGGCTTGGACATGTTCATGACGGCCTCTACTTTTAACGCCCGAAGTAAAGCTTCATTACTTTTCTTCTTAGATTTCGTTGTACTTCCACTTTATCTTGTACTTCACTGTGTACTGCGTCTTTAATTGAACTGATTTCAACTTTTACCTGGCTTTGGATAGCACTTATTTCAAATTTCACCTGGTTCTGGATGAAATCGATGTCATCTACTTTGGTTTCAAGAGTATCTACGGTATTTTTTAGGACCTTTATGTCTTCGTTTATTTCTCTTATGTCTGATTCCACTATTTGCATTCGTTCATTAACTGTGTCATTACCTTGCGATATTATTTGCATTAATTGTTCAAATTGCAGTTGTGTTTTCTCTTCAGTCACTTTAAAATCATTTTGTAGTTTTTCTTCTAGTATTTTAAATTTATTTTGTCTGTGTTCATCTAATAATTTCAATTCATTTTGTCGTTTTCATTCAAGTTGTTCTTGTTTTTCTTCAAATTTCGAGAATAATCCCTCAATTAAATTTTGTTGTTTTTCTTCTATCGAAAACGAAAATCGGAAACAAGATTTGTTGTTTTTTCATCAAAAGATTTCACTAACCTTTGCTGGATTTCTTCTTGATGTTGTTTCTCCTTCTTGTCACGTTTTTCCAGAATCTGAGTTATTTTTTCATCTAGTCCCTCCGTAACCTGTTTGACATTTTTTTGGTAGTTTCGTCCATTTTTTCCTTGCTACGGGTTTCCATAAATCAAATTACGATTTTAACTGCACTTAATCCTGCACTTTTGATCACCAAATTGTTATAAATTTCGTGGGTTCAATTAAAAACTATACAACTAATATTAATAAGTAGTTAGGATATTTGAACTATAGGACATAGGACGGGGTATATAATTATATATGGGTTCAAAAAATTTTTGAAGCAGTTGCATATACCGGGTGGCTGAAATAAATGGTATAGTAAAATTATAGTTATAAAATATCGTTCACGGTTTCTAAACGGTTTTTATTTTAAGTCAGCTGAAGTCGTTCTGTTTTAAATATAAATTATAAATTAGAGACCTGAAATATGCCAGAAATGCACAAAAAGTACACAGTTTCTTGCCATTAAATTTGTTTGCTGTCCAAGTTCAAATTATAAAGTAAACGTTTTACATTAAGACTTCTGAATAACAATTGAAATTATTATAGGAAATTAAAATTCTTCTCTTCCGAGCACGTAAGGGTAACACTACTTAACCTCAAAATATACGATCTGTAAACGAAACACTTTACCAGATTGTTTAATTAAGAATATAGTGTCACAAAAGTGATAATTTGATTGTACAGGCTAGCCAACTAAGAATTCGAGGAGAAAAACCGGGAAAATATTTTTCAAGTTTCTGTAATGCCCGCTAGGGGGCGTAACTGCAATCTTAAACCAAAAAAGGGATGTGTCTGTTAATTCCGTTACATTAAACTTATAAAAAATACCTGATCTTTAAAGTTGTGCATATTGTAAACCTTTTCTGTTCTTTTTTTTTGCTGTATCTCTAAAAATAAAGTGGTGGGGGTATTCAAATAGTTTCGTAAAAAATGCCCCTATATCTTTGAAATAGAGTTTATAATTAACGTCCTCTCTAACAAGAGGATGAAAAAGTTGACACTGAAATTAGTATAGAACATGGTTCTCTTAATTTATTTGGAAGATTGTGATATTGTTCTGGTTGACAAAGGTTTCAAAAATTCCATCACAGTATTTTGATTGTCATTACCTTGTAAATGTAAAAATTTTAGGGTAATATTAACAGAAAATTTGAATAGTGTCTATGAAATTCGCAATATTTTTGCATCAGTCAGTCTATAGAACACAATTGTAGTCATTTTGAGACATAAGATATAACAGTAATTCGCTATAGTCAATAATTGATAAGATTGTAAAGTCAAATATGCAGAAGTAAATTATTTAAATATGTAAACCTTTAAAAAGGGAGTGTCACAACACCCTCTTAGCTAATTTTAAAAAAAATTCCGTTAAATACTTACGAAAGTTTAAAAATCAACATCGTTTTGTTTATAAAATAATCTTTTTATTATTGTTCATATAAAATAATTATTATTAAGGGAAGATATTTACTTACAATAATTAGATTTTCATAAAATTCTAAAAACAATAATAATTAAGTTAATTACAAAGTCCAAAATAAGCTTTTTTAAATTTTGTTATGTATAATTAAATATTTTTACGATTATTATTATTATTGCTTCTAAACTTGGGAATTTTATATATTTTAATAAAACAGACAAAAGCTTGAACGAACTGTATAATAACATACCGGCTGTAATTGACGGGTGGAATTTTAGGTGACAAACGGAAAATTTGAAAAACACAAATAAAAATTCCGGGTTTGGTATATTTTGCTAATGACCTAAAAATGTCTTCTGATGATGTCAGTGTTAATAATATTACGAGTTTAAGGCCGGTAATGGTAATTCCGAACTAAAATACATTCGGAAAATTTCTGACATTGAAATTATTCAACTTTCACAACGATTATGAAAAAGTTTTCCAAAATTTTACAGTTTCAAATAAATTAAAATATAGCTATAAACCTATAAACAAAATAAATGATAGAGTTGCATCTTAAGACCTATTTCGTTAATTTCTGTATACATAACATTTTGATAGACGCATTTTTGTTTTTCAACCCTATAATCTCAATAATTTATATCTAAAAAAGAAAGACTTAAAATAAAAACCGTTTAGAAATCGTGTGCATTTAATCACTAGTTTCAGATATATCTCCTTTTTAATTTGCTTTAAGGTACAATTCCATTGAATATTCTCATATCTCTCCGTCTTTCTCCTTCTCTATTTTGCTTTTTTCCCTATATTATCCAAATATTTTTTAACTTTTTTAATTTGTTTTATAATTTGTACGATTTTCTGTGAGTGTAACTCTAATTCACTTTATATTGCATACACTCTGTATATGCTTCTGTGTATTCGTCACCCATATATAATTTATTTGTCTATCATTTTTTGAACCACCCTGTATAACTAAAATTCACCTCCACACAATATTGCAATGGTCCTGATATCTTTAAAACCACCCTGTATAAGAATAAATCCCTTCCACACTATTGACTGTTTCTATTTTTCTATTGTTTAAATTATTCCTGTATACAAATGATTTTACTTCACCCCATATGTCTAGTATTCCATTTATGCAACTGTTCATGGTCTACCTTATATAACAAAATTCACATTTTTGAACCACATTTTATGACTATGAATTTACTCTACCATTTATTTCAATCATCCGGTATTTGCAAATGCTTCTAAAATTGGTTTAACCCCTGTCTATAATTATATTATACCCTGTCCCTATATACCCTGTATTTATGCTTATATTACACAATTTTGATACACCCTGAATAATAATTTTACTTCAAACACCTTGTATAAGCAACTACTTATGTTTCACACTATATAGCCATTTATGAAGCAAGGTCATATTTAGTTGGTACTTTGTTGCTAATTAGTAACGGTAAAAATAAATTTGAAGCTCTTATGGCTTGCTTAGCTTCAATTTAAGCTACAGAGTCACATTTGTAACCAATAGATTCTTTGACACAGGTAAATTTTGTAATATATTTTTTAACGATTCCTCTCTAACACGTTTAAACTACAGACACCATATCATTCTTAAAGAAGGAATTTTGTAGCTATTTTGTTATAGTTAAAGGTAATTTTGGATTTAAATTATGTAGATCAATGCTTCTCGTTCTTTTGGCGTAACAATCTAGCAACAAAGTTAGTCTGAAGTTGACAGACAATGTAACTCGGTAAATTCTGCAAAATTGCCTTTAATGTACAAATTAGCTTCAAAACCGGCGGCTATCAAAAATTTGATATCTCATTTGATTAAAAAGTTACAACTATGGATTCTATAGCTTAACACTGTTTCATTATTCCAGATTAAGAGCTACAAAAATTCCTTCAGCGTAACAAATACACAATAAAATCACTACAAAAACTGCCGCATTCAGAATACTAAAATGTTTATTGGTTAAGAACTTACATCTGTGGCCTTTATAGCTTTTTTTTTTTTTTTTTTTTTTTTTTTTTATCCGAAGAGGGGGGAAATACATTGCGTACTTAACTAGCACGTGCTAGCCGTCGTGCGGGACTCCCGATGCAATGACTTCAAAGCAATAGTAAATCGTTGCATTGAAACCAGTATACCGAATACCCGCTAAAACCCTAACCTCTTTCTCCTACAACCATGGTCCCCCTGCGGCACTCTTTGTCAATACTACTTCGCAAGGGTGGTTCATTGCAGATGTTAACTGCTCTTACATTGAAAGCCTCTAAAGCCTACTCCTCGAAGGTATTGCGGAGCTCTTTAAGGATAGTCTCCGCGTAATCTGATACCAAGTTCCAGGCTTGGGGGCCCTTCAGCATGGCTTCTACTATTTGTTCTGGAACGATATTAGTCTCCAGAATCCTCTCCACTTCAGCACGTTGATCCTGAAACCGGGGGCAGGAGAAGAACACGTGTTCCGCGTCCTCTATAACGTCCGTACAGTGTGGGCAGTTTGGGGAGTTTGCCCTCCTGAACCTGTGCAGGTATGCTCGAAAGCATCCATGTCCAGTCAGGAGTTGAGTGATGTAGAACCCAACCTCCCCATGCTGGCGGTTGACCCAACGACTGATGTTAGGTATCAATCGATATGTCCACCGGCCTTTAGTAGAGCTGTCCCACCTCTCCTGCCATTGCCCTAGACTCATGGCTCCTTCATCGCTGTTTCCTGTCGGTTGGTCTTTCTCTAACTTTCTGCGATAAAGCCGTCCCCTTTCTGCAGCCAGGATGTCGATTGGTAGGGTAGAGGCAATCACACTCACCGCCTCGTAAGACACAGTGCGGTAGGATGATGCCACTCGAATCGCTGAGAGCCGCTGGACTGATTTCATTTTCCGGCGGTACGATGGTAGCTCGAGCGATTTCTCCCATACCGGTGCCCCGTACAACAAAACAGAAGTAGTTACTGTTGCCAGTAGCTGTCTTCTTATCTGTCTAGGGCCTCCGACATTCGGCATTATTCTAGATAATGCCCCCTGTACCCCAGCTGCTTTCTTGCTGGCCGCGATTATGTGCTCTTTGAAGTTGAGCCGTGCGTCCAGGAGCACCCCCAAATAGCTGATGAAGGGCTGCGACTGTATGTAGGTGTCGCCTATTTTGAGGGTGATGGTTTCCCTTGCCTTTCGACTGCTAACAAGAAGTGTTTCGGTCTTTTGTTCTGCTAAACTCAAGTCCGCTGCGAGCATCCAATGCTGAATTGTGGCTATAGCGAATGAGAAGGTTGTTTGTATCTCCTCTATGTGCTTGCGCACTATGATCAATGCCACATCATCGGCGAATGCCACTAGCCTGACGCCCTCAGGCAGACCGAGCAAGAGCAGGTCGTTGTACATTACGTTCCATAAGAGGGGGCCAAGAACAGAGCCCTGAGGTACACCTCCTGTGATCTTATAGTCTACTTGCCCATTTTCAGTTTGGTACAACAAGATGCGGTCCTTGAAATACGCTGAAACCATTCTGCGCAAGTACTGCGGAACTTCCATCCTGGCAAGAGCCTCCAAAATGCGGTCCCAGCGGGCCGAGTTAAAGGCGTTCTTAATATCCAGGGTGGCTATTAGACAGTACTTTTTTCCACCTCTTCTCCATCTCTTTCCCGAGATAGCCTCTCTGGCGATGTTGGTAACGAGTGTCACGGCATCGATGGTTGATCTCCCCTTTCTGAACCCGAATTGGTTGGTGGAAAGTTTCGGCTCAACGTATGGCTCCAGCCTATCTGCTATTATCCTTTCAAGGAGTTTTCCCGCAGAGTCCAACATACAGAGGGGACGATATGATGACGGTTCGTCGGGAGGTTTCTTTCCCCCTTTAGGGAGGAAAGAAAGGGAGCCTTTATAGCTTAACACATGTTACAGGGGCCAGTGTTATTCCGATCGGTAATAGCTGCAAAATAGCCTTCAGTGTAACAAATTAGCAACAAAATAGCTACAAAATCCGTCATTTTTATAATTTTTAATTTATATTGGTTAAAAAGTTCCAACTATGGGTCATGTAGCTTCACATGTGTTACAGAGATCATTTTGCTTCAGATTTGGTATGATCTACAAAATTTCTTTTAGCGAAATAAATAAGCGATAAAATGACTACACAATCTGGCGCATTCAAAACACTGATATCTCTATTATTTAAAATGTTACCAACTCTGGCGTTTGTAGCTTAACACGTGATACAGGGACCAATGTACCGATTCGGTAAGAGCTAGTCAATTTCCTTTAGTGTACAAATTAGCAAGAAAATACTTACAAAATCTGTCTCTTTTGAAATTTTTTATTTGTTAAAAACTTACGACTATAGATTTTGTAGCTCAACTCGGGTTACAAACGCCATTATTTCTCGGTTTCGGTAAGAGCTACAAAATTGCTTTTACCGTAACAAATTAGTAATAAAATACCTTCTGCGTAACTGTAATTATACTCCGTCTATAAATATCCACTCTGTATAACTATAGTTCTACTTCACTCTTATTTCAACCATCTTGTATACGCAACTGCTTATGAGCCACCCAATACAATATTTTTAGAACCACCCTGTATAACTAATTGAATTCCAACTTATATTTCAACCATACCATGTATGCAACTGCTTGTGTACCACCTAATATCGCATGCACGTTCGCACACCCCTACAACCATATATCATATCGAAGAGATCGCCGACACAACACATTTTCGTTTCTATAAACTAATGGAATATTTTCTGCCATTTCACGCGACTATGAGCCCCGTAACTTAACTTGGTCTCTAAAAGAAATGACTTCAAATAAATCAAAATGGTACCTTTCTGTAATTTTCCTTAATATAATACAGTTTAAATTATCAAAATCTCTTTTGAATAATAGCTTTCCATACATACATAAGTGATAACATTATAAAATCCCTAGATGATAAAAAATCTACTATAGTGGTATTACTGGACTTTTCTAAAGCTTTCGAACTTGTTGATCACTCGTTATTATGTGACGTATTATCATATTACGGAGTATGCGGGTTGGTTAAAAGATTTTTTAGGTCTTACCTGCAAGACAGATACCAAAAAGTTCGGACACACCAAGGTACATCGAAATCGCAAATAGTAAAATCAGGAGTACCACAAAGGTCCATTTTAGGCCCCTTACTGTTTCTTATATACACGGCCGACTTGTATAAACATACTGTGTGTACCACCCAGTCTTATGCTGATGATACACAGATAAGTCTCAGTTTTGATTCTAGTGACTATATAAATGCGTGCAAATTAATTAACTCTGATCTATTAGCGATACAAGACTATTGTGATAGTCACAATCTTAAGATCAACCCACAAAAGTCAAAATGTTTGTTGTTCACGTCAAATAAATACTATAGTTATCTCAAAGAAAACATTACGATAAAAATAGGAAATGAATTAATTTCTATTGTAGACGAAGCAAAAATTTTAGGTATCACGTTTGATCGTTACTTAAGATTTACGACGCATGTTAACCAGTTATTTAAAAAGTCAATCGTTGTTTTAAAACTACTCTATACAAACAAGTCAATTTTAAACTTCAAAACGAGGAAAAAATTGTGTGAAACATTTGTTTTGCCAATCTTCTATTACTGTTATACAGTGTACTATCCGTACCTAACTGAGTTTACAAAGAAAAGAATTCAAAAAGTACAAAATACCTGTTGTAGACTTGTTTGCGCACTTGGCAAATTTGACCATATAAGTCAAAAACTAATAGAGATAAACTGGTTAACAATGAAAAAGACTTGGCAATATCATTTTTGTAAATTTGTCCATCGTTTTATTCACACGAGAAAACCGGATTATCTTTGGGAAAAAATAGTTTATGCTAATCAAATTCACAATAGACCTACAAGATGCAGCAACCTTTTATATGTCCCTAGACATTCATCAGCCATGTTTCAGCGGTCTTTCTCATTTAACGCAGTTAAAATATATAATAAAATTATTCTGGAAAATTTAGATGATACAACTTTACTTGGTTTTCAAAAGAAAATTAAAAAGTTCTCGATTAACGACACTTTTGTTTTTAAATAGTCTTAATGTAGTTTGTCAATGTCAATATTTTCCTCCATATTGTTCAATTGCCACAATTACCTACTTTGGTAATAAATATTTTGTGAAGAAACTTGGTTTTGTTTAGGGTTGAGTGGAAGATTAGCCGTAGGCTAAATTTCGCCTTTTGTTTTACAATGTATGTGTATACTGTATAGATTTATGTATGTGCATGCTGTATAGATATATGTATTACGTAGATAAAACAATAAAGACGCTTTATTTATTTATTTATACATAAAAAAAGTTACCGACGAAGTGTTAACCTCCTCCTTTTTGGAAGTCGGTTAAAATATCGTTAATGGTTAAGTTTTTACCTAGATAGATACGTACTTTTACACAGACTCGATTAATGTGTTTTATTAAATTTAATTATAAAATAATATCCAGTACTGCCCTTTCATAAAAGCATATGTTATTATATGACTTTTTACTACAACTAAAATATTGAATAAAAAACTTTATATGAAGACTAATTTTCTTATTTAATTAGTAATTATTTGAAATAAAGATCTTTTAGAGACTTTACACACTGTGTATAAACATTTAGTTGTAACACTTTTTACTATGATTACATCAGATACGATGATTTGTTGATTCACATTATGAGTAACAATTAATCGAGAATTGTGCAAATTCGATTATTATATAACACTATGATGAATTGAAAAGGGAAGTTGTTACACTAATTTGTTAAGTAGAGTTAAATTCTTTTACAAAATCAACGAATCATGCCTAGAGAGACATTAAATAAAGTTATAGCGAAATTAAATTTATGAGTGCTCTTTACGTAAGTGACATATGGCAGTTGCAGAGAAATGCAATGTTATTAACATGTTTTTAAACAAAGATAATCGGTCTTTGTATATATACAATGTGTTAATTATAATATAGTTTTTGTAATAATTTGTTTTTAAAAAAGAATCGACTTCAACTTGTTCAAAATAAAAACCGTTTAGAAACAGTGTGCAATCAATAACAATTTTGTGATGTACCTATATTCTTGTTTATCCGATTTATGATTATTTTAGCGTATTCTAATCTCTGGCTCTGTGTAATTTGTATTTTATTCTGTATTATCCACATCTTTTTAAACTTTTTGATTTGCTTTATTATTTGGACCACTTTAGGTGGTGGTAGTTTAGGAATTTATTTATTTATTTATTTATTTATTTATTTATTACCAGAAAATACATTTACAATAAGTTATTTACATGTAACGTAACAGAGGCAAACTGGTTACCTGTGCGTAGAACTGGTACTCTACTTAGTAGCTAAGTTAAAACTAATTACAAAAAAGAAAAATGGTAAAACAGAAAAATAGAAGTCATATAATTTAAAATTAATAGTAAAACTAATAAGCAATAAACTTGTAACTTTTATACTGTCCTTTCTTTATGAAATATTCTTAAAATTATTGAAAATTGAAGATAGTTTTAATAATTACACAATCTTATATTTAATTACATATATAATCAATCTTATATTTCAAAATCTTATATTTAACAACTTATACATTTGCTGTAATCCATTTTTTGAGTTTATTTTTCGCTGATTTTGTCTTATTTTATTATATATATATATATATATATATATATATATATATATATATATTATTATTCATAAATTTTGAAGTGTATTTAGTAATATATTGAAAAGTATTATGGCTCTAGTTGCACTATTTTTACGGCTGACAGTTTTATACATTCTAGGTAGTTGTATACTTTGATTTCTGGTTGTACTTCTTGATGTAACATATTTAGTTTTTAGTATTTCATAGTGATAAGTCAAGGAGTCTAAAGAAAATTGTTGGACCTAATTGCATGGGTTGCCTTGTCCAACAATATTATTTTTGTTTACAATTTTCACTATTTTGTTTTGTACTCTTTGTAATAAGTTTAGATTGTTGGGAAAGGCTCCCTCCCATGCAATAATACCATAGCCAATCACGCTATGGAATAGAGCATAGTAAATCGTTTTTAGTGTATCTGCAGCCATGATACTAGAAAATTTATAAAATAAGAACACTAAATATTTGTTTTTTTTTGATCAAATACTCAATATGTTTATCCCAACGTAGCCTGTAGTCGAAAATTATTTCTAAATATTTACAACTATGCACTCTTTTTACACTTTGATCATTGATCTTAATATTAATGCTATTGGGGATGCTATTCGCATAGTTACCAAATGTGATATATGCTGTTTTTCCTATATTAAGTGTAAGTCTATTGTCATTTTGCTTTCAACTTCAGACCAGAATTCACCAGTAGAAATAACAGCCATATCGTTAACAAATGAAACAATAGAATCGCCAGGTAAATCTATGAGGAGATCATTAACATAAAGGATGAACAATAGTGGACCCAGAATTGTGCCTTGGGGTACACCAGTTTTTACCTGCATGTATTCACTCAGACATCCGTTTACTTTCACCCTGTGAGACCTATTATTTAAATAACTAGTCATCAAGTCATATGCAGTTCCTCTTATTCCATAGTTATACAGTTTATCGAGTAGAATCTTGTGGTCAACAGTGTCGAAAGCTTTAGCTAAATCAAGAAAAGTAATGATGATAGGGCAACTTTCCTCCAGCTTACTATATATTCGATTCATAATATAGTTTAAGGCATCTTTGGTACCTAAATCCTTAAGGAAACCATATTGAACTTTTGATAGGATCTTACTATTTGTAATAAAGTCCAAAAATCTTTTGTGAATTGCTTTTTCGAAATTTTTTCCAGATTAGAAATAAGCGATATTGGTCTATAATTTGATGGTGTATGTTTGTCTTTAGATTTGGGAATCGGACAAACTTCATCTTTTTTTAGTGCGTTCGGACAGACAGATTTGGTCAAACATAGGTAAAAAATGTGAACGAGTGGTTCTGTGATAGTGTGATAACTTTTTGAGAGTTTGTGCGTTTATTTTGTCAACTCCACCAGATTTAAGCTTAAGATTTTGTATAATATTATTCATTTCTATTTGGTTTGTTGGGTGGAGATAAATAGTTTTAGAATTGAATGGAGGTAGTTTAATTTCTGAGTCAGTCAACTTTTGTATTTTATTGTTAGGTTTTGTACCTACACTGCAAAAATATTCAGTTATGCAAGCCGGACCTGATATTTTACTTTTATTGTTGTCATAAATATAACTGATAACGTCAGATTTTTTAGATTTTTCACCAAGTTTTTGGTTAATGATCTCCCAAAGCTTTCTGGTGTTGTTTTTATTCATTTCGATTTGTTGACGGTCGTACATATATTTAGCTTCTTTAATCACCTTTTCAAGTGTTTTTGAATAATTTTTATATTGCATTTTAAGAACTTCGTTTGTTGGATCTGTTTTCCAAGTTTTATACATATTCTCTTTTTTTACACATGAGTCAATAATAGTTTTGGTGCTCCATTGGCTTCTGGGAGCCATTTTAGATTGTTGTAATTTATATTATGTTCTATTTTAGCTAAATTTACACACTTATCTATTAGTTGTACAAGTGAATTGTCACGTCGTTTGGATCATTAATTGATATTATCGATAACCAGGCAGTAGTCAAAGCTATTCTGTGTAATTTAATATAATCTATAGAATTTGTGATTCTGATTCATTCTTCATTTTTTATGTTCCCGAGTTCTAAAAATAGTGGTCGTTAAAAAGATTTGCTAATGTGATTAATTTAGTCTGCAATGTTTTGGTTTTAATGAAGATATTATCAATACATGTTCCTTGTTTTATGTTAAATTCTGATGGTCTAGTAGTTGATTGAAACCCTGGCACATAACCCCTTTAGTTAAGTTATTCAAATGCTCAAAGTTGTGATTATCTAACTCAAGTAAATCCAAGTTGAAGTCTCCAATGAATAAATGATTTTTCACCTTTTTCTTTGTTTCTAAAAATGTTTTTAAACGTAGGATGAGCTCTGATTTAGGAAATTCATGGCTTCTATATAATGAAGAAATTTCAAATTCAATATTTGGAAAACAATATCTTGTAAGTGACCACCTTTGCCAAAATTTTCGATAACTTTCTCGCATAACTGCGGTTCAATTAACTGAAAACAGCTAATAATGTTCTCCTTTAGGTCATCAATTGTTTGTGGCTCGTTGGCATAGACTTTTTCTTTCAAACAGCTCTATAGGAAAAAAATCTAGAGGTGTTAGATCGCAAGATCTAGGGGGGCAATTAATGTTTCCTTGTTTCCTCTTCGAGCAATTATTCTATTACCAAATTTCTGTTTCGATATCGGTCACCATTCACAGTAACAACATTTCCATTGTCATCTTCAAAAAAGTATGGACCAATCACTCCACCAGCCCAAAAACCACACCAAACTTTTTGTGGATGCATCTTTCCATTATTTCTCGTGGATTTGCTTCACCACAGATTCGACAATATTGCTTGTTAACAAATCCACCCAATTCAAAATGTGCTTCATCACTGAAGATGATTTTGTTGAAAAAATTCACATTTTCAAGTTTCTGTTGTATGGCCCAAATAACGAATTGACGACGTAAACCAAAGTCTATTGGCTTTATTTCCTGCGTTATCTGAATCTTGTAAGCCTTTAAATGAAGATCTTTGTGCAAAATTCTGAATAAAGTGGTTTTTGGAATGTTCAATTGCTGTGCACGATGACGAATTGATGTTTTTGGTTGTTCAACAACACTATCAGTATCAGCACCAGTTTCCACAAATTTTTGAACAATTTTTCCAATGATAAGATTAGACGGAGAATTTTCTCTTCCTTATTCTGTACTTCTACACAGCTTCAAATGATTTTTTTTCAATACGTAATATTAAATTACATAAATCAAACGGGATATCCAAAATGGCGATAGAAACCTTAAAATCGTCGAAAAATGATGTAAATCGCGACCGTGACTTAAGATTTATTTTGATTATTATATATTTATGTGTATATATAAATTATGAAATTCACTGCTATGGATTTATTAGCTCTAGGCTATGGACTAGGTCAAGTTGTACGTCAATTGTTCTCTCACGACGCTACATATACCTACTTTACCAATTTAATTCTAAAAATACATTGTGGTATTTTAATAATATCCAAATTCTATGAAAATCTAATCAACATATTTTGTATTACTATGAATTAATTTATAAATAAATATAGTTTTATGACATCTACATCGATTTGTGAGAATAAAAGAATGACACAGATCGTATATATCATCTTTTTTGTTTGATCAAGCCCAAATTTGATTCAAATCTCATTGTCGTTATTACGCAAATCACAAAGAAATGACGTCTTTCAATTTTTTTATTGTCATTTACGGCCGAGATTTACAAATTTATGATAATTATTTTGAGAAAAAAAATACAACTGGGAACAATATGGTAACCTTCTGAAATTTTGACTTCCTTTTATTATAGATATGATTTATTTAATACCACACATATAATTTTTTATTGATTATATTATGCAATATCTTTTTAGAACGAATCTCTTTTTTGTTTCTTCAACCTGATTGTTAACTATGCAAAATGTATAGTTTTTTTTTTCGTATAATCATTATATTATACTAAGTATTCGGGTCGGTATAAATCAGTTGATAATGCCAAGAAGTTGTAAACGGAACCTGTCTAGAATAATCTGGTTGCACGTGATACTAAATAGTATTATGGAGTTTTTATGTAAATGAGCCCAATTTTTCCAAAGAATTTACAACAAAAATTATAGGTTTCCTTGGATGTTAATATGTTTAAAAATGTGTTGATTATCAATTTAATTCAATTTAATTTATTACTAATTTGTCATTCCTTGAGATTTTGATATTTTATATATTTTTCTGCACACATTCATTTGAAAAAAAAAGTGTAAAGGCGGGCAAACTTATATGAAACAGTGGGGGTGATTTGTATCTTGCCTAAAAAACAATGATTTAAAAAATAATAACATCCTTCTATCATTGTTTGATATCTTACCAAAAAGATGTGAAATCTTTAGGTGTTGAATCTTTCGCACTTAAGAAGGATTAAGATTAAGATTAAATTAAGAATTTAAAAGCGATTTAACTGCTTGGGGAGAATATTTTCCTGTATCAGCGATTCTCAAACTTTTTTGGTGACGGAACCCTTTTGGAAAGCGAAATACTTGGGGGAATCCGACATTAAAACAATAGTTTTTAAAAGTGCGTTCCTTGTTAATACCCATAATAAAAGTATAATGTAATAGTTACTAGTTATTAATTACTTTATTAAATAATAAGTATACTAACAGAAGATACTAGCCGTTACCCGCGGTTCCACCCATGTACGGAATGTTCAAGCTTTCGCATAAAGAAGTAACTTATGAAATATATGGATTATCCTAAATAAAAACTTGTTTGAACCATCCTACTTCACTATAAATCTACCCGTAAATCTATCCCGAATATATTTCACTCAAACTGCAAGTACTTATATAACAATTTTTTTCGCCATTTTTTTAATCACCTTCAATAACAGTAAACCTACTTTACCCTATTTTTCAACCATTCTGTATATGCTGCTGTTTATTTGTCACTCAATATAACGTTTTGAACACCTAACTATAACTCTTCTTTACCTTATATTTCAGCTATGCAACTGCTTATGGTCTACGCTGTATAACAATAATTTCCGATATATTTTTTAAACACTATTTGTGTTTATCCTTTATTTTAATCACCCTTTACATGCAGCATTTTCTAACATTGTGTTAAACACACTCTAATGGTATATTTTTGCTTCTCCACATATTTCAGATATTCCATTTAGTAGAATACAACTGTACCCTATATAACTATAATTCTACTCCACCCGCTATTTCAGCCACCCAGTATAACATTTTTTGTAGCACCCTGTTTAACAATAAATCCATCAATGCCCAATATATTTCACCGAAACCGCCACTGCTTATTGGGCACCGTATGTAACAATTTTTTTCAGCATGTTTCTGAATCACCTTGTATATATTACAACTACCCTGCATACGCTACTGCTTATTAGTTAACCAATTTAACTTTTTTTAAATAATTAACCATAACACTTCTCCAACTTATATTAACTATCCTATCTTCGCAACTTATTATGAACACTCTCCACACTTCATTTAACCATCCTTCACTTACAAGTATAACTATAACTTTACTGCGCCCCGTGTTTCAGGTAATCCATATATGCAACTGCTATATAACAAAATTTTTCTAGCATTTTTACCCACCCTGTATAATTATAACTCTACACCACCCTATATTTCAACAATTTTATATGCAACTACTTATTTGCCACCCTGTATCCTTAGAATCCTACCCCACCCCATATTTAAACTATCTGGTAAATGGAACAGCTTTTAGATCATTACATTACTTATTTTTTAAACCTATTTGTATAACTGTAATTACACTCCGCTACATATTTCACCCATCCTATATATGCAACTGCTTATGGA
This sequence comes from Octodonta nipae, assembly GCA_034190945.1. Lineage (NCBI taxonomy): Eukaryota > Metazoa > Arthropoda > Insecta > Coleoptera > Chrysomelidae > Octodonta > Octodonta nipae. The sequence continues at coordinate 3,701,642 of CM067222.1, forward strand.
TATAAAACAAGTTTTTAACCACAACATAAATTATAATTCCACCCCCTCTTATATTTCAAAGACTCTTTATGAACAGCTGCTTCTAACATTTATTATGAACAACATTCAAAGATTCTAACTGCTTGTATAACACATTTTTTTCTAAGATTTTTATCCAAATTGTATAAATATTCTACCCTTTTTCAACCACTTGGTATATGGAACTGTTTATGGCCCACTCAATACACCATTTTTATACCACCCCGTATAACTAATTCCACTCTCCCTTGTGTCAACCACATTGTATATATTCAGATGCTTATAGGACACCAAATATAACTACTTTTTTAGATTTTTTAAATCCTTTTAATTCTATTCCGCTATAAGGTTCCCATATACAGAGCATCCTGTAAAATTACATTTGTTATGTCAGTTGATTTTTGCTAAATTGAAACATGATGCATTGGAACATTCCAAATGTTTAATAAAAGCTAAGCTGATGCCAGTATCTAATATTTTGTGCGAGCGATGGAACCAGTAGAGTAATTGTATTACCCAACATGGTAGAAGTTTTTTCGCTATATCTTCCGTTTCTGTCAATTTAGGGAGATAAAATGTCTACCAGATTTTAAGTCAAACTATAGGCTTTGGAAAAAACTTACCTGATGCCCGAACAAACAAACAAACAGACAGACAAACTTAAAATTTTATAATAGTATAAATTAAAAAAGAAAAAAATCTTACTAATGAGAGGTATGAAACTGTTTTTTATTTGTTGATGTGTTCTTGCCTTTTCTTCGCGACAACATGTATTTTAATTGTAATTTTAATTTTAATTAATTATATTTTATTCTGTATTATGGATTGTTTCTAAAATTTTAGTCCAATGTTAGACATGTGAAGTTTAGGTTTATATGTTTTTTAGATTTAATGTTATTTACACTATTTTTTTTTTGGTAATCTATATATAAATAGGCAAAGACAAAACGATTAGGTACCATTTTCTCTTCTGTCTCTCAACCGATTTTCTTCGTTTTTGTTTTGTTTAGTAGCTATTGACGACCTTCAGTGCAGAATATATAAAGAATCTTTATTTATATCTTTCAAAATAAGTTATTTAGAGATAAATTATTAATAAAATTCAAGTGAGTGGCGCCCACTATGAACAAATAGCTTAATCTAGTATAAATTTGACAGTCAACAGTAAAAATCCAATTGTAGACAATCGCGAGGTGTAAAAAATATTCTAAAACAATCCAAAAATAATCGACTTTTACTTACAAATTACAAAGATGTATGCTGTAAAAGCTTTCTTTTCTATTCACTTATCACGTTAATTTTTTACAATAACGATGAAGACCAAATATAATGAATGTGTTTATAGGTACAAAGTTTGTGCATTTACAGAAGAATCCCGATCAAAAGTTTTATGTAAGTACACCATTTTGAGATTCTAAAGTTAACTGTTCCCTTAGGTTTCCGAACCACAAGAATTAAGTATGTATATTCTTTCAGTTATGAATATCTCACAAATCTAATAACAATCGGCATATGCAGCCGTTATCAAAAGGTACTAAAATACTCAGGAGATGTGTTTATGCAAATATATCTTTAATTATTTACGTTTATACCGTGTGTAAATAAAACTTGAATAAGTATTACAGTATTAGCAATAAAATAAGACGAATCAATTTGCAGTTTCATTTGATATAAGGTAATCTTATAAATTAATTTTAACAACTTATCTAAAAATTAGCTGTCAGTCAGAAATTGTTTAATGCTTTTTTAACGAGATGTGATATGCTGCAAATATATTTTTTCTTATTTATCTAATAATACTATCATTTTGTCGAAATTCCATTTCGGGGTTGGCATGTACAAATCGGGATCATTCCTATTACCGAGAAAGAAGGAGATTATGACAATTATGTTTCATTCAATACAAATTAATGTGTATTATCTTATAAGAATTTTATCACTACTTGATGTATTTCTAGCATTACATTTTAACAGTTGAACCTTTCAAGATTTACAGTAAAAAGTGATGGGTAGGCGATTTTTTGATGGGTAAAAAGTTATTTGTTCTTATGTTAATTTGAGGCACTCAATGAAGTTGCCTTAAGCAGTTGCATAGGCATATATAAATTGACTGAGATTGAGATATAAGGCGCTGTAGCTTATAATTATACAGGTTGATTCCAGAAATGTTAGAAACCAAATGTTTTATTGGGTGGCCCAATACATAGACAGGGTGGTGGAAATATATTATAAAGTGGATTTATTATAATGAGTGTTAGAGAGTTGAAATTAAACTGAATCACTTCATCTTGAGATAAATTAGACCAAATATCCGATTATATGTATATATGTATGCACCTACCAACATTTTTGATGAACCTTTGAATTTACGAGTAAAGTTCGGTCACCCATGTACCATTAATTAAACATACAAATGGAAATTGAATAAGTATTAGTAGTAAAATGAAACAGATTATTTTACAATTTCTATTCAAATAGAATTGTCAGTTAATGTTAACCAAATTTTTGTCTTTAATTTGCACTTACTACCTCTTTGCCTACCTTATATCATTCACTTAAGCATTAAGAATGTGCTCACAAATAAAGTCCTATTAATTGCATATAAAAAACAAGTTGAATTTTGTTAGGAATTGACGCAATTGGTCGAATTTCGACCAATGGGCGATCGCTAGTTTATATAAATGGGGTTACCCGTATAACAATAAATAAATAAATAAAATTTGATTATGGTGTTTCAAAGAAATGTTTTTGATATTTGTCAACTTACTTTGACATAAAGATAGTGTTTTAACTTTGTTGGGGTATTTTCTTAATTATGTTTGTTTTAATACATTATTCTGTTTTACTTGATATTTCAAAATTTTAACCGGTTAATTTAGATATATTATTCTAAATATTCCGGCTGGGATAAATCAGTTGATAATGCGACTCCGTCGAAAACGAAACCTGTCTAGAATAATCTGGTTAAACGTGATGCTAATAGCAATTTTTATAAGTACACTGTTTTATGTAAATAACTAGAATTTTTCCATTGAATATATAAAGAATGGTAGGTTTTTAGTATTTAAAAGCCGCTTAAAACATGTGGATTATAGATGGTAACATTTTGGAACGATACTAAAAGCAAAGCTAGCAACTCACAAAATGTTACATTCAAATTGTCTAGAATAGAGGAAGGGAGAATTAGAATTATACAGGGTGGCCAATAATAAGACAATATATATAATATATTAAGAATTTCATCGTGACATTCTAACCCAGGAATTACGGGTAACAGCAATTACATAGAACGGCTCCAGATTCGGAACCTCTATGTGCTAGTTTCCCCAAAAATCCTAGATGTCGGTCTTTACATCTCGCGCCTTCAAATTTAACGAAATGTATCAAATACATAAAGAAGTGTTCCAGAGGACATTCAATTGTGGGAAGTGCAACTGATGAAGGTTCTCTAACGAGAAACAATATATATTAAATATATTGTCTTGCGTACAAAAGAATGCCACCTCGAAGACAGTATTCAATATCTCGGACAGGTGAAGTTAAACTGAAAATTTCACCGTGACGTTCTAACCTATGAATTACGGGTAACAGCAATTACATGGAATGGCTCCAGATTCGGGACCTCTATGGACAATGGAGTTTAAGTAGTCCATTTTGCTAAATTTATTATATAAATCCATATTATGTGAGAATATAAATATATGTCTGCTTAAAATTAAAAATTTGCATCAAGATTATTTATTATAAGGATGTAGTTACACAAGTACCACCCTTTAGCAATTTTTCGAATAGACAAAAATTATAGAGAATGGCCAAATATTGTCAGTATTTATATATATTTGTACTTTAAATTTAAAAAAAGTGAGATGAGAGGTCTCGAGATCAACTCTTCAACTTTCTGTCGGTAGTTTCTTCATAATGATAGGGTCATCCGGTGAGGTAATATGGCCTTTCAACAAAATATGTCTTCCATAGGATTGACCGGGGCTACAGTATTTATTTATATAACATGAATTGGGTATGAGAAGGTGTACTCTTTCAGTTAATAAGAATATTTCAGCTATAAAATAAAATAATTTGGTCAAGTGCTAGTTGGACTCGCATACTAAGGGTTCCGTACCACCTTCAAGAATCTAATATTCCAGTTTCAGACAAGCAGGGAATGAGTGATTTTCTTATATTTACCCTAATATATTTAAAAGGAAGCGTTTTAAATTTATAAAAAATATACACTTTAATTTTCCACACATTGACTTTTTATTTTATCTACTTCAGGATTCGCTTTATTTTTATAAGAAAACATATGTATTTAATTTTCTAAGTTGCCCCCTAAAAATTAACATTAGAGTTTCATTTTACTAACAAACTTTCAGGGAAGCCTTTTATAATCTACTGACTGAATTTTGAGGCTCTGTAGTTTGGAAGATACAGGACAAAATAGATCAAGTTATAAATTATTAAATCTATTGTGCAAATTATTTAAAAATACAAATAAAATATATTTTTCAAAATTTAAATAGTGTAGTTTCTAAAGTGGGAATTAAGTGATGTTTAATATTTTTGTTAATATTTTTTAAACAAATGATTTAAAAATATGATATATTAGTAATTCACATAATGAGCCTTTTATCTGATATAATACGTCTGAAAATTGAATTTTTATTTTCCACTTAATTGTATAATTTGTCCCTAAAATTACTATAAGGGTTTTCTAATAATTTTTCTTATAAATTTCAAGTGAGCACCACTACACCTAATTATTTTCAAAATTTTAGGTACTATGGTTTCGGAAATAAAGCGAGAAATGAGAATATTTTATATCTTGTAAACAATTAATTTTAAAAATATGAAAAATATGTATTTGTGTTCCTCATTTGATATATTGCATGCTGCGATAAAACATATATTTTTTTTATTTTCCGTTTAATTCTATAATTTGGCCCCCAATATTAATATTAGGAATTTCAACGTATTTTTTCTCTAAATAAAAAAAATAGACCTTATAGTTTGGGGAATAAAGGGGGAAATGGGTAATTTTTAAAATATTTTTTTAATATATTTTAAAATTTATTTTAAAAAAAATAAAAAAACATATTAGTATTCGTCATAATGAGTCCTTTGATTTGATATATAACTTGATGCGTTAGAAACAATTTTAATTTTTTATTTTCCATTTAATTCTATAATTTGCCCCCCAAAATTAAAAGTAGATGTTTCTCTTTATTTTTCCAGTAAACTTCAGGTCAGACCCTATGCTTCTAATTTTTTTCAAAACTTTACGTTTTACAGTTTCGGTGATAGGGGGGGGAATGGGTAAATTTTCGTATATTTTCGTTAATATCTTTTTAATTATTATTTTTTTTTAAATACGAAAAAAATATATTTGTGTTCATCAGAATGTGACCTTTCATTTCATATATTACATAATGTGTTTGAAATGTTTGAAAAAAAAAATTAATTTTCATTTAATTCTATAATTTGCCCCCCAAAATTAATATTAATGGTTTCTCCTTATTTTTTTGTAAAGTTCGTGCAATATTTCCTATTTGTTAAAAATTTTGGGCTCAGTAGTTTTGGTGATCAAGGGAGGGGGGCGGTCGATTTTTTTTTCGTTTTTTCTGAGCTATTAATATCATGAATGTTTTGACGCTGACTAATATTCTAGTATTAGTTCCACTTTTTACCAGTTTTTCTAAGTTTACTCGGTAAAAATGATCCAATCAGGATGTATAAACACTCATTAAGAAATATTTCTTATTCTCTACGACTTTCCTGTAGACGGCATTAAGATTCCTCCATTATTTTTCATTATATAAGTGAAAATATTTATTCTTTTGTTCGAAATTTAAAATAAATATATTGGAATATTTCAAATGACTATGTGAATACACATAATGAGTTTGGATGAAATATGCCTATAGGAATCGATATTAACATAAGTAACCATACAACTACTATTTTGCAAATAATGTTAAGTTCAACAATTGAACCTTACAATAAAAAAAATGCGGAATGCATTAACATAAATAAATTTAAAAATGCCTCATCAAACACACTGATGTCCACCAGCATATCAAAGACGTAGATATAGCAACACACAAGTTTATCTTAATCTTATCTCTTATCTTTATATATATATAAATCTTCTGTACGTGTGTTAGTCATTGAACTCCTACTAAACGGCTGGACCGATTTTGATGAAATTTTTTGTGTGTATTCCAGGCGGTTCAGATTCACAATACGGTCAACTGTATATTGTTTTTTTAGTTAAATTATTTATTTAAAAATTGTTGTTGATGTTAGCACAACTTACATAGTCTCTGTGTCAAATATTCAAGAGTGTGCTTTAGTTTCAGTTACGTCTGATAGATGGCGTTCAGATTATATTGTTACAGCTAATTTTTAAAAGTTTACATGGGTCAGGACAACGTCTGTCGGGTCCGCTAGTATTTTATAAAGTTCTTTGTGAGGCAGTAAAAAGTTAAGCAAACTAAATTAAGATGCATGATTTAAAAGAGAAGAAAAAAAAAACAGTTGGAACAGACAATATTAAAGCTGAAACAATCAAATTAGTTGCAAGGATTCTTAATGAGCGAATGCAATATTGTGTATAGCCCTCTGCTTTTAAAAAATCGATAATAATCTCAGTTTTCAAAAAAGGAAATAACACTATCACAACCTATCGGCCAATATCTTCTTACCACAAACAGGGTGAAATAAAATACTGGTATCCCCCTATAACTTCTTATGATTGCACTTTCCGAGAAAACGTTCCAGACAAAAGTTGTTCAGTTAAATATTCAGTGGTGACCTTGCCCTTGACCCCAAGGTCAGTTCAAGGTCATCTTTCTTTTTTAAAATGGAAAGCCATATTTTTTATTCCCGAAATTAGAAAGAGCGGAAAATTTTACATTCAGGTATGTATTTGATCTTGGGGCTAAGTGACCTCTCAAGGTCGTTATTTGTAGCGAATATTGTCACTTAGCTTTGAAAGAAGGTGGGGTCCCACTGGCTGTCAGCGACTATTTATTTGTATATTCGTAGTTATCCTTTATGTTCAGAAGATCTTTCCTCTATACGCAACCTAAGGATGCGCTGTGTAGTTTTGTTTTGTTGTAGCCCCACTGAACAGTTTTTTGCCCTTTTCAGTTTTTTTGTTTTTTTTTATTTTTTACAATTTTCTGTCATTTATTTTTTTTATTTTATTGTTTTTAAAGTTTTATATGAATCAAATGCTCTTCAAAGTGTTTGAAGCCAATTCGTGGATATTTAACATCATTTTCCATCTCTAAAGCATACGTTAAAAGTTATTACTCTCAGCAAAAAAGAAATTAAATAAAAATACAGAAATAAAAAATGAAAAATTTTCGTTGCAAATGATTTTGAGAGGTCACTAGGCTTCAAGGTCAAGTACATATCTGCAGGTAAAATTATCCGCTTTTTCTGATTCCCGAATAATAAATACGGGTTTCTATTAAAAAAAAGAAAGTTGACCTTGACATGACCTTTAAAAATAACCTTGGGGTCAAGTACAAGGTCACCTCTGAATTTTTAAGTTAAAACCAAACAACTTTTGTTTGGAACATTTTCTCGGAAAATGCGATCATAGGAAGTTACAGGGGGTACCAGTACTTTTGCTACATCCTATATATCTCTATAAAAATCAGAAGTGGCTGTGAAAAATCAACTAGTTTCGTAGCAGATAAGAATTAAATTCTCTTTAAAAAACAATTTTGGAGTACCACAGGGAATAGTTTTGGGGCATCTTTTATTTAAAATATTTATAAATGATTTCTTCTGCAAAAGTATTATAGATTTTACTGATGATTAGTCTATCTAAAAATTTATATTTAAAAAAACGACTTCAACTGGCTTACAATAAAAACCGTTTAGAAGCCACACACACACACACATACACACCTACCACCGCATATTTTATAGAAAAGATTGCTCACATAACAATTTTTCTTTTCGATAGACTAATGGAATATTTTGTGCCATTTCACACGACTGTAAGACCCGTAAAATGAAAATAGATACAAACACCCTGTACGATACAATTTCATGCCATATCTTGACATTTAAGCTAGAGAGAGCTAGAGATTTACATTGATGTTTACCGTTTTTTTGTGATTTTCTGAAAAACGGTATGTTTTGCGTTATAGAAAATTAGACGCAATCAAGCTGGAATATCTACTCGTAGAATACAATTTAAAATATTCAAATTGATTGAGCCGTTTTAGAGAAAAGAGTGTAGATTTAATGAAATTTACTGAACTTAATTACTGTTTTTCTGATTTTCTGGAAAATCGTATAGCTCACGGTATAGAAAATTATATGGTACCTTTTTGTGATATTCATTAATACAATGCCGTTTAAATCATCAAAATTGCCAAAGCCGTTTTTGAATAACCACTGAGCATACATAAAATAAATACATTTTTAAAAAAACAAAAACCGACTTCAAAAGAAAATTAACTAAAAAGAATGAAATAATATTTTGCTACAATTCAATACTTTTTATGAAGTCGGTGCCAAGCGAAAGTGAAAATATTTTGTGAGGTACATTGATGAGTTATACTTCGCAACTTCGCTGTTCAAATTGGCACCGACTTCATAAAAAATATTTAATTGTAGCAAAATATTATTTCACGCTTTTTAGTTAATTTTCTTTTAAAGTCGGTTTTTGTTTTTTTAAAAATGTATTTATTTTACAATTTTCAGTGATGCAATGTCTGTAATTGTTAATGATTTATCTTACAGCTGTAACATTCTATTTAAATAAAATAAATTTCCAACTGCTATGAGCTACTTTATATAATTATCGACGTTATATTTTAACCATCTTGCATAGGAAATCTTATGGATCACCAACATTTTAATAACTACCCTATATAATTTTATTTTTACACCACATATGTATATTTATATGCATGAAATTAATATGCAAGTTCATAAGATTTTACTTATTCAAAAATCGCCCGCCTCGGCAATTTTATCACTTTGAAAAGTTGAATTCTCCAGGTGTAAAAATATAATGCTAGGAAAATATGAGATAGGCATTAAATAGTTACTTGTTCGGAACATACAAGTACATTTTGTATTGGAAAAATGATTACAAGAGCAGTTTCACTCTCAAATCACCCTGTATTGAAAGAATTTTTACAAGACGAATCTCACTCTTACGTAGGTTACTAAATCACCCTGTATTGAACACCTTTAAATTAAAAATCAGCTTGATTGTCGCAAACTGCCAATAACTTTTTTAATTATTTAATTTCTCTGGAAAACAATTTTCCCAAATATGAGACCCTAACCAATCGATTTCTATCTATTGAAACTTCTAAATAAGAGAATTTCATCGAAATCGTTAGAGCTTTTTTCCACAACTCAATTATTTATATATATATATATATATATATATATATATAAACAAACCTTGTTCGTTATATAGTATTTGATTATTTCTATTTGATAACAATTTTATATCTTAACAGAAATGAAGATACTTTAATTTGTAATTAAAAGCCCTCTTTGAAGGCAAAGTTTGTCTACAGTTAATAAAAATTGACATGGAATGATTACTGTTTATGTTTTAGACCATGTAAAAAATCTGTTTGTGAAGAATAACTTTTTTCTCTGAAAATTATGAATAAAAAGAAATCGTTTAATTTATGAATACACACTGTATATTCATATTAACTGACACTTATTTTGATTTTGATTAATTCATCTTATTTACAATTTACCCCAAGTTCCGGATAGTTAATATCAGTAACTCCATCTAATCTTATAATACCAAGACATAGAATATAAGAAAATAGGTAAAAAAGTTTTTCCCCATTCTATAAGAAACGATAGAAGCTATGTTATTTGAAAAAAAGTTCTGACCACTTTGAGATATCACGGCACTAATCTAATCCCTTTTCAATTTGCCCCACGTTCCGAATAGCATTTTTCAAATTTTATATAATAATACCGGCTCCTCCACCATGGCATAGAGTATATGAGAATAGGTAAAAATAGTTTTTCCCCATTTTCTAAGAAACGGTAAAAGCTATTTTAATGAAAAAAATATGGGACCACTTCGCTATCCCGCCAAACAGGATCCAGTAAAATGGTTGAAATCCCTCAAGCCGTTTCCTAGTAATCGGTGAACAAACATAAAAAAAAACAACATAGATACAGACGAATTGAGAACCTCCTTCTTTTTGAAGTCGGTTAAAAAAACGTGTCGACGAATTGATAAGCTCCTCCTTTTTGGAAGTCAGTTAAGAAATATTACGAAATTGTTGGTTGTGTATCAGAATAGAACATTGCCCAAAATATACAGGTAATATATCAAATGTACGGCTCATTCGGCGGAATACAAATATATCTTTTTCATATTTATAAAAAAATTTGTTTTAGAGATATTAACAAAAATATACAGAAATTGATTGTCCCATTTTTTATTTTCCGAATTACGAAGGCTAAAATTAAGAAACAATTACATAGGGCTTCACTGGGTAAACTAAAACAAAAATCCTAGTCTTAATTTTAGAGACCAATTTAATTAATTAAATATTTTTATAAAAATCATGTAGCAGAGCAAATGGAAAGGATCGTTCTGAGAAATTGTGTTTATTTTTAGAAATTTAAAAAGCGTGGCTTAAAGATATTAAGGAAAACATGACAAAATACTCCCACCCCCTGCTTTTCTGAAACTGGAAAATTAGAAAAACAATATTATGATTTGCCTACATTGTATTTCTTTCAAAAAATCAAGCAATTTAAAATCGACAATGAATTAAATGTATACCTGACCGGTTGAATTGAGAAAGTAATCGTTGACCGAAACATTGTAATGCCCAGAGTCAAGGATTTTATTTTTGGCGACTGGTTTTTGGTAATTATTAATCAATACAATCCAGTCAATGTTTGTAATATTCTTAATTCATTTCCTGTTGAAACTAGGTAACTGCCGGGTTCAAATTCATTTTTATTTAGTTTTTTTGAAAACCGCCAAAATTAGAGGTTTTTAACCTAAAAGGTTATCAGCTTTTTAATTTGGCAATCATCTCCAATGTTAATTTAAACGAGAATGTATGCGGTTCATGTTTCTAAAACGTTGACCCCCATATTGTGAAGAACATTTTTAACAAAAATTGACTGCAGTTATTTGATTATTGAATATTAATAAATAGCCCACGGTTAATTTCGTTACATATTGCTTCGTGGGTTCAAATCAAATTTTATAAACTGATATTCACTTTCTAGAACTCTATTTACACATAAAAATTCAATATTTACAATAGCTGATTCCGAAAACAATTTGCATCAAAATACCAACACGACTATCTAAGCTGAACTAACTATGAAATGTACAGACGTCCAATTTATAATCCACATCGATTTTTCTCGTAGTTCTTCGTAGTTCTCGATGGACATTCTATTCGATGCTAACATGTTTTTGCTGCATAGAAGGTTCCAGATCGTGATGTTATTTTATTATCCCAGACGGTCAATATTAGCTATATGTGTGTTATAGTGGGGGTTCCATATAACAGAACAGTACTCCAGAATAGATCGTACTAGTGAACAATATAGTAAACGAATCATATTATGGGGAAATGTTTTAGATGAACGATGGATAAAACCCAAAACCTTGTAACTCTTGGAAACAACTAGATCAATGTGTCTACGGAAAGTCAGAGAATTATCGAAAACGATTATTTGCCAGTACTATCAAGAAAAAAAAAAGAAGAATAGGGTGTATACCTTAGGAAAGAACAAAGTGGTTTCCGAAAAAAATACAAAAGAATACAATTATAGACAGAGAGAAATCAGTAGAAACACAAATGAATTTTATGATCTGGAAAAGGCATATGATAATAATAATAATAATAATAATAACTTTGTGTGGCCGTATGGTGTCCGGGTTAGAATAGCACCATGGTATCTACCGCCTGTCGTATGAGGCGACTAAAGGGGCAGCTGTCCGCTGACCTACTACTACCTAGCCTTCCTCCCTTCCCCAAAACCCGCACGCGATGATCTGGTTTAAATCATTTCATCTGGGAACTGACAACCCCACGGTTCCGAGTTACCCGGGTCACCAGGGTCAATTGGTGGCACAACCCTGAAAATGGAGTTACGGAGTAGAGGCCTCGGAAAAGAGCCGCTGCCTGGGGATCGCCAGGGCATGTCTGGAGCCGGCGCTGGACATGACAGCATGCGGGACGTCGGTGACAGGGTGCTGAGGAGGCGGGCCCCTGTCGTCCAAAGAGCTACAGCCCAAGATCACAACAACATTCACCAATACAGTCACAGCAACAACGTGACCATCACCAACGGAGTCAAACGAGAACGAGAACTCCACCCGCAGAAAGTGTTGCGCAGGATCAACAGCCAGCGCTCACTCAAGCGGGACTGATAAGACAGCGCATGAAATGGACTAGCGCCATGAATAAATTTATAATGCGCACGTTTTATAGAGTGACTAACCTTGGCCAGGACAAGACTGGATATCGCCAACAACTTTAAAATAATCGGTCTGGACGAACATCTTTACAAACAAATGCAAAAAGCCGTCCTGTTAGGAACAGCCGGGACGGTCAGGAAATTCATGGGAAACTGCCACCACGACTCCACACACGGGCCTGAAAACCCGGCAAGGGCTCCCACAGAGCTGAACCCTTTTGATATTCTAGGATATCTGGGGTATAGTGAATTTTCCAGTAAAGGCACTCATAGCGTGCCTTAGAGGGAGTGTGATGCCATACATTGTATGGGGACTTAATAAGATGCCTAGTTTCCTTACGCATTGTGCTACTTACCTCTTACCAAAGGACAACCTATGTGCACAGGACCCAGCAAAGTACGGACCAATCACTTGGCCTCCAACCTTATACAAACTCATAACATCGTGCATTAATCATCGCATTTTCAAACATTGTGAGCTGAATAACATAATTACTCAACAACAAAAGGGATGCGCGAAAAATTCGATGGGCTGCAAAGAACAACTGATAATTGATTCCATTGTCTGCAATCAAGCCCACGCCAAATGACGAAATCTCTACGTGGCTTTAAAGTGAATAATTGTATTATTAACTTTTTAGAATATGCCATGTCCACCTAGCAAACCAAAATCTCACTAATGAAGCCAACTGTTCGATACAAACTGACCCCATTCCAATCAGAAGGGGTATATTCCAGGGAGACTCTCTTAGCCCGCTGTGGTTCGGCCTTGCCATGAACCCTCTCTCAAACAAACTGAACTCGACTAATTTTGGGTTCAGTCTCAAACACAACAACGTACAAGCATTAAAGATAAACCATTTGTTATACATGGACGACTTAAAGTTGATGGCAGCTACGAAACAACAGCTGCATGATATGCTTAAAATAATAGAAGGGTTCTCTAGCGACATCCATATGAAATTTGGCCTGGCCTAGACAAATGCCGAATTATTAATATAGTTAAAGGCAAAATACCGCAGGGGCACTTTGAAATGGGAGATAGCACCTCAATTGAATCTATGAGGGAAGGACATACTTATAAATACCTTGGAATAAAGCAGACTCAACGTATTGATCACTTGACTATGAAAAAGGACCTAACAGCAGAGTTTTATAGAAGGGTAAGACGACTGTTGAAAACCAAACTAAACAGAAAAGATCTGTTTCAGGCTATTAACACCTATGCGTGTTCAGTGCTCAGTTACTCTTTCGGTATAGTTAATTGGTGCAAGACTGACATTGAACAATTACAACGAAAAGTTCAAGTTTTACTAACAAAAGCTCAAAATCATGAAGGAGGAAGAGGATTGACAGATCTAAGCAATATATTAGATCAACAAATTTCTATTTTGCGTAGTCATTTCCAGAAACTCGCAGAATTTTCTGATCTATACAGAATCATGTGCCAAGTTGATGACTCAACAACCACTGCGGCTGACACAACAACATGTCCAATTACACCATTAGATCACAGATCAGAAACTGCAGAAATGGAAAGAGAAGCCCCTTCATGGAAGACATATAAATGACGTTAACTAAGATTATGTCGACAGTGCAGCGTTGAACTACTGGTTGATCTCTGGTCATATGTTTCCTGAAATGGAAGACTTTATATTGGCAATCCAAGATTAAGTAATTCCAACTAAGAACTAGCTAAAGTACATCGTTAAAGACCCTTCTATTGACAGATGCAGGTACGGTTGCCAAACATCTGAATTTATCCAGAATATCACAGGAGGTTGTCAAGCGTTCGCAGCAACTGAATACAAAGAACGACACGATGCTGTGGCAAAAATACTGCACCAGGAACTAGCGCTGGAACTTGAGCTATCACAGTGGGTAGGAACACACTACTATATATATTTTAGGAAATAACAACTACAAGCTATACTGGGACCGCACGATACTGACCGATCGGACTGTTGCTCACAATAGACCAGATATAGTTGTAGTAGATAAAATCTCTAGTAAAACAACCTTAATTGACATAGCAATCCCTAATAACAATAACATAAAGATTAAGCAGGCTGAAAAAATAGCCAAATACACGGATTTGGAATTTCAAATAAAGGCACAGTGGGACATGAAGCACACACGAACTGTACCAATTGTTATGTCAACAACAGGAGTAGTCCCAAAACTTCTACTAAATAATTTAAAATATCTTGGTCTGGACGAACATCTTGACCAACTAATGCAAAAAGCTGTTCTGTTAGGAACAGCCCGGACGGTCAGAAAATATAAGGGAAGCTGCCACGACTCCAACCACGGGTCTGATAACCTGGCAAGGGCTCCCACAGAGCTAAACCCTTTTGATATCTAGGATATCTGGGGTTTAGTGAATTTTCCCCTAAAGATAGGCTATGCGTGCCTTAGAGGGAGTGTGCTGCCATACTTTGTATGGTCAAGTCGGGGAAACTTTGAAATAGATAGCCAGGAGGTAAAATCAGGCAATGTTTTTAAATATCTGGGAACAACCATAAATTCTGCTAGCACCTACGAGAAAGAGATCTCAACAACGATTGGCATGGGATAAATAGCGACGAGATAAGAACCGTAGAACTGGACTATTATGCAGAGATATTTAAGGGTTACAAGGAATAACAAATTATAAACCCAAGACATCTGGCAGAAAATGGGAATAAATCACGCAATAACAAAGACAGTGGAAAATCGAGCTCTCCAAAGGTAAAACGGACTTGGGAAAACATATAAAAAACGTTATGGCTAGAAAGGTACTAGAAATTGAAGATTGGGAAAATAGAGACCTGTGGAAACAAAAGACGGTAAACCAAGAAGGGTAAAACCCCGAAGAAAGAAATCAATAAAACTGCAACATACATTTTCTTTGATATAAACCGCAGAATTGTCATTAATTTAAATACAAGTGTTCAAAATAAAACTAAGTGGATTGACCATCACTTATACGTGCTTTGCTAAAATAATTTCGTCCTTTACATAAATCGTAAAACAATCTTTCAACCCGGTAGTATTTACGAGGAAGTACAATTCTGAATAATTTAAACATTTATATGGAATTTATTGTTGCAAAATTATTAGTAGTTGGCAAATTAATAATCCTTGATAATACATGTGAGTTTTGAGAGAACTTTTACTTTCTCAATTGGAAGCAGCAGAGAGTGATCAAGTGAATTAATTATAAATTGTTTGAGCATGTAGTATTATATGCAACCGATAAAACAAGTATGTTTAACAAATGCGACTATAGTCGATAGATGGCACAGTAAGGATAATTTGCACTTACTATTTGTGATTATTTATCATGGTGTATCAAATCTTATACCGTGTTATTTATCTCAACTTGTTGACTTTTAAGAATATCCTTTATAATGAGCATTAGCTAGTTTTAGAGAAATTAAGTATGTCCAAGTTCTCTGAAACACGCTTTTTAACTTGCCAGCCTGTTGTGGAATCACAACATTGTGAGGTGGAGTACCATCCTGCTAAAAATGTATCTTTTTAAAGTGAAACGGTTTTTATTTCATCTCAATTTTTTTCCGCCCGTCTTTAGGATGTTGCATTACATAGACGCAACTTTATTTTCAAGGCCAATTAAAGGCCTTGAGTGTTTTTTAATCCTATTTTTGACACCAGATTCGGATAGAGCGGGAAATTTTACGTCTGAAATGATATTGACATATTTCTTGTGACTTCCAGGAGGTCATTTTAAGGTCAAAGGCGGTAAAAAGCTAGAAACGACTATTTTTCACATTTTTTTTGGCTATATAGCAATGACCAAGGTGCCAAGTGATAAATAATGCATTCCAGTAATTGAAAAAAAAATTTTCAAAAAATTTTCTTGTTTTCTGGATAAATCATCTAAAAGGTTCTTACGATATGAAATAATTATTGCTCATTTCGTTTACTGCTTTCGCCAATATTAAAAAATAAAACAATATCTGAACACGTGTTTGGGGAACACTAAAAGTAAGAAAAATACGGACAAGGTTGTTGTATTACACATTTGTTTGTTCATAAATTCACCAAAGCTTGCAGCAAGTTGCCTTCAGACGATTTTTTTGCGTATGCGGTAACGTATTCCTATTCTAAAATTTTATTAGACCTTGGAAAGGTTCGACAAACAAAAACAGCTAAAATAAGAACTCTGACTATATATTTTGAGGTTTTTTTAAACAAGATGTTATAATTTTCCGGAGAATTCCCCTTCAAATTCTCAGTCAATCTTTTCAAGGACATCTGTTTGTCATTGATATTTAGTCACAAACCGTGAAAAATAGCTTCGTGCTTTTTACAGAGTTTGACCTTAAAATGATCTTATAATAGTCAGAGAAAAAGTATTAATATCATTTCAGACCTAAAGTTTTCTCTTGACCTTCAAATGAAGCTTAAGGTCAAATATGATTGCATCAAAGATCGTCCCCTTCGCCTTGAACAAGTTTTGTATGAACATTTAGAATAAATTAAAGCATTCAAAATTAAAAGCTTGAGCTGTGGTAATGATTTGCAAATCATCTAAGAACTTCGAGTAATTCGAGTAACCAGAGGCGTGAGAAGACAACTATGACAACAATACGAATGATGAAGACAGGAATGATTTACTTATAAACTTATATATTATACTTATACTTATATATTCTAGCAATTTTTCAGTTCAGTTATCAGGCAGTATTAATCCCAAAGCAGTTATATTTATGTGTATGAATACCTACATATTTGTTTTATTGGTAAAATTCATGCACATATCTAAATTTAAAACATATTTGAACCATTTGACATAATTAACTTATAGAATCGGATACCCCATTTCAAGATAATAAGTTTATCGAGTGAATATTGTAAGTAAGAAACTTACTCCTTTATCGACATTGTGGCCACTTCAGACGCCAGGGAGAGCAGACCAAGCGGAGAACGACCTAGCCGACGATCTCGGATACGAAGTAGTCCGTAAAGGTCCGAACCTGCAGCCACCCTTCGTGTTGGAAGAAAAGGAAAAGCCTTATGAAAATGCCAAGTGAGATTTTGGCGAAACGTCAGGCGACCGTTCCTTTACAGGGACAAAACTTTCAACGGACGAACACCCGGACCATCAAGAGAGCTACACATAGTTTCGTCCGTGCCAACTTGTTTTCAAACATTTATATATATATATATATATATATATATATATATATATATAAATTATCCGGAAAGACATCCGTTCGTTAATATGAATCGAGTTTGAATCTCGCAGACGTTTCACCAACTGAGAAGTTGTATTTTTAAAACAGTTAAATTTAATTGTGGAGCCGTATATTTTTCACGATGGGACCATTTATTCTGCTAGGTCTTGCTTTGGCTATTTAACAGTTTAATTAAACTGTTTGTCTATTTGTGGATGGAATAGTTTTGTTGCCGTATAGTACCACGCATTGGTTGGTTATGTAATGGAATACTGGGTGTACTAAATATGATTTATGATACACAACCATTTTTGCTGGATGTTTCCACATTTTGGAAATGGAGTATTTTTTGGATTCAGGTTTTCATAGCAATAAAGTCTTGAAATAAGATTATAATTTAGAGGCATCCATTGGCTTTCGGACTTCTACGCAGACATTTTAAAAAAGTACAGTAGCAATAATTCTTTCTGGTCTATATATGGTATAAAAGCATTATTAATCTTCAAATTTATAAGGTAAGGTAATACTGTTAACAGACTTTACCTATCTTTTTCTTTTTAATTGGTTAAAGACATGTTATAACTTGAATCACGATACAATAGTAGTCATTTTCGCATAATTTTTAAACATCTTATGACATTTTATTTCAAGATATAAATCGTTAAATAATGCAAATTTAATGTCCTGAGATCTAAGTTCATATTTTTGGTAACCTTTTTGTAATATTGTCGTTTGATAAAAGTAGTCATTTGTTTGATTAAAGTACGAGTAAAAATATTGAATACGGTTATATGAAAGCTATGATAAGTTCATGTTTGGGAAAATACTTCTTCCAGAGGGTATGTTTCACATTACAGGTTGTTAACTGTCTGGTGGTCTCAAATTAATTAAATTTTTTGTACTTTAATTATCTATCCCACCCGCAGCTGTTTCCGACGAAGAGCTGCCGTTCGCAAATGTGAACTAATCAAGGTAGGTCTTTAGTGGCAAATATTGGTACGCTACAGCATGAGCATTTTCCTGTTATGCCGACTTAACCTTGAGATTTTCTAGTTTTTAATTTCTATTTCGGATTCCAAGAAATGTGGTTCATTAATTTCATCGGTATTGAGTTCTTCGTCATCAGTATAGAACAACATCTCACAATATTGTTTCCATATCGCTGCTATGCCTTTAAGATTGGTGGTGGTCTTTCCCCGGTTATCTTTAATAAAATGTTTTTGTGGTTTGAATCCTTGGTTAAGTATACTTCACTTTGTCAAAGAGATTCTTGATAGTCAAAGTGTTCTTCCAATTGATTGCATATTTCGTTGTTGTGAATCATTTTGTCTCTTCTTCTCAGAGATTTTGTCACTAACTAAAACACATCTGTGGATGCTCGATCTGCGCTGGCCCTTAACGTTTATAAGTATACGCACATTCTTCAAGAAATAAAGAAAAACTCAGTGATATCTAAAAATAATATGTTTATTCTTACAATAAAAAATCTTATTTACATACAAAAAAGGCACATGACGTCATCAAAAATATGTTGTTATTTCAAAAGACTTTAGGTGTAACAAACACGGGCGTCCACCGAACAAACACCAAGCAAATTATCTTGTTCTCGGCTCTAACCATTTTCAGTACTCTAACGGCAAGATTCTTCAAAAGTAAACAAAAGATTTTCTTCGCTTGGTGCTTCTCTTTCACATCGTACGTGAAACGCCTGTGGAAACAAAAATGTCAAAAGTACTTGATGTATCACAGTTCTACAAGGTGGTTACCCTCAAACTCGCTTGAAAAACCCTTAAATATTTGTTATTTACTGCTAAAGAAAAAAAATTATTCGACACGAGTCTTCGACTTCCCACCTATAACGTATTCATAGAGTTCTGTATCGTTTACAGAAAAAAAAAAGAACTACAACCAAAGTGTGTCTACTGAAAATACAATTTTCAGTTGTACACAATTTTAACATATGTATAATAAAAAATAATTATTATAACATTATACCCTAAAATTGTGATGAGCAACCATTCGATAGAACTAACAATTATTTTATATACAAGGTGATTCAATCCTTCGAACCGCTAGCTATGTACGCTCGGTTCCTCAAGGTGTCGTTGGAGTCTGTTGAGGTGTAGCCGTTTGACATGGCTTTGGTTGAGCCGTTGGTATGCTCGTAGAGCCCGTTCTGACCAGCGAAGCAAACGCCCGTGCTGAGTTTGCCATTCTTTTGGACACCGTTTTTGGTCACGCCGTTCTGGTTCTGACTCTGAAACAAAATATGTTTTTCAATTTAATGTTGCAACTTGCAAACAAACCAAAACATAACCTCAATTAAAACACCAATCATCAACAATCAACCATAAAATATGCAATATCAGACTGTATTCATAGACGAAATTTAAATCTTCCTGTACTTTTACCATAGTAAGTGTACACCATTGTAAATTTTTGTTGAAGAGGTGCTTCTAGCAAGGTTTCGTCCTGAAGATCTGTTTCGAAGAAATGATAGCTTTGGTGATAGACATCCATTCCTTCTCCTCTGCCTGTGTTTTTCAATCAGCTTTCCCCCAATTCCTTATTCATTCTGAGTAATATTTAAATACGTATTTCCTTCTTCACCATGTTTTATGTCTTCGTTAAATCAATTTCCGAAATTCAAGGGCTCCAACTATTAGCCTAACGTGTTGGTTAGCTCTGCCTTTTCTAAGTGATGAATCTTTGTTGGAGATTGATGGAACTCTGTATGAGCAAAAAGTTGCTACTATTAGAGAATGTCCATCCGGTACTGTGCTCGGGATTGGTGTATGGTTAGTGTCAAATTGACTTCCCCGGGTGGAGAACATTATGATACACCAAATCGACAATCTTTCTTAAAACTCATTTTATTGGTGAATTATTAGGATTATAGTCCGTTCAAATATCATTTCCATCTACAACCTAAAGTTGCTCTTGAATTTCCATCCATTGAGTCTCCTTATTCTTGAACTGAACATATTGTAACGAAATTTCCTTAAGCCGGCCCTGGTTTCATTCCAGCACGACACCGATCGCTTTGAGGAAAAAAATTGTCCTCGAAATGACTCGGCAGCTGTAGGATTGATGATTAATTGTACGAGAATTTTTGAAGCTGGTTTTAAAAAGGAAGCAGCCCACCATCGCAAGTTAGTTAGACAGCGACGACGAGCGTATATTGTAATGTTATTGTGAATCAGCTGTTCTGTATAATTTGATGTAAATGAAGTTTTAGAAAAATGAAAGTGAATTTTAGTTGTATAGTTTTTAATTGAACCCACGAAATTTATAACAATTTGGAGATCAGAAGTGCAGGATTAAGTGCAGTTAAAATCGTAATTTGATTTATGGAAACCCGTAGCATGGAAAAAATGGACGAAACTACCAAAAAAATAGTCAAGCAGGTTACGGAGGTACTAGACGAAAAATAATCACAGATTCTAGAAAAACGTGACAAGAAGCAGAAACAACATCAAAATTCAACAAAGGTTAGTAAAATTTTTGATGAAAAACGTAAAATAGAATTAGAAAATCTTGTCACTACGATGAAAAGCGAACAAAATCTTGTCACTGCCATAGAAGAAAAACAACAAAATTTAACGGAAGGATTATTCTCGAAATTTGAATCAACCAGACAAAATGATTTTAAAATGTTTGAAGAAAAACAACAACAAATTGAATTAAAACGACACGAAACTGAAGAGAGAAGACAACTGCAATTAATGCAAATAGTAGGACAAGTTAATGAAACAGTTAATGAAAGAATGCAAATAGTTGAGTCAGATATAAAAGAAATAAATGATGACATTATGACAATAAAAAATACCGTGGACACTCTTGAAACTAAAGTAGATGACCTCGAATCCATCCAAAGCCAGGTAAAATTTGAAGTCAGTTCAATTTCAAGCACAGTTAAAAACCAAATCAGTTCCATTAAAAAAACACTACAAAGTGAGGTACAAAATAAATCAGTGTCATCCAAAACAAGGTAGAAACAGAAATCAAAAAAATGCAACAGGACTTATAGGGAGGAAAATACCAGCACACCGTGTGTACCAAAGGTTCCTTTAGTAAACCACCCACATTCGACGGCAGTTCAACTTGGCCCATGTATAAACGGCAATTTGAGGGCGTGGCTACAGCTAATGGATGGGATAATCAAGAAAAATCTACTTCTCTGGTAATTTCGTTAAGATGTCCGGCCCTAGAACTCCTCCAAAGCATTCCAGTCGATGAACAAGGCAATTTCGACAAGATCATCGCCATCCTGGACAAACGATACGACAATCAATCCTTGAGCCAGGTATACCAAGTCCAACTTAGTGGAAAATCGCAAAAATCCGGTGAAAGCCTCCAAGAATTCGAAGCAGATATTAGACGGTTAGTACACTTGTCCTATCCAGACCTGCCAGAGGAAACGAAAGACCAGTTGGCCACACAGAGTTTCATAAACGGCATCAGAGATGTGGAAGTACAAAGAAATTTAAGAGTGAGTGGCGTCAAGAAGAGTAATGAAGCTCTACTTCGGGCTTTGGAAGTAGAGACCGTCATGGACATGTCCAAGCCGACAACTAGTTTTTAATTGAACCCACGAAATTTATAACAATACTCATAACAGTTATCAAACTTTAGAGCACAAGGGAAGGCTTCGTTCCACTTATTTATGACATTGAGTCTCAAAGTTGCCTAGCTAGATGTATCAAGGATCAGATTTCAGCTTCAAATCGATGTTTTCCCCAGACGGTGTAGGTTAAATTCCTCAAAAGCATCTAGATTTTAGATCTATCAAATGTCAATTGTCAGCTTCATGTTGATGTCTTTCTTTATGTTTGCCACTGCGTCTCAAAGTTTTGTGGGTGTGGTTACCTATAAAACCATCGATAAAACTTTGAGTGTCAAGCTGATTTCAAAACTCTTCGGAACGATCAAGGAAACCTAGATTTTGTTATTTGTTTCCTAAATTGAACTTGGTACAGTTTAGTTGCCATACCATATATCTAGAACTCAAATACAGGTCACTAGTCACAGCAGCTACTTCATTTTGCCATTTTACATATCGACAAAGAAATCTACCGTCAAAACTTGATATCTGAATAGATCATTTAGTAGTTCTGCATCTGAACCTTTTCTATCAAACAGAACAATTGTTGAATGAAATACATACAAACAACTTTTGTTCAAATATCTCTTCACAAGCGACATCCTAATGATTTGAAGAATGTTTCATCCATTGTTACTGTCATACGACAAAAGCATTTTATGCAATCTGGTGTCCCAAATTAAAAAAATAATCAAGAAAATTGCAATGTTTCTCATCAAGATACTCATTGTCTTGATTAAACTTTGAAATCTTCCTATAACTTTTAACAGCTGCCTTCTTTCACTAGGTTACAAAATCTTGAGGTGCTACAGCAGCTTCTTAAATAGTGAACTTAGTGGTAGTGGGGAAGTATAACTGTCTGTAAAACTGTTGGAATGCTTTAGTGATTTTAACAAATGTACAAGAGAAGTTTTTCAAATTCCATTCAAAGTGTATTTGGTTGTTTTCTAAGACAATCTTAACAAGTCTCTCTTTTCTGTTGTTTAGGACTTTTCCTTAGTACTCTGCTATTGGACCGGTTTTTATAAGACACTAACCTTCAAGGTTCTATGTAAAGTGGCTTGAAAGATAGGCCTTACTTTGATCTTCTTATTTTCACCTGCATATATTTATCGTGGCTTAGTAGAATACGTTAAGAGATGATACATTTATTTTCTGCTTCTAAAAACTATTCTCAATAACTTCAAAAAGCTTTATTTGGGTCTACTCAGATGACCCGTTCCAAAAGAGCTCTTATCATTTCAGATTAAATGCTGTCAGGAAGATCAGCTTTGGCAACTCCTGTTCAACTTCTTTGGATTTCAGATCTCTGGAAGCACCTCAGCGGTTCTGGTAATACAATACGTTTAGTATTTGGACCAAATATATCTTGTTTCTCGCTATAATGTGTTAGTGAAAGTTATTTCTCAATATGATACGCAACTCTCTGTTCAATCACTTGAAACTCTGGGTGCTCAAGACAGAACTTGTGAAGCAGGATTTGACGATGTCTAATCAAGTTCTGGCCCAAGGATCAGCCTTTTGCTGTCTTGATTGAGCGGAACATTTGATGCAATCAGAGTTTCTGTTCTTGTTTGATTCTATCTTTCATGGTCATGTTGTTGTTGTAGTCCTTAAGCCGTAATTGTATGGACATGAGGGGAACATAATTCTTATAATTGATACATACCAGAACTACAAACACTATGTTTTCCTAAGGTACTACAGCTCATTTTTGATCACTAAATAATAACTATTAGTTAGAACTACTGTTTAAATCATTTGCTTACCTCGGCTTTGAGTCTCTGTTGTTTCTTGCTGTAAGCCTGCTTGTAGAAATCTGAGAACAAGAAGTAGAACATAACAGCGTGCATTCCAATCCACCAAACGAAAGCTTTGGGATAATTGCAGTCAATGAACAACAGTTGGAAGGCGTGAACCATGACCAAGACGAACTGAATCTGGAAAAAAGAACACAAACATTTTAATTCGTCTTTCAAATTATCCTAAGAAGCAAATGCTCACCATTTGGATGGTAGTGAGGTGCTTCTTCCACCACAAATATTTCTGGTACTGTGGACCTAGAGCCGCCAAGAGGTAGTAGCTGTACATGATGATGTGCACAAAGGTGTTGAGGAAACCGAAGAAGGTTGAGTGACCGCCGGGAGTGAATTTAACGCCGAACCAGACTGACATCGGCATAATTCCGTGGTGGATAACGTGTAAGGTGGAGATGTGGTCGTTCTTTTTTCGCAGCACGAAGAAGAACTAAAACAAATAATGTAGAAATAAAATAACAGTTTTGTGGTTTGATTTACGAGATTGCTTACCGTATCAAAGAACTCTGTGAATTTGGAGAAGTAGTACCACCAGCAGCCTCGAACCATCTAAAAGAAACATCAAGATGAATATTGTGATATCAATTTTGTTGTTATTAAAAGGTTGTTACGATTTTTTATGTATGTACTTACTCTTAATGCTAAGGGGTTGTCTGAGTAATCTACAGGTTGGCATTTGAGGCTGTAGTGGCTTAGCCAGCCACTCACACAACTCTGAAATAGAAATTGTATGTTAATAAGATATTTTTTATTGCTTAATTATAAGTGATTTATTTTTTGTTTCGTACGTTAAGATCTATTCTAAAAGAGAAAATGGGTGTGTTAATTTTTTTCTGTCATTGGAGTAAATTTTGTGATTTGTTAGATAAGATGGCTTAGTATAAATTTAGGATTTTTTTGATGAATAATACTACTAATAATTCTCTTCTTGTTTTTTCGGTTTTCACCCCCCTGGGTTTACGGCTTGTTATTTCCGCAAATCTCTATTTTCCCACTCTCCCATTTCTAGTTCCTTTTTAATCATCACGTTTTATATATACTAGTGGTCGACCCTGTTTCATGAAATTGTAAAAACTATATTTTTATAAGAGTTGTGGAGAAATCGGAGAAGTAGATGTAA
This sequence comes from Octodonta nipae, assembly GCA_034190945.1. Lineage (NCBI taxonomy): Eukaryota > Metazoa > Arthropoda > Insecta > Coleoptera > Chrysomelidae > Octodonta > Octodonta nipae. Next base: position 3,726,845 of record CM067222.1, read on the forward strand.
TATGACCAAAATTGTTCACTCATATTGATATACTACATTGACTATTTTACCACTAAACAATAACAAAGCATGCCACTTTCAGAATTACATGCTCTAAGAATATAACAGCATCTAATGATCGCTCCCTCCATACATAATTACTCAATGTTTTGAGTTTTGACCGTCTGGTCAGAGATATGCTTGTCTGCATGCTCTGCCAGGACGGCAAGGAAGCAGCTACATATTTGTCTTGGCAACTGAACATTGATACTATCGATATCGAAATAATGACAATTACAGATTTTAGTTTTTGTTAAGTAAGTTAAAATTTACTTAAACAAGGAGAGGGATCCGTTCTTCTAACTGGATGGACGCTGTTACCAACGTTTATAGTAGTACTATACTGCTAAAACTGTATAACAATAACAAAATCACTTGATGTAGCAGTTAGGAGAATAAACAGCACTGTCAGTTGTTTGGCGTTGACAGTATGGACGTAAATAATGAATTTTTATTATGTTATTTAATGAACGAACCAATATTATAAATTAATATAGGCATTCTGCACTAAACAAAACAAAAATGAAGAAAATCGGTAGAGAGACAGAGGGGAAAATGGAACCTAGCCGTTTTGTCTTTGCCTATTTATATATAGATTTTTCCTAAGTCAAAATAGGTCGGCCTCTTTTTATTTTTCCCTTTGACGATCATTCTATATATTTTTTAGCCATCTGCTTTATGGCATTCTTTTAACATGTCCATATTATTGAAAGGCTCGATTTTCCACTGTCTTTATTATAGATTGATTTATTCCCATTCTCTGTCAGATATCTTGGGTTTTTAATATGTCCTGCCTTTTAACCCTCCATCTCCTCATATAGTCCAGTCTACGGTTCTTATCTTATCTCGAACTGCTGTCGTTATTGGCCACATCTCTGTGCCGTAGAGTACTATATTTTCCACAATGCTATGGAACAAACGTTTCTTGTATCCCGGCTTACATCCTCAGTCCATAGCAAAATATGTTTTTGTCGCCATTTCCCCATACCTATCCTCATTGAGATCTCTTTCTAGTAGGTGCGAGCAGAATTGATTGATTTTCCGAGATATTTCAGAACGATTTTATCTGTTGGTCATTTATTTCGGGAGCCCCCCTATGCATATATATACAGAATATATTTTTGGAAGTTTGTTTTCTGACCCAATTTCGTAGTTACCTCAACATAGATTCCATATTTTCATTATCGTGGGCACATACGACTTGATCATATCCCATATCCAAGCCTTGACGGTACCCGGTTTCCAGAAATTGTTCAATGTATATATTGAAGAGGAACGGTGATAAAGTATTCAGATTAATCAGGAACGAGCTAATTGGGGCTTTCATAGAACAAACTTCGTGTATGGCATGATTAGGACCTTGGTCGACACATTTTATAGCTGCCAACATTTTCCTTTAGGGCGCCTTAAAGAATCTGATATAATAGGTACAATTCTATTGATTGTTTTAGTATATTTTTCTCTCTCTCTTTTTCTCTTACTCTAATTTGTATTCTTTTTCTACATTTTCCATATATATTTTTATTTGTTTCTATTTGGTTTATTAATTGGACCATTTTCTATAAGTATAATTCTAATTCAAGCGTTTGTTTATTACGATGGGTTTTGTGTTTTGGGTTTCCTATTTTTACTCTGCTTTCGTTGTTCTTATACGTTTTTTTAAAGTATACTAATCCATTTTTCTCTTATATTCACTCTTCGCATTGCTTGCCTGACCTTACATTTGGTATATTATCATATGCCTTTTGCAGGTCTACATAGGTTCATGTGCGTTTTTATTTCTTTCTCTCTGTTTTTCTCTATTACTTGTCTAATATTCTATTGTCTAAACTTCGGAAACCACTTTAAACGGAGATAGGTATTTACAGCTCTTGGAGACACAAGTTATTCCGGCATTGGAGGTAAATGGACAATTACCAAATAATATCTGGTTTCAGCAGGATGGAGCACTACCCCATTACGCTCGCATTGTTCGAGATCATTTAGATTGGACATTTCATCACAGATTGGAAGAAGGGGTACTTATGAATGGCCTGCACGAAGTCCCGACCTTAATCCACTAGACTATTTTCTGTGGGGTTACTTAAAGTCTAAGGTTTGTGTTGATAGACGAAATAATTTGCAAGAATTAGCTGCAAGAATAACTCAAGACATCCAGAGAATTACACCAGAAGTAATAGCTAATGTTACTAGAGAATTTAAAAACCGGCATGCTTATTGTCAAGAAGTAAACGGTGCTCAGTTTGAACATCTAATGAATTAAGTTTAGTTATGTTTTAATGTTTTGAAAATCACTTAGATTTAGTTAATAATTATGATTATGTATTTCTTTAATGGATATTAGATTTTTCCTTTCCTTAATTACTTTTCTGTTAATATCTCGGTAGGTATTGAAGTAAACAATATCAAACCCGATATTTTTGTATTCGCAATAAAATGTTTCATCATAAACTAAAATACTATATAGGGCGTTTTATTGCAAATTTTAAAATCGACATTACTTCCGGTAAAACAGGAAGTTCAAAATTGTAAAAAAAATTTGGAAACAAATAGGCAATCTACTGCAGTATCCACCATCCAAATTTCATTTTGATATCTCTAATAATTCCAGAGATATTTACTTGGTTCTACACATTTGCCCATCACTGTATATACCCATCACATTTGCTCTACAATGAATCATACAATGCTGTATATTGTCGGTTTTTTAAATGAACTGGCGTTTTTGGTACTTTCTTATTGTTAGTTGAATGTTGAGACGGATAGTTTTTGTCGTCAATTGTTTATCTCGGAAATATGAAGAAGTATATAAAGAAATTTAATGTAGAACAAAACAAAAAAGTCTGGAAACAATAGAACGCTAAATAATTAAATATTTAACTAATTTGTTATCGGTCTTAATTTAAAACAGCATACTTTTTCACAGTAAATTGTAAAACAGGTACTTATTTAAAACCTATCCTACTTATTCAATTGTTTCTTACCATTTTAAGGATAAGAAAATTTACCAAATAAATGCGAGAAAATTAACATAAGATTTAGGATAAATTTATCGAAATATTCACGAACGTATTATTTTCATGGCTTGTTCCTTAATGTAAAATTTATTGTGTCTTTAAAATGATAGGAAATATGAATTTATCGTCAAAATATGCAAATAGAGGGGCCAAGTGTGGGTTCAAGGAGTTGCAGAATAGTTGAATCATAACTTCCTTATTCCCATCAATCTACTATAAATATAAAAAATCGAGGTCAGTAGGTATTTGTGTGACGATTGAGACGGTATAATATATGGGTCGAGAAGGTTTTGGTTAATAAATAGCTGATACGAAATTTAAATAATTTCTAATTAAATTTGTAACGCTATTTTTTCTATTTACTCTTTTTCCAGGACTCGGAAAACTAGTGTCAATCAAATAAGGAGAATTAATTATATTTATTAACCGACTTCCAATAAGGAGGAGGTAATCAATTCGTCTACAACTTTTTTAATGTATGACGAGCGATTATTCAAAAACGGCTTGGGCAATTTTGATTATTTAAACAATTACAACATCAAACGATATTAAACATTTTCCTTTAAAGAAAATTTCTTCAGAATACTAATTGTATCATCAAGAGCAGCTCCTTCCCTAACAATTTTAAAAAATCCACACTCTGATAAATCCACAATAGTTGAGGCCCCATTATTAACTTTAAGTGTACCACCATCAAAGATCACTGGTATGTTATCCCAAATATTCTTGAATTCAACTACACTCCTTGCACTTGGTTCATTACTCAAATTTGCACTAGTTAATGCCAAAGGCTTCTTCAGTTTCTGTGACAAAGTCCTTATAAATGAATAATCTGGAATTCTAATTCCAACTTTACCACCTAAACACAATGAATGTTTGATTAATGCTTTCTAAGATAAGGGTAACTGGTCCTGGTAATAAGGAATGTAACAACCTGATAGGTATGTGTTGAATGTTTGCCCACATATTCAAATCTACAATATCACCTAAACAAATTGCCAAAGGTTTCTCTTTATTCCTTGACTTTATGTCATATAAATTACTGATAGCTTGCACATTCGTTGCATCACTAAACCGCTAAACCATACACTGTATCTGTAGGCACTGCTATCACATGTCCAAATTTTAAATATTCAATAGCAATTTCTTCTGAGTAGGGACTCGTTACGGGAATTTGTGTCGCCATGATTGTGGGATTCATATTTGTGGAGTTTATTACGTTATATTTATGGAGTATATGTAACACTTTAGATCGCAACATTTGAAAAAAGTTTCGTCAGATTTCAAATTTGAATAACTTTCGCTATTACCAATAAAGGTAACATATTTGCCATGAGAAAGAAAACATTAACATAACCTACAATTACCGAAATTATATTAAGGAACATTACAAAAAGGTCCCATATAATTGTCTATAACATGAGACTTACGGTTTTCTAGAAAATCAGAAAAAAGTAAGTAAGGGACTAGATTTCAGCGATTTTCAATGAATTTTCACTGTTTTCTCGAAAACTGCTCACGCAATTTGAATATTATAAATTGTATTATACAAAGATATGTTCCAACTTGATTCCTTACATTTTTCTATAACATAAAACATATCATTTTTTTGAAAATCGGAAAAATATATGCCCAAAAACTGTAAACATCACGGTAAATGTCAAATTTTGATCATAAATATCTAGTTTAAATGTCAAGGATGCCATGAAAGTATTCGTACAGGGTATTTGCAATGATTTTCATTTTGACGCTTTTGTAGTCGGTTTATTTTAGAGCCGAAGTAAAGTTACAGTCGCGTGAAATTGCAGAAAATATTCCATTTGCTCATTAAGACGAAAATTTGCTATTCCGGTGATCTCTTCTGTGTTGAATACAGTTGAAGGTGTGTGCGTGCGTGCATGTGATATTAGGTGGTACATAAGCGGTTGCATAGAATGATGGTTGAAATATAAGTTGGAATTAAATTAGTTATACAGGCTGGTTCTAAAAATCTTGTATTGGGTGGCACATAAGTAGTTGCATATACAAGGTGGTTGAAATAAAAGTGGAGCAAAACTATAGTTATACAGAGTGGATATTTGCGTTATAGGACGTAGAATAATTACAGTTATACAAAAGGCTTTAAAAATTGTCAGAAGCAATTGAATATACAGGATGGTTTTTAAACGGTTTTTATTTTAAGTCAGCTGAAGTCGGCTCTTTTTTAAATTACATTAAGTATTATATTTGCTCTTTCCATGAAATTGTGCAATTACAGTCGGTGCAGCACTACATATACGGTCCCAAAATTTACTGGACAATCACTCCGTTTACAAGAGACAAATTGTTGTAGAAACGAAACAGTTTCTAGGAGGAGTTCTGTACTATCCTGTTCCAAATTATTGTTCTGTCAAAGCTGTGTGTTATATAATAACTGCTGAGTTAAGAAAATCTTACGGTATATGTTCCAAGAAAGAATAGAAATAGTGAAAACTCGATTAGGAGAAAATTTTGCTGAAAGGTCCACAAAGTTCGTGATTCTGTAGGTCGGAATGGATCCGTAGCTCCGAAACCCCTCGAACAATTGTAGGAGTTCTGTACTATC